>JARJHM010000319.1:0-345240 GCA_033356055.1 Carex pumila | reverse complement strand
AACCCTAACCCTAAACCCTAAACCCTAAACCCTAAACCCTAAACCCTAAACCCTAAACCCTAAACCCTAAACCCTAAACCCTAAACCCTAAACCCTAAACCCTAAACCCTAAACCCTAAACCCTAAACCCTAAACCCTAAACCCTAAACCCTAAACCCTAAACCCTAAACCCTAAACCCTAAACCCTAAACCCTAAACCCTAAACCCTAAACCCTAAACCCTAAACCCTAAACCCTAAACCCTAAACCCTAAACCCTAAACCCTAAACCCTAAACCCTAAACCCTAAACCCTAAACCCTAAACCCTAAACCCTAAACCCTAAACCCTAAACCCTAAACCCTAAACCCTAAACCCTAAACCCTAAACCCTAAACCCTAAACCCTAAACCCTAAACCCTAAACCCTAAACCCTAAACCCTAAACCCTAAACCCTAAACCCTAAACCCTAAACCCTAAACCCTAAACCCTAAACCCTAAACCCTAAACCCTAAACCCTAAACCCTAAACCCTAAACCCTAAACCCTAAACCCTAAACCCTAAACCCTAAACCCTAAACCCTAAACCCTAAACCCTAAACCCTAAACCCTAAACCCTAAACCCTAAACCCTAAACCCTAAACCCTAAACCCTAAACCCTAAACCCTAAACCCTAAACCCTAAACCCTAAACCCTAAACCCTAAACCCTAAACCCTAAACCCTAAACCCTAAACCCTAAACCCTAAACCCTAAACCCTAAACCCTAAACCCTAAACCCTAAACCCTAAACCCTAAACCCTAAACCCTAAACCCTAAACCCTAAACCCTAAACCCTAAACCCTAAACCCTAAACCCTAAACCCTAAACCCTAAACCCTAAACCCTAAACCCTAAACCCTAAACCCTAAACCCTAAACCCTAAACCCTAAACCCTAAACCCTAAACCCTAAACCCTAAACCCTAAACCCTAAACCCTAAACCCTAAACCCTAAACCCTAAACCCTAAACCCTAAACCCTAAACCCTAAACCCTAAACCCTAAACCCTAAACCCTAAACCCTAAACCCTAAACCCTAAACCCTAAACCCTAAACCCTAAACCCTAAACCCTAAACCCTAAACCCTAAACCCTAAACCCTAAACCCTAAACCCTAAACCCTAAACCCTAAACCCTAAACCCTAAACCCTAAACCCTAAACCCTAAACCCTAAACCCTAAACCCTAAACCCTAAACCCTAAACCCTAAACCCTAAACCCTAAACCCTAAACCCTAAACCCTAAACCCTAAACCCTAAACCCTAAACCCTAAACCCTAAACCCTAAACCCTAAACCCTAAACCCTAAACCCTAAACCCTAAACCCTAAACCCTAAACCCTAAACCCTAAACCCTAAACCCTAAACCCTAAACCCTAAACCCTAAACCCTAAACCCTAAACCCTAAACCCTAAACCCTAAACCCTAAACCCTAAACCCTAAACCCTAAACCCTAAACCCTAAACCCTAAACCCTAAACCCTAAACCCTAAACCCTAAACCCTAAACCCTAAACCCTAAACCCTAAACCCTAAAACCCTAAAACCCTAAACCCTAAACCCTAAACCCTAAACCCTAAACCCTAAACCCTAAACCCTAAACCCTAAACCCTAAAACCCTAAACCCTAAAACCCTAAACCCTAAAACCCTAAAACCCTAAGCCCTAACCCCCAAAGCCCTAACCCCCTAAGCCCTAAGCCCTAAGCCCTAAACCCTTTACCTTGGGAGCAAGGCACGTAGGAGAAAAGATAAGGGTGGTGCATGGACCGTGGTTGCTATCGGTGGTCAGCTGCTTTGGCGGTGGCTGATGGTGTAGGGGGCAGTGCACGGTGTGCAGCAGTGACGGCTGTTTTTACGGCTCCTTATGCATCTCGGGCGACTGGGGTTCTAGACAGAGAAAGAGAAAGAGAGAGAGGACGGGTGAGGGGCTGCTAGGGTTAACATGTTAGAGGGTGAGAAGAGACTATTATAGAGAGGGCAGCGTTAGATTGTTAGCTGGCCAAGGAAAGCACGTCATGTAGACAGGAAAACAAAGGAGGAAAGACCAAATTTTTAAGGAAGGAGAATTTAAGAAAATAATATTCTTCTTTTTTTGTTTAAAATGGATATGGAAAGCTTTAATGTTTGTTGTATACGAATTGGAAGCACGAATTATTTCTGTTGTTGTTCTCTTTTATTTTATTTTGAAAGATGGTAATTTTCGGATCAAGAATTAGATAGGTGATGAAAACGATATTTTTAAAATTAAACATATAGTAAGTATATCATGAGAACTTGATATGAGCAGAAGCATAATATGCACATATATATCTATTATACACATGACCTTGACACTTGTAAATTTAAAATATGGAAAATAACAAAAATATAAAAGTTGTTGGTCTCCTTGTCAGATTTCTATATATAGTAATTAGTTATTATGACAACGTTATGAGAAACATACTCCCAGTCATCAGTTATCCGTACATTATTATTATTATTATTTTTGTTTCAGAATATAATTATTAACTCTACTTAAGTACAATATTTTGAATATAATGTCTTAGAATTTTGTAATATCATTTATCGTAAAATTGTAGATCATCATGTTAGCTTCTTAATAGTTATATACGTTCCATAGCATATGTACATTTCTCTTATATATGTTTGATCATATATACTAATGTAAAGTGTGAATATTATTTTGTTCCTAGAATTATATTGATAAAATAATAATAATAATTGACGTAACGGAATATTACATTCTTTCCCCCTTAAAAAAAATTGTCCTCAAAATTCAAACACTAAATTGTAATTACTTTTATACATAAAAAGAAAAAGAAAAATATAACTACTCAATGAGGTGTTACAAAATTATATGTTCTACAGATAATTAGGATCTATCATATATCCTACCAACAATCTTCAGACTTATGTCTAGTTAACGTAAATTATAAACTTATAGTATACTGCTCTCGCATCATAAATTTTCTATTATACCAGCATATGTATTTCCAATATATATATAATTCTAAATGAATATATTAAGAAACATTATTATTTATTTATTACATTCTATAATGTTTGTATCTTATGTTTGGTTTATCTATAATGGATATTATTCGTTTCTAGGTTTCTCAATAAATAATTTAGAAACAATCAACGTGATGGAGTATTACATCCTAGCTCCCCCCTTAAAATCCTTGTTTATTCCTTCGAACAAAATTATCTCCAAATGTCTTGGACAATATTAATTGTACCCTTCAGCTTCCTAGTGTCTTTCTTGACCCAACGTTGCTTCCTTATAACACGAATATGTTCGTTGTCTTGATCCTGAGTCTAACTTTATGTGTCTAAAGCCCATGTTAGTATTTCATATATATGCTCAAGAACGTCCATATGTGACCTCGAGTGGTCAGTTATGTGTGATTGGTTTCAGATGTATTGTCGAAATTGTGAGAAACAAATAAATGTACCAAATCATGATAATGTGTTACATATATTATAATAATGGTTATGTTCTTTCGTAATAATTTATGTTAATAGCTAAAAAGTTGACGTGACGTAATGTTACATTCTCTTTCAGATGTATTGTCGAAATTGTGAGAAACGAATAAATGTACCAAATTGTGATAATGTGTTACATATATTATAATAATGGTTACGTTCTTTTGTAATAATTTATGTTAATAACTAAAAAGTTGACGTAACGGAATGTTACAATTAATGAAAATGCGGAATTTCATAATTGAATAAAAAAGAGGGCTACAGCTACGGCAGCACTGAACATCGGTCAGTCAAGATATTTTGTTTGGAGAGGTAGATAGAACTACGTCTTCTTAGATAAGGACCCAGCGAGTAAGTGGAACGAGTACAAAAGAGCAAGTGAATGAACAAGCGAAAGGAGCGAGCCTATTCCTTTGTGGGCCATAGCATGAGCGTCTGTCTGAAAATATGGTAAAAAGAGAACGAGTACTAATCTTTGATCTCGCAGGTAAGAACGAAGTCTGAAAAGCGCACCTTTACCCCGTGGCAGCAGTGCACCCTGAAATGAAAATTGAAGTAATGAGAGAAAGTAAATACTTAAAAGTAAGTCAAAATAAAGAATGAATTCAAGAAGGAGGTGAAACATCAGTAGATTGGATTCTCAAGAAAAAAAAGTCTTTCCCCATTACTAAAGCTTTCTACTTGAAACAGACATTGACATTCCCCCCAACATAGTGCTTCTTCATCCTACCTCTCGTCCTACCAGCTTTTTATACCTATCTTTTCAAAGGAAAGCCAACGTTATGTGGATGGGCTAGTAGAGTGATCTACCCTAATAGATTAGGACGAAAAGAGTAACGTTGTGTGATCCAAGCTGGCAATAGGGGTAAGAAAGAGTGATAAATCAAGGCTCGGTGGCTACTTAAGCTTCAATTTCTATATATGGGCTAGGCATTTTGCCCTTATTTTAAATAGATTACTGAAGATCTCCAGTCAATTAAACTTTCATATCCAATATCATTCATTATGTTTATGTCAATTTATTTAGAAATACTTCTTTCTAATATTTATTTTTTCTTGAACAGGAAAAAACACTTTCTTCAAGTTACTAATAAAGAGTATAACATTATTAATAACGCAAACAATACTTCTGCATTGGTCGGTCAGAATAGCAGTAGGAGCAATAACACCCATATACTAAAGCAACTTTCTAAAAAGCCAGAAATACTACATATATAAAAAAATGATCTTCATTCTCAACTGACAATAGTGCACAAGCAAATATGGTTGATTGGCTGTGTTGATTAACTTAGATTAGTTCAAAATTACAAATTGCGCTAAACCTAAAAAGCAAGTTTCTTTCAAAGAGAACAAATATGCCGTAGTTAGTTATTTAGGTCGAATCAAAACTTATGACATCTTGATCATGTTTATATGCAGCCTTCCCATCCACATTAGCACAAAAGATATTCCATGGCCCTGCATCGTAGGCATAGATAGTACTCAAAAGCACTCTTTACACACACTTTTTGATCTAGCAGTCAAAGTACTCTATTAAGCATACAGCTCCTTCTTTCTCTAAGCTCAATCTCTTCCTTTCGATCTAGGTAGTTCCTCGCATCTCTATCAGTCAAAGTACATCTACCATAACCCCCGGCACGATTTATAACCATGCTTATATTGATATGAGCTGGAATGCCTTTTACTCCAACTCAAAAAAACTTTGATTGCCGCGTCAATCAGATAATATGATTCTTTCTATGGCAACTTTCACAATATATTTATATATATATAGGCAGACGAGCTTTAACAATAAATAAAGAGGAGGGCTTGGTACAAAAGCAATGTGCGGAGTGGAAGATTGGCTGGACTCTAAAGTAGGCAGGCGAGTCGCCTTCTTTGCATTTATGCATTGTAGTCTTTGAGGCGCGCAGCGTTAGTTAATAATTCTTCTCACGTAGTTTTTGAAGCTTGCAGGTATATATATTTTGTGATTGGACTTTGTATTGAAGGAGATTAAGTAAAGCTTAAACTAAAAAAAGCGAGAATGGAATGGAGCAAGGAACGAGGAATAGACAAATACTAACATACTAACCAAGGATAGAGGTTATGGCTGAGCTTCGTTACAGGCTTAGGACAAGCAATCAAGGCAAGCCCCTAACTTATTCAATTCATTCTTGACTTAGGATTGATTCTCTTTTATTTACTACTGCCTACCTCTTGCTCCTACTGCAAGCTACAGAGATAAGCAAAAAAAGCAGGTACGGTTGTACATCATTTTATTGAAACCTTTCTTTTTCTTACACATCAAATCGAAGCACTCATACTTCTAAATAAAAGAAAGAGCACAATCATCTTTCCTGCTTACAAGCAACTACTTATGATTTAGGTAGGATTGAAATAAGTCAATTGAAAGTCAGAGCTAAATGTAGCTCAGAATACTCATTAGATAATATGAAATCATATATTTTGTCGGAGACGGGATAAAGGAAGTATTACGAAGGAAGAAGGTAAGGGGCTCCAAGAAAAGCCGTAGTAAGCTCTGACTTCAAAGCTCAAAGCATCCAGCCTCGCTTGATCATGGCCTTTTAAACCTAGTAATCCTTCCTTAAATTCTGACTTCACTTTGAGAGGTAAGGCTTTATGAAGCAATGATCCACCTCTCTCTTCTATAGGTTGACTAGGTTTGAAGAGGGGAGGGGGGTTAAGACTTAAAGGAAAGCAGGTTGTATAGATAGAGAAAAGGAACATCCAGGGCAAGGGGAAAGGTCTTTGTCGGCATCCAAGCCCGGGTGCTTACAAACCAACTTAAGTTGAAGTCAAAGTGAAATCTTTTTTAGCTACTTTTTCCTAATAAGAGATTATGAGCTTCTTGCTTTGACCTTGCTTGTAAAGTGAATCAATTAGTGATCCATAAATAATAGAATTTGGCGAAAAGCCTCGATCAACCACCTAAAAACTCTAATTGCCTCTGTTTTGAATAGCCGCCGTTTAGAATATCCATTTTTCACACGCCACTTTCTTTCAAGAGATATCAAAGAAAGGTCTGTGCGAAACCTTGTTCAAGCATTACCTGCTCCTCCAAAAACATCAACCCAAAACAGCATTAATGCTAGTAAGTAATCTATATAGTATAATGGTTGGAACCAAGTGTATAATTTGGAATATGGAAGAAATGGGAATTTTGGAACTTTAGAGACCAAAACCAAAAATGTGTTATAGTGAAATTGCTGTCCATACTTGTATTGAGTTCACCATTAGCTATTAAGCTAAGAAGATAGTCTGACATACCTTGACACTCTTCCACCTTTTATGATGCTGCCCAGTATTGTAGCCAAAGCCCTTGCGGAGAAAGATCCTAGAAAAAATAAAATGAATTCCACATTCGAACAACTATTGGTTCTCTAAAACAAATCCAAATCTCTGAGTAAGTAAGCAAATTGCATCCAGAGAAAGGAAGGTTTTGATACAAGCCATAGCAATACCATTGGATAAACTGTCATCAACAAAGCAAAAAACATAAAATTCAGAAATATAGATTGAATTCAATATTCCCCTAAAACTAGCATGAATAGTAGGAATAATAACTTTTATAACCAGCAATGAAACATAATCATATAGATACAATACCGGATAAAGTGCACCCGAGTAATGCAAAGAGGGGCCGCCTTCCTTTGGGATGAAACTCTAGGATGGCCACCTCACATAAAGTAGTGGATTTCTTTCTTCAATGCATTCAATCATAGGAAAGGTTCAGGCCTGAACCTTTCATTTCAGCCTTGCGCGCTAGCTTGTAGTGGAGGAAAACGGCTTTCTTTTGTCAGTGAATAACTACTAACGTGTAGAGCCAGGAAGCCTCCCTCACTCTCCTTTAAGCTACCCACTTTGATCAATTATCCTAGCCTATTATGTCAAGTTAAACTAACTGTCCGTCTTCTTTTTTCCCAGTGCATTTTCCTCCCTTCAATTCAAGCTGTAGAACCCCATAGGATCGATGGAACTTATCTAGAACAAGACGGAGAATGTCTGCATAAAGTTTCTTGGTAAGGCAGTGTCGACTAAATTCAAAGAAGAGGCTCTCCCTAAAAGTATCTTATAAAGTTAAGCAGTCTTCCGCCAGACAACCTTTTCAAGTCTTTCTTTTGACTCCGCCTTACATACATATAGAAGAAGGACTTTTGTGCAGGTTGCCCGGGTTTTTGGGGAATTCGTGGGATAGATAACTCAATCCGTTGCTTGTTGCGACTCATCTTTGTTCTTCTTTCTTCTAAATGCCTTCAAACTGAAGCTTGCCGAATCTTGAACTTGACCACCCAAGAATCCAACACACCAGGAGGAAGCCAATTTTTCTGGTAATAAGAAAAAACTATATTAAGTTTATACTTTTGAGAAAGATAAAGATATAGACTGCTCTCTTCCCTTGCTCTAGCTTCTACATCCTAAATCTTTGCTTTATTCAAGGTCCTTTGCATAGCCAAGCCCAGTCTTTTCTAGAACCCGATTCTTTTACCCAAATAAAGTATGTTAGGCAGCGTAGGCACATCCCTAAGGTATCCCTGAATTTATACCTTTAGAAAGAAGTTCTTTTTGGGATTTTTCTTACTAGGGAATTGGGAAGATCCCCATCAGTCATCTTAACATTGTTTTTATCTAAGAGCCCAAATAGGCCTGATCTACTAATATCCGGGTTGTGACCCTTTTGCTTGATTATTATACTGTAATGGTAGAGTTTGTGCAGGTATCAAACTAGTGTATGCTAGCTGGATGGGCGTGTGTACCATTTAGTTCTCAGTTGTGTTGGTGTGATTTAAGTTGTATGCATGGAATGAGGATCAATTGTGGTGAAAGCGTCCTGGTAAAGAGAACTCCAAAATAACTATATCGACATAGAGCTGGTATTGTACCATAGAGATTTGGTATGGTGGGTTGATACATACCTGAACAATACGTACGGGAATAAATCAGCCAATTGAATTTTCTTATTGGCGCGACCCTTGAATTTCTCTTTCCTTTTTAATCACGCAGACACCAGAGAAAACATTAGGCCAGATCTAGTAGACAACTAACTACCTTAACCTGCTAGATTGGGAGAGTTCTAATGTGCTATCAATCGCACTCTATGACACTGTCTACTTGTGGAATGCTACAAACGGGTCTACCTCTGAATTGGTGACACTAGATGACAGGGCCCGGTTACCAGTGTCAGCTGGGCCCCAGATGGCTGTCACCTTGCCATTGGTCTCGACTCGATCAATCGAAGAGGTTGGCTGCGGGCTCTGGTGAGCCAAGAGGATGAGAAGAGTCATGGATTGGCTGAATCTCTAGTGAATGCTTTACAGACGGGAAGGGAATTCTTTAATTCTCTGATCTATGGATTAGCTTGTGGGAAGTACTATTTCCCCTAGAAACAAGCAATAGTTTGCATACAGTTATTCAGATGAAGTTTCGAGCATCATACAGTTCGTTCGTTGCGGATGTCGCAGGAAGTGCGTGCAGAATTTCAAGAACTCTCTCTTTTTAGAGTATCCTCTCAACTATATGGGTTTTGTCAATAATAGCTACGCCGAGGGCAAGGCTAGCTGGATGTTATTCACATACATGGGATGTATTCCTGCTCTGCACTTTGATGCCGAGAATCATATGCTATTTCTCTTTCACCAGTCTCTTATCTGCTTTCTTTTTCAAGGCCCAAAGTGGAAGCATCAAGTCCACCATTGTTTTTTAGGAGCACTGAAGCTCAAACGTTTTGGTCTATCCAAAAGAGCAACTTACTGATGGAAAAAAGAAAGTCCCTTCCGATATGGAAGATTGCTGTTGGACCAATATGCTTATTTTTAGGAGTTTTGTGTGTATTCATCCTCTTATGTGCTCATTTCCTTCGTTCGGAGAGGTAAGTATTTAGACTGTTTCTGTATGAAAAAAGGAGAATAAATTGGGAAGGGAACCGGTGGCCTAGCCGGTATTGTTGCACTTAGGGGCACCTCTAATTGCTCAAAAACTGAAATTAAATTGCAATTGAAATTAAATAGATGAGTTTAGAGAAATTTGACACGCGGGATGTTAACGGAGTTCGGCAAAACAAAGGCCTACGTCTCCGGGGCTTCGCAACCTTGAGTGGTGCGCCTTTCTATTACCCAATACGAAAGGATTACAACTTGTGAACCGTTGAGCCCTTACACACCAAGCGGGAAGTCAAACGGCCAACTCAAAGAGATGAGAACAAGGTCTCAATTGTCTAGAACACAAGAGAAGCACTCAATAGATTACTCTAACCTAATCTAGATCAAGATTAGTGAAGTAGGTTTGAGGTTGCTTGAGGGATTTTGAAGTTTTAAGCTCTCACAACAATGGAGTAGGCTAAGCTCTCAGAAAATCGCTTTTGAAATGATTAGGGTCGGCTGAGATGGATTTGAAAGTGATCCCTTCAGTCTATTTATAGTGGCAGCTCAAAAATGAGCTGTTTGACATAAAACGTTACCAACGTTTTATTAAACGTTACCAACATTTTATTCCAATACGATTTAGGGTTTTAATTCTCTGACAGCTTAGAAAACGTTACACAACGTTTTATAACCGTTACCACGTTTCAAAACCGTTATAACGATTTATAAACGTTACAACGTTTATTGCTTGTATTGAACAGCTGCACTCCAGTTGTTCTGTAGCTTTTAAACGTTACAACGTTTATCAACCGTTATAACGTTTGTAAAACGTTACAACGGTTGTATAACGTTATAACTTGATTCTTTTGAGGCTTCTGATTATTATAAAACGTTACCAACGTTTTAAAAACGTTCATAACGTTTTATCTCAATTTAATCAACCTCACACATACTTTACCAAGCATTTGATTTTACAATATGTATTCTTGATAAAGGTCTTCATGATTTCTTCAGTCCAAGCTTATTATTCAACAGTTCTTACTCTTCTTGGACCTACATATTCTCAAAATAGAAGAAATCGTAAAATTCAATAATTGTATGTTTTTGCAAATTAGTCAAATAGACGTAAAAGATTATTGTACGAACAACAGGTATATTATATGTCATGACTCAAAGTTTGTGAATCCCTTTCCATTAGCTAAAAATAGTTAGATCTGGTTCAGCCCAACATCCCTTCCCATAGCTCCTCATCTGAGCAAGGTAACCTCATCCTATTCTTTTTTCTCAATTTTTTTAAAATTAGCATCTCACTTATAGCTTATTAGAAAAGCCTTCCATCTGATAACCTTTTGGTATGTATTGCCCCTTCACTATAGATCAGATCCACCGGACGAGAAGAAAGCCCATTCCGCACTGCTCCTGAGTCGTCGGACTTATCCACCTCAGGGATTCGTGGAATTTCTTTTTTTTAATTGCGTTGGGGGAAATCTACCAAAGCTAGGCAGATAGATAAACTCCTTTCTCGCTGCTAAGGGGGAGCAAGAAACTTCATCATTTTCTTTTTTTTTACCAGCGCCTTTTCTTTCGGGTACTCAGAGTCCTCTCACTACCAACCAGCATACATCATTATCTGACTGGGTCTTACCGGTATCAACAACGAGAAACAAGAACCAAATAGAAACAGCAACTCACTATGGCTCTTGGCCCAGACAACGTCCTAGGCGTAGGGGAGATCAGAACAAGAGGTCACGCCTAGACGACGTGGGCTGCAGTAAGTAGATCGAGAGGTCGCTCCGCCCCTTGTCCCCGAAAATGGGTAATATGTTCTCATACAATCTTGCTCCAACTTGATTGATTCTAGAGGGCCTAGCTAGCGAGCGATGCCAATCCGCGACAAAGAACAAGACAACAAGCGAGCGTACCTTTGTTCACTTCTTTTCCACCAAGCGCAGAAGTTTAAGGATAACTATAGGTCGGTGGCTACCTAAGGAAACTCTGATTCGATCCGCCCCCAGCTAGGGGGCATCTACCTCATCCTGATCACAAGGAGAGGTTCACCATGATGGGGGTAAGGTACTTGAATTCTTTCTGTTCCGGAAAGAATTCAATGCATAGGGGACCATCCTTTTTTTTTCTTCTATGTAGGGTATTTTCCCTTACTTACTCTCTGAACGCTGAGCGTTGTGACTTTACTTAACGTAGTAGAATGAAGGCTACGTACGCACTGACGCTCTCGCTACGCCCTCAGCCTTTTTGTCACTAACTCGCTCGCCTAATAGTAGGCGAGGCTAGGCTAAGGCAGCCGCTTACTTCGATTGTATTGTAGTGGGCCTTGCCTTTTCCTTGAAATTCTTTCATTTATCAAGTAGGCTGTCAGGTCAAACATTTAGTAGTAGCGTTAACAAAGAAGAACAGCCGGTCAAAAGAAAGCTATAATTGGAGTTAGACGAGACAAGCTACCTTGACTCTGGATCTGAGGTGCGAAGATAAACATCTCTTTTTTATGACTTACACTTATCGATCCTTAGGCCCGGAAACGTGACCTACCGGATGAATGAAAGAAAGGATGAGCCCTAGCCCTGTAAGCCCACACCTGTGTAGAGTAGATCGTTCAACACCCGCGGCACAAATCCATTTTGGACCAATTGGTCCGTCTATCATAGGCGACCGAACGGCCGCCCCCCGTCTTACTAGACCAACCTACTATAATAATTCCATAAACACCTAACGAAGATATGGCAAACAAATAAAGTAGCCCTATGTTCAAATCAGACAATACCATACCATAATCAAAAGGTATAACGGCCCAAGCGACTAGACTTAACATAAAAGTAGCCACTGGAGCCATTCTAAAAAGGAAGAAAGACGCACTACTTTATGAAATGGGTTCTTTTAGAATCAATTTCAAACCATCCGCTATAGGTTGTAACAATCCAAATGCTCCCACTACATCAGGACCCTTTCGATGCTGCACAAAAGCCATTACTTTACGTTCAGCTAGCACTAAAAAGGCTACTCCTAGTAAAAGTGGTATAATTAAACAAAGTATTTCCGCTCGAACAGCAATGTACATTTTCTATTTTCTATTCACTCTAGATCAGGCCGTCGACCCAATCATGGAAGGAAGGGACCTTTTCTCAAAAAAAAAAGCCAGCGAGTGAGGCCAGCGAGCTATAGGAGCGAGTTAGCAACATTTGTCAAACAGGCAGATTTAGAAAGTGCTTTTAGGTTATTATCAACGATTCATTCTAAGGTGATATTTTAGATTTGATTTGGAAAAGAATTACTTAGCGTTTTTTGTCTCCTTGATAGCAGGGAGTTCTCCAAAAGTATGAAAGGCTGGAGGACTTTGTACCATCCATTCTAGTGTGGTTGAATTCTGTTCAAGAACCCAAGGGCTTGGAGCACATTTTTGGTTTTTTCCACTGCTTAAAGTGATGGCAACGACTAAGAAGAAACAACAAATCCCAACTACGGATATATAAGAACCAAAACTGCTTATAGCATTCCATCCGGTGTAAGCATCTGGATAATCAGGAATGTGACGTGGCATACCCGAAAGCCCTAAGAAATGCATAGGAAAGAAGGTCAGATTCACCCCGAAAAAAGTGATCCGAAAATGTATTTGGCCTAAAGTTTCAGGGTAAGTCCGACCAAAGATTTTACCTACCCAATAGTAAAATCCTGCAAATAAAGCAAAGATGGCTCCCATAGAAAGTACATAATGGAAATGTGCAACCACATAATAAGTATCATGTAGAGCAATGTCTAGTCCATAATTTGCTAGAACTATTCCAGTGAGTCCTCTTATGGTGAACAAAAAGATGAACCCTACAGCAAATAACATAGGTGTTTTGAAGTGTATCGAACCCCCCCCCCCCCCCACATGGTAGCAATCCAACTAAAGATTTTAATTCCAGTGGGTACAGCTATGATCATGGTAGCTGCGATGAAGTAGGCATGTGTATCAACGTCTAAGCCCACAGTAAACATATGATGAGCCCAAACAAGAAATCCAAGAACACCTATACTGATCATGGCATAAACCATTCCTAGATAGCCAAAGACGGGTTTTCTCGAAAAGGTAGAGACGATATGACTAATAATACCAAATCCAGGCAGAGTGAGAATATAAACCTCTGGGTGATTGAAGAACCAAAAGAAATGCTGGTATAAGATGGGGTCTCCTCCTCCAGCAGGATCAAAAAAGGTTGTATTAAAGTTTCGATCGGTTAATAACATTGTAATTTCCCTTGCCAGTACCGGAAGTGATAATAAAAGTAGGAATGCTGTCACTAGAACGGACCACACAAAAAGGGGTAATCTATGCATAGTCATTCTTGGTCCACGCATGTTGAAGATAGTTGTTATAAAATTGATAGCACCCAAAATGGATGACGCACCTGATAAATGAAGACTAAAAATGGCTAAATCCACCGCTCCCCTAGAATGGCTGGTAATAACACTTAAAGGTGGATAGACCGTCCATCCGGTGCCGGTTCCCACTTCTACTAAGGCTGAGCTTAAGAGGAGCAATAGACTTGGGGGCAACAACCAGAATGAGATATTATTTAATCATGGAAATGCCATGTCAGGTGCACCTATCAGAATAGGAACAAACCAATTACCAAATCCACCTATCATCGCGAGCATCACCATAAAAAATATCATTAAAAAAGCGTGAGCTGTGATTAAAACATTGTAAAGTTGATGATTCCCACCAAGAATTTGATCACCAGGGTGGGCTAATTCCATACGAATCAGTACGGAGAAGCATGTGCCCATCACCCCTGAAATGGCACCGAAGATGAAATAGAGAGTCCCAATATCTTTGTGGTTAGTGGAGAAAAGCCATCTTTCTATTTTTTTTCATGATTCTTAGAGTATTTCATTTTTGACTCTGCTCCAAAAAGCAATGGATTGAGCACACTAGCGCTAGCGCGAAAGCCGTTGCGCGTTAGCACGCGCATCCGTTTTCTTGCAAGGAGACTTTTTGTTTAGAAGGCCTTGGTTTTGCCAAGGAAATAAAAAAGTAGCGCTCAGCCTTGCTTGACACCGACTCAATCTACAATGGGAACTCTCCGCACCCAACCAACACTCTATCTAGGCCAAGGAAGGGAGGAGCCAGAGGGCGAAGCTTGAGTGAAAGGAATAAAGCAAGGAGAAAAATATGAGTTGGGTGGGAGTAGGGAAGAACCAAGTACACAAGGTGTTGTGGAAGAGGTTCAAGTACCAACTCAAGAGATTTCGATGCAAGTCGATGAAGAACTAACTCACAAGAGGTTGAGGAGGAGGGTGCAGCGGGGCAATAAGGAGAAACTCTAAAAAAAAAAGAAAAAACACACTTTTTATTTGGCCAATCTCTGCCTCTAGTTATGTATGTTTAACCTTGAATGCAATTTATAAATTCGACAGTGATAGTTCCTCGGACTCTAAAAGTAATAACAAAAATGGCTAATCCAATAGCGGATTCCGCAGCTACCACTGTTAGAACTAACAAAGCAAATACTTGACCTATCATATCATCCAAAGAAATGGAAAATAGCAAAAAGTTCAAATTGACAGCTAATAACATTAATTCAATGGACATTAACATAATCAGAATGTTTCGTCTATTAAGTAGGATTCCCCAAATCCCTAAGATAAAGATGATCATAGACAAGGTGAAATATTTGATAGGATCCATTTCAGAAAGGTGGCAATTCGGAGCAATTAATTAATTCAAAAGATAAGTGAGGTGGCTCGGTCTTAGCAGGAAAGAGGACTTCGAGACAGAAAAGGAAGCACTCAAAACCCGAAACACAACACTATATAAGAGTTTTTGCTTGGAGATGCCGCTTGAAGACCCATAGCACAAGCCTCCTATTCAGCAGCAATATTCTTTATTTGTGGGAATAAAAAAAACTTGGAAAGCATTGGAAAGCAATCACCGGGATACATACCAGGATCGCGCCAATACCATGCCCCAATGCATTAGAAGCCCCATCAAAACAAAAACATAACACCCGTGTCTTCTGAATTTTATAAGGTGTTTACATACTCATCTAGGAAATCTAGCTTGAGGGGTTAAAAATCTTCTATTACCCCCTCCGCCAAATAATCTGCAATGGCGCTTTCCTTTAATAGCTTTTCTGGAAACATAACATGGAGGATGTCGTATTCTGACTGACAGCAGTGCTTGCCATTTGGCGATTCGCCCCAAGAAGAAGGTTTCTCCACAATGTACTTTATGGGGGGATCCATCTTTGATATTAGCCAAGTGGTGTAATACAACATATAATATATAGCATCAATCTTTGAGCCACCCTGCACAACCTTTCTTTTCTGGAATACATCTTTTCATACTCGGTAAACTTCTTGCTTAAGTAATATATTGCTCTCGCCTTCTTCCCAGATTCATCCAGTTGTCCCAGTACACATCCCATAGATGACTTGTGCACCGTTAGAGAAAATATAAGTGGCTGGTGTCGGAGGGACCAATACTGGAGGATGAAGGGGGGTACTGCTTGATTTTGACGAAGGCCTCCTGGCATTCTGGAGTCCACTCTTTGTTTTTGGGCTATTTTGACGAAGCAATCTGAAGATGGGTTGGGTTTGCATGTGGCCGAACGCTGAGATATAACTAGCAATGTAGTTCAACTTTACCTCGTCTTTCTTTTTCAGAAAGAGGTTTAGGCATTTCCTGACTGGCCTTGACCAGCAAGAAAATAGATGCACGTGCTAACGGCACGCTAGCGCTAGTGTGCTCAATCCGTTGCTTGATGGGTCTACCTCAATCCCCTTCTGACTAACCAAAAATCCCAAAAGTTTTCCTTATGTAGTACACTTAGCTGGGTAACGTTTCAGCTTCACTTCAATTTTATAAAACGCTCAAAGAGCTTCCTTAAACTATGTGATCCTCCTCTGTTTTGGACTTGACAATCATGTCATCTACATAGACTTCTATCTTTTTGTGCATCATGTCATGAAACAAAGTTACCATGGCTGAGAGGTTGCGCCTGCATTCTTCAAACCAAATGGCATGACCTGGTAACAAGAAGTACCCCAATATGTTCTATATGTGGTCTTCCCCATATCCTCAGGTGCCATCTTGATCCGGTTGTATCCTTCAAAGCCATCCTAGAATGAGAATAGGGAATAACCAGCCGTGTTATCCACCAACGTATCTACATGAGGCAAGGGGAAATCATCCTTAGGGCTGGCTTTGTTTATATCCCTAAATTCAACGCACATCTGAACCTGGCCATTCTTCTTTGGAACTTTAACCACATGGGCTACCCACTCTGGAGTTGTTACTACTTGTATGTAGGAAACAAGCATCTAATTGCCTCTTCATTACCTCTTCTTGAATTTTCAGGAACAGGCTTCTTTCTTCTCAATTTTGGCTTGAAAGGCTTTTAGTCAAGCTTAAGTGGTAACTCATGAACAAATATATAAGTATCCAACCCAGGCATGTCTTGAAAAGACCATGCAAAAACATCCGCGTATTCTTTCAAAAAGTGAACCTGGGACAGGAAAAAAATGCTCTGACTTAACCGAATGAAAGATTAAGAGTTTCCAGAAAGTGGACTCTGTCCTGCTACTGGTGCTCCCGGTGTAGTGCGCCTCCTGTAGGTAAGCCAAATTTGGTTGGAGGAAGATTTCGTTCTTTTTGATCCTGCTTGTCCTTGTACCGTTTGTATACAGAAAGTGGACTCTGTCCTGCTACTGGTGCTCCCAGCTAAGTGTATATACCCCCTCCTCTTGTCCTTGTACCGTTTGTATAAGTCAAATTTGGTTGGAGGAAGATTTCGTTCTTTCTAATCCTGCTTTTGTGCATCTGTGAAAGTAACATCGAGAAGGCGTGCGTGGGACTAGGAGCTCGTAGAGCCGGTAACCTGATCGACCTAAGATGTTTCTTGAAAAGAAGAGATGCTAAGAGATCACTAGGGAATTGAACTGCGAGTACCGATTCCTTAAGATCTGATTGAGTGGGATGCTTATTCGCTCTAAAGGAAATGAAAGCAAATGAGAATATGTCTCGTTAGGAACAAGCCAAGAATACATTTCCAAGAGTAGGGAGCCTTTCTCCAAACAGAGATGTTAGACCGTTCCTCTTTCACTCAGATACGCCTCATCCAAGAAGAACGCTATTTATTCTCCGATCCACTAGTATTTCAAACCTTACGAAGTAGATCCAAGAGAAGAGGCGATATATTAGTATTCTCAAATAAATTTATAGCGAACGACTTACTATCAGCATCCACCTTTTGCTTTTTATTTATTAGTAAGATTTAGAAGCCCAATGGCAAAGGAACTAATGTCGTTTCTAGGAAAGACATAGACTGTATGCCCACTTACCGCTCTACCACTTCAATTCATTTGATTTGAGTTGTGGGAGAATCATACTTTCTTAAAAGAAATATTCCTTGGTGTTATTCTTCATGCTGTAGGTGTCGGTCTCATAATTGTTTTTGCCCCACCAATACATGCATTCCAGCTTAAGCGCCAGATTCGAATAGCTAGTTAAAGAGTCAAGCCAAAAATATTAGATACAAGGGCGGAGCACTTAATCATAAATATACCAAGTAATAAAAGATATTGTGTTTGGTTTCTATACTCATATAGTCGTTTCGTGTTTCTTTTCAACCAATGATCTTCTTTAAAACAGAACCTGGGTCTTGGTGCCGTCTCAACCAAATCAAAAGGTTTTTGGGTGGGTAAAAGCAAGATAAAGCGAAAAGCCGATGGCTCTGTGGACCGAACCAAGGCCCGTAATGTGGCGAAGGGCTATAATCAAGAGGAGGGGGTATATATACTATGTCGAGACCTTTAGTCCGGTTGTGAAGCCTACAACTATTCATGTAGTGCTTACACTTGCTATCTCTAAACAATAGGTCATACAGCAGTTAGACAAAGAAAATGCCTTTCTTAAAGGTGACCTTGAAGAAAGACACAATGCTCTGCAAGGTTTAAGGGACCCATCTGCTATGAGATCACGCCTCACTACTGGACTGGATGGACCTCAAACCTCTACCTAGAGGCTAGGCTTCACCGGAAATCAAAAAGTGAGTTCAGTGACACAAGATATACCTGACTTCATCTCCAGATTATCGTACTCACTAAGAGACTTGATTGCTTACTCCCTCTTCTTTCAAAGTCTACTATCTATCCCTGGAACCAAAAAAAAAATCCAGCCTGCCCTTATTAACCATGAGCAGGTGAGACATACGAGTGAAATAAATCCCCCGGATATAGCGCTCACAAAAGCGCCAGATTTTGGAAGTCAAAGTGGTTGCCGCTTCTAGTTCAAGGAAAGGGCAAGTGTTCAGTTGATAAATGTAGGTTTAACTCATTGGCTTGTTGTCATTCCCTGCATTGGTGTGTTATAATCGGTGCCGCCAGCTAACTTCATGCTTTCTGGAGGAGCAGGTTGGGCCGGCCCCCCGGAAGCATGTAGGTGATGAACGAGGGTTTCGTTCCGTGAAGCTATGACTGACCAAGCTGATCCATAGTTCTTTACAAAGAAAGTGCAGATGTCAAAATTTGAGGTTGACTAATGGTTCTCATTGATAGTGGGCATCTCTACGAATACCGGGTTATTTATATTCTCAAAAAATTTATATCCATTCTATCTAGCCTACCTTGGGAAAATGGCTTCCTAAAGGCTCTCTTCTTTAGTTAGGAAGTTTCCTCCGGCCAAAGCAGGAGAAAGAGACAAGGATCAGAGTCAGAGCTTTCAGTGACTTCCCCCATATAATATAAATGGGAAATGATCAGCCCATCATGCTTTCCATGTTCAAAACCCTAAATTCCTACCTTTCCGATAGATGCGCCCTACTGTCTTTGTTGAATTTACGCTGCCTACTTATTTCTTTCTAGTTTTTCAACCAAAGGAAAAAAGCAACCGGCTTCGCAGAACTGCACAATGCTATGTTCACTCTTGGCTAAGCTCCATGGTATTTCTATTTTATTGATACAAGTAAAAGAATGCACAGAAGAATGCACAAAGCGGAAAGTACGTAATATGCCTGAAAAAAACCACTTGAGAATGAACTTAACTAACTATTTCTTTATGATAGAGAAAGATCTTTTCTCTTATGATACATGTGACCATAGATTCCCATCTTTCCCCTAGGCACATAGTGCATATGCTCCTGTCCACCCCGAGCCAGACGTGGCAATAAGGTAGACCAAGGAGGTGAAAGCTTATTATGTCAACAGTGTAATTTCCACCTGGCAAACCTCCAGCCAGTCATCCGCCTGCTTTTGGACAAGGTTAGCGCTTAGCGCTTTTTAACATTTCTCTAATTTGAAGTTCTAGGTGTTTTGTTTGAACAACCTTTGCAGTTTGTGAATGAGAGCCCCTATATCCAAACCAAAAGATCGGGAGACATGGGAAATATCGGCACAACATAAGCATCGTATGGGATCATTATTGCCTACGGCACAAGGTAAGAGCCTAAATTTGCAAAGTTGTATTTTTATGACACGGAAAATGAAGTGAAGAATCGGTTTAGCATGCTGAACAACAAGAGGGAGCGTCAGCGATTATACGGGGACATAATTCAAGGGAGAACAAGAAGAATCAAATTTGGCAGTGTTTTAGCTAGAGACAGATTCAAAGAATAGGACACAGAACTCGTATCTATACGTTTGCTATCGTTGAGAAATCCAGATGCAAGATGAGACATTTTACCAACATCAGAAGAAGTGGCAGTTCAGACAGCTGCAGGAGCAGGATCCGCTACTGGGGTTGTTCACAGTATAGCTATCCACTATATAGAAAGACTTCTTGCTTTGCCAAGAATTTATGATTCCGTAGCCGACTGGAGATTATAGCATGGCATTGGGGACGTTTGGAATGAGGAAGCGCTCAGCGAAGATAGGAAAACAATAGCAACAATAAAAGCTTTTCACCATCCCATCAAATATGATGATTTCTTTTTCTGTCTTTCATCTTCTTTTATTATTTATATTTTTTTTCAAATAAAGTACTAAGCAGAGGCTGATCCACATCATCAACTAGATTTAGATACTCATATGGGATCATCCATTGGTGGTACTATAAACCCCGCAACCATCAGAAGCACAAACATTCTAACGAAGTTCTTATCCGAAAATGCCAAACTTCAGATTACTAAAAGTTAGACTTCGGGTCACAGGATCTTCATTCAAATAAGTCAATCAAATCCTCACTAGGATAGGCGAATGTCTCTCAAAATCAAAATGAGCACTCTCTCAAACCCATTAGAAAGTACGCATCTTGGCGGTCACCAAGTTGAAAAGTTTGGGAATCGGGCTGGTAGACTTTGGCTAATTTTGTAATCAATGAACGATAAAAGTATGGGTTGTAATTTGGGGAAAAATTGTCAAGTCATCAGCGTCTTTCATTCTCCTGTTGTTCTCTCAATTGCATGCTATCTCACTCCTCTCTGTTGCTCTCTGTCATAGCTCCCTTCACCCCTGCCTGCCCCCCTCTCGGCCGCTGTCGGCAGACCAGACCCTGCAGCTGCTAGCATTATCGTATGCCTTCATTATGTTCAATGCTCTGGACCGAAAGCGAGAAAACAGAAAGCGCTAACACCTGTAGGCCGTCGGTACAGAACCGAAGGAGAAGAGGCACACATGATCAGGGTGAGCAAGGTCAATGAACCCATGTGGATGGCGCATGTCCACAATTTCCCCTATTCATAATGCATTGAGAAAAATACCATTCGCACCATTGGTTGAGCAGGCTAGCCAGCCACATAGACGTTCTACTCTTCCTAGGTATTATCTTTCACCTTTTATTCATTAAGCATTATTTTGGAATAACATTTTGATCCGGCTAGAGAGGCAATTCAGAATTACTGAATTAGTAATAGAAACTTAGATTCAATATGTTTTTATAGATCTAGTCTAGTGGTCTTGGGGCTCGTGCAAGATACGCCACCGCCGGGCCCCACACAATCTACTAGCCAAAGTCTGGCTGCAGAAACTAGTAAGTCAACTGGAGATGTACCAACTGAAGTTATCGCAACTAAAGTTACCGAAGATTCTGCTCCTGGAAGTTGAAGATATGTAGGTGTTTTATTTTCTTGTTGTTTTTCATTTTGTAGAGGGAGATATATGAGTAGTTTCCTAAGGATTTTGGCATTGCAAAGCTTGTCAAGAATTTTGGCCTTTCTGTGTTTGGTTATGTACCTCTTTGAAAGAGAATTTATGGTAGTAATTTGATGGCATATGTCAGCTGTTGTTGAGCTTTGAACAATGAATGGTGTTATTATTCTCCTTTCGCAATAGTCAGAGATACCATAAAGCTTTTTAATGTATACATTGCATGTCATAATCCTGAAACTATAATACTGACCATTTTTTTCACGCCAAATACCTTTTTTGGCTACATTAACCATACTTGAGTTGTTAACGTAAAAGGCACTTGTTGCTAATGATCAGTTGGTGAAAATTTTAGAGTTTGCATGAAGTTCATGATTTTATATGGACTTCTATTGATGAAAAAGATAAATTGTCTGACATAGGAATAAACCATGCAACTTTACGAGACTGATCAATTTTGACATAAAAACAATGCCAAATAAATAAATCAACAATGATCAGCTTTCCTTGTCAAGCACCCGCAAGATGAAAAGCAACTGGAGAAAGGCGCCTCCTATGGTGGAATACTGAAGCTTGGTGCTGCCTTCAACTTGAGGAAAGTCTTTGCTTACAGCCTTGTTAAATCCACCGGCAAGCCATGCCGAGTTCTTGTACCCAACGAGTGTAACTACAGTGCAACGAGCCCAAGAGCAGAGTGTCACATTCTAACTGCTATTAGAGACAGACCTCAATCAAAATAAAGCATAACGTAATTCTATCAGGCACTCTCTATCTATATAGATCATTAATATTGAATAAAAGATTATCCTCAAAAGATCCGTGACTAAAATCAACCTCTAGAAAGAAGATCGCCGGAGATGAATGCGAGAAAGGATCACTGGATATCTCGCCGGATATATTCCCCGAGGAAACCGTCAAGAGATCACTAGAGAAAAGTCAAAGAGGCAACGAAAGAAGGGAGAACAATACGAAAGGCATGAACGACAAAGAAGGAAAGAAGCGCGAGAGAGGGCAAAATTCATATTTAAAATGCGGAAAGGAATGTTGTAATAGAAAGTTCAGTTTCAATCTTCAATGGAATCCTGTCTCACTGAAAAACGAATATGACATGTAGCTGGAGAGGGAGTTCACGCCCGAGTAGAAGCCCTACAAGCCTTATTTTACTATTTGGTTGGGCGGGCTTCAGGATATGCCCAAAAGATATCCTCGTTCCGCTCACTCAAGAAGACAGACTCTTTCTAGTAGGATGAGCTAGGGATAACTTGACTTGTTCTCTCACACTTTCACTTATTGGATTGCTCTTTGCTTTTTTTACCTTGTTTCAGAAACTACTTAGTCTCCTATTACGTGCATGCCTATTATACCTATTAGTAGCAGCTTACTCTACTATACGTGAATACCTTGCTTCTGCTTCTACTTGACCGGTGCTTGCTTATGAGCTTTTCCTATCCGTGGTGAATATCCGCTATCCCATCTATTCTATTAGTTCTAGTTACTTACCCTCGAATACCGTCTTACCTAGCTATTATGCATAAACTAGTGCTGCTAAAACACCTAGTCCTTACTTCTATCTCTACTTCTCAGTCAATGAACTAGCCCTAGCTCATGCTTTGTACTATTAAATACGCCTAGTCCTAAACCTCGATTTGCCCATACCTATACGCGAAAAGTTATGATACTACCTCACAAGCTAGCTAATAAAACAACTACTTAAGTTCCTCTCCAAAATACTTTAACACCTTTCTCTTCCTACTGTACCAAGCTAGCTAAAACACCAAGCTCCTGCTTCGTGAAAAGTCCTAGTCCTATCTCCGGATATCTCGCCCGCTATTTCTATCTCCGCTAAACCTAGTCACTTGGCTAGCTATACTTCTAGAGGAACTATCTAGGCTATACTTGACTTAGCATGACTGCCTATCCTGGAACTCAAAGTCTTAAATACGTTTCTCTTGGCTACCCGTGACTTTTATACCAATGCTGTATTTGACAAATGTCAAGCGAAGATATTAGGTTCTGTCAGTTTGCAAAGCAATTGGCTTTTTGTGATGATACAGAGAAGATTTATTTAGTTGAAGGGAACAGGGTTTTGAATGTGAGGTGAAATACAGTTTCAAATGAGGGGGTTTGTGTGTGCAAGTTGTTTGAATCGATGGGCATTCTCCGCCGTCATTGTGTAAAGGTACTAACAAAAGAGGGTGTTATATTAGTTGAAGGGAAGTATGTTGTTGATCGATGGAGAAAGGATTTCAAAAGGGCAGTCAATGACTATGAATTTGAAGCATCAACTGAAGAAGAGACTAGGTTTAGTTTGAACTTTTCTTGATATGCATTCATTATCAGATTCAATTTCAAACAACTTCATAATTTTTATGCTGCTTGTTGCATTCACATTTTCAGGTACAGCATGCTTTATAGGAGAGCTAATCCTTTAATTGAGGACATTCTTTCTTGAAATCAGTTCCCTTGATGAAGAGGCGGGAAATGAAGTACTTGGCGGAAGAGTCGATTGGTGTGCGCAAAGAGACGGTTCTACAACGACAAGCCATGGACAAGTCGCTTCAATCTGCAGATTCGACGGAAGAGATTTTGGCTATTTGAAGATGCAAGTGGAGGACTTGCTCACCTAAAAGGATCTCGAGGATGCCCTACTCGAGGAGAAGCCGGCACACATAGCGGAAGACACCGAGTGGAGCAAACTCAATCGCAAGGCGTTGAGCGTAATTCGACTTACGCTCACGAGAAACGTGGCCTACAACGTCACCAAGGAGACAACGGCGTACGGCATCATGAAGGTGCTGGCCAACACATACGATAAACCATCCACCCTCAACAAATTGCACCTTGTGTGGCGCCTATTCGAGTTGAAGATGGCGGAGGGCGGATCGGTGCCTGAGCACTTTCATTCGTTCCAAGTCATAACCACTCAATTGGAGATGTTCAAGTTCAACCTTGATGGAGATATGAAGGTCCCCATATTATTATCATCACTACCGAAGAGTTGGTCGACCATTGTGGAAGTGATCGGTAGCATGAATCTGTTGACGTTTGAGGAGGTCCGCGACTGCATCCTTAATTTAATGAAGACATCCGAAGGCAAGAGCGCACTAAACCTTCAGATTCGGCCCTAAACATAGAGAACCGGGGTCGGGAGAGTCAACGTAGGGAATCATTCTTCGTCTGTCGTTGCTTTTCAATGCTTTTTCTAGTATTCCTGTGATGAATGCTACCATACATAGAATGTCTGACTTTCCTGCTTCTGTATCAAATCCAATAAGTTGGACCTCCTCTTCCCATGGGTGATTAATGAGGGAGTGGAATGGAAGACAATGAAATGTTCCCGGAATTACTATTCTCTTTGTTTGTACCGAGCTCAACAAATGGCGAACGCATGGTTGCCCCAGCACTCTGAAAAAAGATAGTAATTTGCATTAACTCATGTATTTGTTGAGTAGAACAGGTGAACACTTCACAAATGAACATTGCCTGTGGCTAGTTGTGACTAACTCCGTTTGAC
This sequence comes from Carex pumila, assembly GCA_033356055.1. NCBI lineage: Eukaryota > Viridiplantae > Streptophyta > Magnoliopsida > Poales > Cyperaceae > Carex > Carex pumila. Next base: position 320,296 of record JARJHM010000319.1, on the reverse strand, counting down.
ATATATTTCCATAAATTTATCATTACCAAATAGTCTTTTCATAGAGTGTGTCAAGTGAGCCAAGCAAGATTTTTGTGCTGTTACAAAGAAATCGACTTATGATAGTCACTCAGTGTTTTAGAGGCTTTCACAAATGGGTTTGGGGAAGGTCACATCGAAAAAGTCAGTCAAAGTATATGTTGAACTCAAACAGGTTTGTGAGGTATAGTAGCGAAGAGGTTTGTGAGAAGCTTGCGTGTTTTTTGAGCTGGCTTTCTTCCTTCTTCAATAAGGGAATGTGGGCTACGAAAGGGCCACTTGACTGGATTGGATGGCAAACGCAACCTGATCCTTCCTTCTTCTCTTTGTAACTACTGTTAGTTAGGTCTCATGATTCACCAGATGCCATTCATTCCTAGCCTGCAAACTAAATAATTCAAATGAAAAACTATAGTTTTTTTTATGGAAAAAAGAAAGAATTTGGATGGGAAAGCTTATTATGTTTTTCCCAACCAACTTTGAAGCAATTACGGCCAGAGCTTGGATCAAACGTTTGCGTGTTTTGAGAGGGGCAAAGCTTATACGACAGAAATTCACCTACTGGCGGAAATAAAAGCTCTCTCTCATTCTTTGCACTTTACTTTAATACCAAGAATAGGGGCTCCCTAGGTGGGCCACGCCCTTAGAAGCGCTGAACATAATATAATAATTGCACTATATATTATACCGCCATCCTTCTTCTTGCTTTTTTATGACACTTTTTCACTTCATTTAACCCCCCTCATTGGATGTATCGTTAGGTTGTGTCGAGTCAAATCTGCTCCGCAGATTGCTTACCTTTGCAGAAAAGAGATCCCTTACCCCCTCCCTGAAAAAAGATGAATCAGAAGTGTGGTAGGCTGCGGGTACTATGGATCCTCTGACTCCCAATCGAGTTTTCTTACGGGTATCGCCGGTCTTTCCTGTAGGTTGTGATGTGCCTGGAGATGGCCGTATCCTTCCCCTCTGCTGGCGGGGAATCCGCTCCCGGGTCGTCGCTCTGCTGCGTCTGGCCCGTCCTTTAGGCACCTTTGGAAGGCAGGGAGTGTTACAACGTGCTTTCTCGGTCCGGTTGCAGGGTTTGGTGGAGGACGTCAGCTTCGCCAAAAAACCTCATCTCCAAAGCCCGGCTCGCGCGGCGTTCCTCTCGCTGCGGGGGGAGGAATCAAAATGATCCCTTTACCATTCCCTAGTAAAGGGTGAGTCCCATGCACCTGTTTTTGTATTGCGGTCTCATGCATTAATCCCTACTGATGCCTATAGTAGGCCGGTCGCCCTACCTAAACCAATCATCATATTAGTCCCTAAGCCCCATTGCTGTAAAGGCTCGGCTTCAAAATTGTACGTGGAGTTTCCGCCTCATACGGCTCCTCTCGGGATGGGGGTAGGCCCAGCCCAGGCTTGTGCAGTTAAGGTTGTTGTACACGACCTCAGTTTAGCAATTATAGACGTAGATTGCCGCTTTGCGGGTTGCGAGCAGCTATATTCGTCCTTATGCCCGTAGCCCTGGCGCATTCTGGGGCCAGCTGCATTATTGAATTGATGCGGAACGAGCAATAAATCCCCAACGAAAAAGAAAAAGGAAGGGGGTGGGGCATTTTCGGGGAGTAGCCCCTCACCCTTCTAAATCAACTTCCTCTCACATAAATTAAGGCAGCCATCGAAAGGTTATTAAAACACCAGAAATGGCAACCACCCAAGCTAATGAGAGAGGCAAGAACACTTTCTAGCCAAGTCCCATTAATTGATCATAACGATATCGTGGAAATGCTGCACGGACCCATATATATAAGAAAAGAAAAAGAATCACCTTGATACTAAACCAGATCGAGCCCGGGATCCTATTGAATATTGGAAAATCTAGTATAGACAGCCAACCCCCTAAAAAGAGCAATGTGCATAGACCGGATGAGTAAGGATGCTGCTCCGTGGACCACTCGTTGGTCCTGATAGATGGTGGTCTCACACCCTTCTCAAAGGAACCGTACGTGACACTCTCGCGTCATACAGCTCCGCCCTGGGATCCGTCCCCACCACGCTTATGGCTTAGGCTCCCCGCCGATACTTACCCCGTAGCTCTCCAAAAATGGACTTAGCGCAGCCCTCCGAGTTTTTTCGGAGTGCACTAAATCACACTAGAGATTGTGGAGGTCCTCGAGGGAGTCGAAGCTCCTCCCTTGGGAGGAAAGGATGCCCCTTAAGGTCCTTTCCAAAGCAGTGCGTGGCCCAGGTTCCACTAGTAGGGGGTTTTTACGCTGCGGAATCTTCAACAGGAGATCTTTAAATCTCCAGTTTTTGGAGATTTCCTCCATGAGCCGAGCCTGCACCTCGAAGGGCGAAGGATTTTTTAGCAGCTCCCACTTTCAAATAATTCTTTCCACTTATTTTCTCGATAAGGTTTAGAGAATTCCTCAAAAATGTAAATCCAAAATCACTAAAAAACTACACTATATATGTATTTGTTTATGCAAGCACAGATAGAACGGAAACAACCAATGGTTAAGCACTAACTTAGATTGCCGACCAGACCCACTATAAACCTAGGAACATAAAGAGGCATTACTCTTAGTACTCTATTAAACAGGGAAGGGTCTACTCATCTTTCTTGGGCTTGGTAGGATTCAGAAAAGCGTTCAGACTTTGCCTGCTTACTTCATTGAACAGCTCTAAATGAGGCCGCTAAGGAAGGAGAAAGAGCAAATTCACTACTAAACCCGCACGCATGAATGACCTTTGTTCCTCCGGTCAATGCCTATCTATCCCGCTATCTCGTGTCCCAAAGACGATTTTCCCTTACCAGTGACTTAAATCATCATTGATCACACCTCGTCTTATGAAATGTTTTCCTTCATGGACGGGTATTCGGGTTACAACCAAATCAAAATGGATGAAGAAGACCAAAAACACAAGGCCTTCCACACTCCCATGGGCATATATTGCTACAAAGTGATGCCATTTGGCTTCAAGAATGCTGGTGCCACATATCAACGCGCCATGACTAAGATATTTTATGATCTGATACATAAGATCGTCGAATGCTATGTGGACGACTTGGTGGTTTAAGGCCATGTCTCATGAAGAACATCTTCAACACCTCAAAACGGTGTTCGACAGATTAAGGCAACATGCGCTAAAACTGAACCCTTTGAAATGTGCATTCATGGTCTCATCAGGCAAGTTCCTTGGTTTTGTTGTAAGACATAGGGGAATAGAAATCGACCCGAGTAAGATCAAAGCTATACTTGAATTGACGCCTCCAAGGAATCTCAAACAACTCTGGTCCTGTCTCTTTCTTCAAGGACGACTGGCCTACATCAGACGATTTATTGCCAACTTGTCTGGTCAAATTCAACAATTTACAAGGCTCACCAAAAAGGATGTCCCATTTAAGTGGGACTCAGATTGCCAAATGGCATTAGACCGCATAAAGCAATATCTGCTCAACCCGCCTGTATTGTCAGCACCAATTCTGGGAAAGCCACTCTTACTCTATACCACGGCCTTGGAGGGATCACTTAGCGCTCTCCTAGCTCAAGAAAATGAAGAAGGGAAAGAGAATGCTCACTCTGTATTACCTCAGCCACGTGTTGGTGGGGGCAGAACATGCCTATTCTCCAATTGAAAAGCATTGTTTGACATTTGTGTTTGCTATCAAGAAGCTGCGACACTATATGCTAGCGCACTGGGTCACACTCATATCCAAAGTAGACCCACTCAAATATCTCATGACAAGACCTATGCTCACAGGAAGATTGGCGAAATGGGCCATCATCTTAACAGAATTTGATATCACATATATGCCACAAAAAGCTATCAAAGGACAAGCCTTAGCCGATTTCTTGGCATAATATCCCATACCAGATGATTACCCTTTAGCATGCGAATTCCCGGGTGAAGAGGTGATGCATGTAGAAGAAGAAGACCCCGGTTGGAAAATGTACTTCGACGGTGCATCCTCGATACGACCCACCACCGGCAAGCAAATTCCAAAGATTCGAGCAGGCATAGGCTTAGTATTTGTAACTCCAGAAAAAGGGATCATACGCCATTCCCTAGCTTTGAAGGAGCCTTGCACAAACAACGAGGCAGAGTACGAAGCGCTAATAGTAGGACTTGAGCTCGCATTAAAAGCAGGCATCCAGAAAATTCGGGTGTATGATGATTCGCAATTGATTCTAAATCAGGTCGTTGGAGAATACAAAGTGCTTAAGCCAGAGTTGGTAAAATACCATCAAAAGGCAGTGGAATTAATGAAGGAAATCCCAGAGGTCACCTATGAAAAGATATCAAGGGCTACTAATGGTAAAGAAGATGCACTCGCTAGGGTAGCCAAAGAGTTGTGCGAACTAGATGATATTGAAGTCCACATCACCGTCAGGAATAGACGACCATTGTTCTCATACTTCTCCGACGAAAATCAAGGGAACGATGCACTACAAGAACAAGAAGAATGCAAGACACCTGTTAGTCAAGATGAGCCCTCAACCGAAACCATGGTGGTTCAAACAGAAGGGGATTGGAGACAACCCTTCATAGAATATTTCAAACATGGCACTTTGCCTGAAGGAAAGTCTATGCAAGAACAACTTCAAAAGCAAGCTCTTCATTTTGCTTACCTCAATAATACCCTCTATAGACGGTCATACAATCAATTATGATTACGATGTGTCTCACAACAAGAAGCTAGACAAATCATGAAAGAAATCCACTTGGGTTTGTGTGGCGCACATCCATCTGGGCCTAAAATGCGATTTAAGATCAAGCGCTTTTGATACTATTGGCCTTCCATGGTATCCGACTGCGAAGAACATTCGAAGAAATGTCATCTGTGTCAAATACACGGTGACTTCATTCATCAACACCCAAATCCGCTACACCCTACGGTGGCATCATGGCCCTTTGATTCATGGGGCACTGATATTGTAGGACCCATTGATCCACCTTCATCAGGAGGTCATAGATTCATATTGGCGACAACCGATTACTTCTCTAAATGGGCCGAAGCTGTGGCATTAAAAGAGGTGAAAGCGACTAATGTAGTCAAATTCTTTCGTACCCAAGTTTTATTCAAGTAAGGAACCCTGAGAAGGATAATCTCCGATAATGGAACAGCATTCAAAAATGCTAAGGTATATGCGTTTGCAAATCAATACAAGATAGATTGGGAATATTCCTCTATCTATAACCCAAGAGACCAATTCGTACAGAGAACGTTTGGATTTTCATTCTACTGTTGCTACATGCAGAGCCTTGGAATTAGGCTTTGGTGTGAGTCTTGCTATGGAGGACGATAACCTTACCACTTACTTTATAGGCGGTATCTCACTTATTACGCTCCTCTCTACTTAAGAACCCTAGGCAAAGCCCTACTCTTCTAAGGCTACGGATGACTCGATGGTTGCTGTGGACTTAGTTGCTACCTCTTTTTTGTTGTCCACGTTTACAACCAATTAGACTATTCAAATTCCTGCTTCTATTGTATCGCTACGAACGGTCATTGATTGAAATTTCAGTGCAGACTCAACACATCGCCAAAAATGTGCTCAGAAAACACTTTATTCTCAATAAATCTTAGGGACGGATAGAGTAAAGAATGATATAGTGTGGATTGGAACCTGACCATCTATACCCAAAACGCAAGAGCCAGTATAGCAAATCTAACAGAAGGCTGCGACATTAACTGAGTCAATAAGTTAGCTCACTAGGAACTACGCGACTATATATGATAATATATATCCCGACATAGACTTAACGAGTCATTATAGCAGATGCTGAAGTCTACTCCATTAAGTACAATCTTCAACTAATTGGTTGAAATACCACTAGATAGGAGAATCCGAGATCGAATATGAACTTTCAATTTCACTTAGACTTTGTGATAGGAAACCAGGAACGATATCTCACTAATTACTACCAATCACGCCCTATTAACGATAAACAACTTAGTGCAGTTTCACCCGTTTGAATAATGCATTTCCTTTTTGGATTGATCGGACATGGTAGTTGTAAACAGAACTATACCGGACAAAGGAACGAGTCCAGCCGGGATACACAGCCAACTACTACCAATGTCACATCAGATTACCTATGATATTCATTTCAATCCATAAATACACTATGTATTCAATAACTATTATTGAAAATACACTCTATATAGAAACAACCAAACGGAACTAGATATGAGTTTATGGTTCAAAAAGCAAAGTAAAAGGATTTTTTTTCCAGAGCAAGATCAGACCTAGAACAGCTTTTGTCGTAAATAGTGAAAAAGCGGGAAGAAAAAGTGAAAGAAGCCCTTCTAGCAGCTAATTCGGGAACAATTGCTCTAGCTTAAGAAGGGAGGCAGTAGGTGCTTCTTAGCCACATAGCTGCTATAAAGGTGACCAAGCAAACGTCCCACACATTCAACGCTCCAGCAAGGAAATAAAGGAAAGACTAAGTCAGCAAGGAATAAGGTCTTGTACACCTACCCAAGCTCTTGCTTGATGAGCGGTATCTCCTTTATAAGTGATCAAGTACTCAAGAATGCCTGCACCAGGATAAGCACCTTCCTTTTGCTCTTTATTTCTAGCTACTTTATTTCATACGGGGCATGAGCTACTCCCTTCGGCGCCTTTGCTTTGAAAGCAGTTCATTTTCATTCCTTCGACTTAGTAGTTTCTATTATAATGTTTTCATTATTTTCATGATTCACATTAGGAACTCATGAAGTCAGAAGGGTACCTTTTTTGCAGCAGGACACTGTTAGTAACACGAACTCAAATATGGCTAATCCTTTAGGTTGACCGTGTGGCTAGAATTAAAGTTGCGCCAGGAGATAGTGCACTCTATGTTTAGAAGAAAAGCACTTTCACATTATCCGATGCTACGAATCATACGCAAACTAGACTGAATCTTGAAATTTGTAGATAGGACTTTGAAGGAATAGATTGTCTTAGGCCGCTATCAGACTAGTTGCGAAGAAGGGTCAGCAATAAAGAATTGTGAAAGAGTTACAACCTGCAGTGACCACATTAGAATGTACATTGCCGAATCATTCCTTGTTCCAAGATTGGAGGGAGTGCTCGAGGCTTAGAGAAAGGTGCGTGCGAAAAGCTTAACCTGAGAGTTCTAGTTCCCTAGTTCCTTTATAATATATAATTCTGCCTTTTAGATAGCTTGGCTTGGGGCTGAGCAGCAAGCTTTTTGTTTGGGCTCTCTCTCTTCAAATCCTTCTCCATAGTGGATTGTGTGGCGAATGGTTTATTAACCAGGCCTTAGAATATCATAGAATGCGCCGTCCTCCTTTCTTTCTGAAATAAGTGCTCAAAAGGAAGGTCACATAATAATAATGTTTGCATAAACGATTCATGATTACTAAAGTAAGTTGGAATTAGAAGGGTAGTTTTGATAAACAAAAGGATTAGCTCTCTCTTTATACAAGAGTATACGTGCTATATCCATAGTCTAACTGATACTTAAAAAACTGAACAAACTTAAATGATAATCATCAAAAATCAATTAAGAAACAGTTCTCTCGGTGATATGTATAAGTGGATCCTTTTTCTACTAAACTATTAGTATAGTTCACTATGTCTGTTTAGCAAGGTTCCTGTTCAGAGGATTTTGGTACTTCTAAAGCTAAAGTATCAGTAACTTCTGAATGAAATTGGACTGTATACCTATCTATTTCTTTTGAAAAAAGAGTATATTATCCATCCATTATATTATATTAGATTCTATTTATATCTCACTATCCAGCATGTACATACTGGTGGTACATGTATCTGCTGTTACCGAGTTAATTCCAACAAGTCCACTATGAGTATTAACTTCACCCTAGCCTTCATCACCAGTATTAACATAACTTATATATATAAGCCATAGCCTTCATCACCAACAACTCAAAAGTATCCCGTTCATTTGCTTGCCTTCAATTGATGAAAGTATATGTAATAATAGCACAAACCATTAGATGTGGAGGTACATACTGACAATCACCATTGTCCTTACCTTTTCCTTGGAGTAGAAATAACATCAGTGCATTAACACCCTGCAGAGTAGGAAGAGCATTAGTAATTTCTTCATGTATCATTTACTATCACAGTAAGGAATTTTACAATGAAATAGAAAAATTGTAAATGGAGAACTCACTTGATCTGGTAGATCAGAACCCCAAAGAAGCATCTTAGCTTCTTCAGTGCCGACAAAAACATCATTTTGGCTGAATGCAATGCCATCTTGGTTCATGTTTGATCGAACCCACTTGTCAATTTCTTCTATGGTGTGCTCTGGATGTCTAGGATATTCGTACTTACGAGCAACTGGGCGATAAAATGGTTGAGAGTCGACACACTCGACAAGGACATCATTTGCATCAAAGAAGGGGCTTCTTTGGAAGTTTGTCTCCTTTGTGTGGAGTGGGAGCATTTTCCAAATCTGTGATGGGGGGTGTCTGCGAATCAAGATGTAGTTGGAAGGAATCCTCGAAAGGAACATTTGATTGGAGCTATTGGAGCGGGGCTAGTCATCAACTATAAGCAAAAAGAAGAGTTGCCTATTCAAATAGGAGCATCACAAACTAGGTAGGATTTGATTGACCTATCTATGTGTCAAAGTTGTCAAGTCAATTTCCCCTCCACAAACCTATTACACCAGATCAAAAAAGTAGGAAAGACCGAAGCCCTACTTCTCATTTCCCTCGGGAGACTTCTAGTTACTAAAAGTAGGATCACTATATGGGCATGGGCAAAAGTAATAATCCACCATTTCACTTATAAGACAAGATCACAAATGAGAGAAAGGGAGGATACCCCATTACTATTGGAAACGACACCAGGGAAGATGCTAGCTAGAAAAGCAATCCCTCTTTGATTGTGTATGTGAAAAAAAGTCCACTTTACACAAATTCAAAGAGAGAATAGAAGAGAAAGAAAAGAATTCAATTTTCTTTCATTTATTTTCTTACAGTACATAGCTCTATTATATATCCTCCCTTTAACAGAATACCACAGAAAATAAAAAGAACGCCTCAGTTCATATTTTTATTACACCAGTTGCGGTATATTTTATAAACCCAGTGCCTTAATAAGGTCCCAGCTGTCAGTGCTTCCTTTAACGAAACGGCTACCAGATCTTCTATTGCCTCCAACGGCTATTTTCACGTGTTTATCCCTTCCAGCGCCTAACATTCCCCCTTCCTTCGGCAATTCCTTGTCCTCAAGGAATAATTCTGGAAAATTTGACTTGATTTGCTCATAATCCTCCCGCATTCGAATCTGCCGAATTGGACCATTTAATTAGTAATTGCATCACACCTTCATTGTTTCGCTTAATCAAGCGGCGATCCAGTATCTCTAATGGCGGGCGATACGCGCAGCTTCCCATCTAGACCCACTAACAGAAGGGAATGAGCAATTCCCACATTACGTCCAATCCTCTCCTTGAGCTATGACACGTGGAACACCGGATGGATTTGGGACCCACTTGGAAGGGCGGTATGCCACCTCACCAATCCTTTCCAGTACCTCAAACGGTCCATAGAACCTAGGGCTGTGGCGCAATTGGCAACTGAAATCTGTCGGTAAGGCTTTAAACGAAGATAGACCCAATCCCCATTGAAGGCACCGGAGCCAATCTTGCTTAAAGGCGACATGGTGCTGCAACTACAAAGAAAGATAGTTAGAACTCAGAGACCAAGAACTCACACGCTTGAAGAAGCAGGCAGACGAGAGCATAACCATGTTCAACATGATGAAGCAATTCTTTGCCAACCAAGGATCAGCATCAGGCGAATAAGGGACAAGACAACAACGAGAGACCGGTCCTCAACACACTACCACACCACAAACATTGACAAAAAGAGAAGTTCAAGAGTGGATATCTAACCAACTCCAAGCCGTCGGCGCGGGCTCTGGTCTTCCACCATTCAAGAAGACAGGGAGGGGGGAGACCATATCCCTCAGCATTTGATGTTCTCCCCTATCCGCAAGGATACACCGTGCCTAAGTTCAAGACGTTCACTGGCGAAGGACCTAAGATGGCCAGCCCTGATCCACACCTAGCACACTTCATGGCTACTTTCAATTCTTGCATCAGGTTATTGAGGTATTAGAAAACCTTGGTGAGATCCCGGGTTTGCATTATGTGCTTGCTTTTACTAAAGAAAGTAGTTCTGGTTGTAATGTTATATCTTTGACTTATTATGCGCGTATTGTATATAGTGAAAGGAAGAAGAGTCATTATCACATTCTTTTTGAAAAATAAACACTAGTCTTCCTGGCTTTCTTTAAACTCTGCATAGAGTGTTAAGAACACCTTTTCTCGCCCAAGCGCCTCGGCTCACGAGGTCGTTGGGAGATTTCTCTTGGAGGAAATCCTTTATATACTCCCGGATTTCGTCTCTTCTTTGTCTTTGTCCCAGAGTCTGGTTTCTCAATTTTGTTTTTTTCTTGATCCTTTCTGTCCACGATATGCAAGGAATATGAGAGAGAAGTTTACTTCTACTTCTTCAATGTTCACGATGTGCCTAGACGATGATAAGTAAGTATTTCCTTTTTTTTATTTCTGAAATTTATTTCTTCGAACAAAGTCTACTTACTATCTATGTTCAAATCTATAAAATAGGTAATCTTACGATTGTGCTTCTTCCTGCCGATGAGTGAGGATCATTGTGTGGGGTGAGGACATAAATAACTGACTATTCGGAGTACGCATTTAATAACGAAAGAGTTTCAAAATATGGCTATGGCCTTGACGGGCGGGATAAGTTGACAGGTATTTCATAGGGGTAGTTCGGTTATTCCAGATTTCTTGTTTGTGGAATGGAGGAAAGCTTTGTCAAGGTTGAATATCAATCAAAATAGCTAATAAGAAGTAAAGTTCACAAAACAAACGTATCAAAGACTGCCTTTCTCTCAGTCTTTTGCTTTCCCCCTTCTCTAATTTCGTACTAACTTTCGTGGCACCCGCCAAAATAGATAGATCGTCAAATGGTGACGTATATAAAGAAGTGACTAGTTCCTCACAAAAGGAATTCCTTTCTTGAGAAAAAGTTGTCGAAGCTTAGCTTGAAGAGCTTGTTCTCTCCACTCTTGACTCTTTTTTACCTACCGCTTCCCACTTTGGGAAGTACTTCAGAGTTGAAAAGGACTCTGAGAAAAAAGATAGATCTCAATTCATTCCATACTATAGTGGAAGAAAGGAAAAATCATATGTTCTTTTTGATAGGCAACTTCACTCACTCAAACATGAAGGAAATGTGACTCTTCGAACCTCGTGTTTTGGTATACCATCTTCTCTTTCAGAATAAGTGGATTTCAAGTGTGGTGTTCTATTTGAAGTGCGCCAGGAAAAAGGGATTCATCATTTTCATTACTTAGAGCCAGGGATTTCACTAGAAGAAAGAAAGAAACATCATGGAGGGCATGGATGACTCACGAAGAAGGAAGAGAGGATAATTGGTGAAAAAGCCCCACATTATTATAATTGAAAAAAAAAAGAGTAAAAGGCTGTAAGGCTCAATAAAGACTCTCATCAACCAGCAGATAGGGGTAGTCCTGAGAAGGGGACTAGCTAACCTCTTGAGGAAGCAACTATACAGATTCTAGCAAGGGAATGTGGAGGACGAAAGTTCGAGCCACTTAGACTCTTAGTAAATGGGAACAATCCTGGAGAACCATCGAAAGAGTTTAAGCCAGTAACTCTGATACCACCAGCACCATTCTAAACCAATACAAATAAAGCAGTACCATGGAGATACGACACTATTGGTACAATTATTCCCTTATATTCAGAATGCGGAGGCTTAAGCCGTGCTAGATATCTCTGGGGTAGGTGGTGTGACTCGAAGTGGCAGGAGTTATACCCACAAAAGACAAGACAACTGAAAGATCTAGGCAAACCTCATCGCTTGTGGAGGGTTCAGTAACAAAGGACCCACCCACCAAAAAGGAGATGGAAGAGTTCCTCCGACGGATCAAGCACAGCGAGTACAAATAATAGAGCAATAGAGTCAGGCTCCAGCCAAAATATCATTACTATCTCTCCTGCTAGCCTCTGAGCCGCACCGAAGCATCTTACTCAAAATATGTCACACCCCGAGACAACCCGCCACGTATTTATACGTAAGGCGTACACACATCACATACATTATCAATAAAATCCATAAATGCCACATCCATTTTGCAAATAAAAGTCTTACAACAATAGCTAAAATAGTCCAACGGTGGTCACGACAGACATAGTTACAAATACGATAACAACCATGCATGTTCAAGTGTACCAATTTACTAGAAAATAAACAATTAAAAACAAGATAAACTTAAGTGGCATTTATCCTAAACATGGATCCTTCCGCTTTCTTTTACTCACGAACTTGTCCGTAGGCCTCCTCTTCATTACCTGGAACCCATATAAAAATGGAACGGGTGAGAGATCGAACTTTCTCTCAGTATGGGATTTAGTTCCAGCCCAGAATTTATAAAACTTTTAATTCTTTTTTTCTTTCTTACAAACATGAAAATAAATATAATGCGTATGTCTTTTCTAAATGCAATGCATCATTTATCATTACTTCTACTTTCATATACTTTCACATTCAAACTTGCCTATCCAATGGGAAATCCATCCAACATTGGAAGGCCGCCAAACCACTGGGAAATCCATTCAACAGTGGGAGGTCGCTAATCCACTGGGAAATCCAACCAACAGTGGGAGGTCGCCAACTCACTGGGAGATCCAACCAACAGTGAGAGGTTGTCTCACTAGATGGGGAATCCACCCTACGCTAGGTCTTGACCCGTGACGGGAAATCCATCCAACGCCATGTTATTGAGGGGTCTAGTCGAATACCAGACCCAATGTATACATCCCAATATGCAAGCATATTGGCCCCTGTTCACTTTCTTTATCCGTTCATTTCACACGCAATCATTTAATCACACAATTCATGCTATGCTCAACACATCCTACTTGTACAATTCATGGTATGCTCAACACATCCTACTTATACATTTCATGCTATGATCAATGTATGAATCCTATCCTTTCATGCAATTCAAATTCTACTCATATCATACGAATGTTCGAAAACAACATGCATAAATCCAACTAATGCCGTAATAATAAACAATTGAGTGACAACAGACAAGTAAGATAGTTTTATAAAGTCTAGGAAACCCACACCTGTTTGCGTAGTAATTTCTTGACCGTTATCTACGTCTCTTAGTTCCTCAAGAATCGAACCTAAGAAATGAACATACCTCTAATTAATAAGGTTTGAGTTCATGTGTTCTTATTTTCTAAGTTTTTTATTTATCATTATAACCCTAGTTTATTAATTCTAATTTCTAAACTTTAACTATTTAATCCTTGATATCATGGTACTATCAAGTCACATATTATTTGATTTATTTATTATATATATATAATTAGAAATAAATAACTAAATGAGAATCCGAAACTTATTTAGTTAGAAATCCAAAATCCTTTATCAAAGAAATATATACAATATTTTATTTTCTTAATGTATCATGGATCCGACATCTACTAAATATTTATTAAGATGATAATGAGTATCTATAATCCTTTTAGCCTATTATAGAAAGATAACAACTTAATAATTAGGTATTTATCCTTAAGAAAGAAATTCAGATTTTTAATTGAAACTTTGTTACTTGGAGTTTGCGGTTTAGAAAAGATACGCGCAGCAGTGACTGTTTTGGATGTTTCTCAGTGTTGGAAACTCCAATCGGGGTGAGGCCAGCGCCAACGGATCCGTATCTGCGAGCACTACAACTTCCGTCTTGCAGGATTCTTGAGATTCCGGATGTATGGAGTGCAGGTCTCTGCGGAACTTGGCTGACTGGTTCAGCTCGGTTTTCTGGTTTGAGTATGAACAGAAGCCACGGTTTTGGCCATATCTCGGCGGTGGAAGCTCGGATCAAGGTGAATCTGGTGCTCAATCGTCCGTATCTTCGATCACTACATTTCACGTGTTGAAGTCTAGTTCATATTCTGAACGTACGGGTGGTAGTTCTTCGCAGAAGCTGACTGGACGGTTTGGATCCACCAGGGGTTCGGATCTGATTTGGGGGAGAGGGGAGAGGGGAGGGGTCAGGGGAGGCTAGGGTTTGAGGAGGGGTTTATATACATGTGAGATTGGTGCTGCCTTCCACTTTTGGGTTGGGCTGAAATGGGCCTTTATGGGCCCTAGTTAATTTAATTTTGTCAATTTGGACTAAGAACATAAATCTGTTTCTGCTGTTTTAAATTTGCATCTTCATATATTGACAATACTGGAATTATGGATTCAGAATATGAAATTATTTTCAACATAAGAGTTGAAGGTTTTTTTGTTATGGTTCTAATGCAACTGATTTCATCTTAATCGGAATTTCCAGTGATGAGAAAAGATGAAAATGGTCGATGAATCTCTGCAGTTTCTGGACAGAAATGTTTACTGACTTTACAATTTTATCGAGAATCCTATGTTCGGAATTTTTGGTAAACTTCTACATGAAAGTTGGAGATCATGAAGTTATATTTTTAGGTATTAAATTTCATTCAAATCCTAATAATTTTGAGTGATCTGTGATTATAGCACTAACGGTTGTTCATCTGAAAATTTCAATTGAAGTTAATTTCTGAAGGTTGTCAAAAGATAGTTCATGCAGTTTTTAAATAAGGTTTTTATTAAATATCATACCTAAAATAGCGTGGCGTTACAAAATACAATACTAAAAGCCTATGCGCCGCATGGCTTGTCAGTGGCAAATTTTGATGGGATGGTTTGAAGTATGATGCCACATTCTCTTGTCTAAAAAATAGACGTCCTGGTTCGAAATGATGAGGAAGGTTACTTTGCTCGTAACCACTGTGGTGTAGTTGGAACGGGCTGCCGAGCTCGTATTGTTGTTCGAGATCGTCTTTAGAATGGTAGATGTTCTGGCCAGAAACCCATTATGAGTTATATCCGGATAGTGTTAGGCTAATGCGTTGCCATCGGGAGCTACTGAAAAAGCAGCTTTCGATTCAAGAGTATGCCGGTTTGGCACAAAAGAAGTAGATTACTACTATTTTGACTCAAGCTGGTGGGTGGTGTTACGAGGTGCATGTTTATCGAGCATGATATGCGTAACTATATATATAAAAAAGTGAGATGTGTCGAGCTAGGTGATTTTTTTACGACACGGTTATTTATTTAATGTGCTTTCTCAATGCAATGGCTTGTATGGATTCGCATGCTTGGGATGCTAGTCTAGCTTACACCGCTCCACTAGAAGGGAAAGAAAGCAGCAGCTGCACGTGCATTGAAAGCTGGGCTTGGAGCTAGCTGTCTCAGTCTAACCACTCGTTGCGATGATAGTAATTCTATGCTTTTTGATCCAACCTATGCTATGCCCATTAGCACTCTTAGCCCTTATCTCCAGAGGTACCCTGGTCATAGACTGGACCTCGGGGTAAGTAGCAAAGGAAAGCGAGGAGGAAAGGAAGGCAAACATGGGCAGGCTAGCTAATAGAATGGCAAAATTCGGGAAAGTAAATGAATGGCAGGATTCAATATAGCTACCTATTTACCTACGGACTAGTAAGGCGTAGTAATGTTAGTTATCTCTTTTCTTTCTCACCAAGGGAGTCGCTAAGGTTCCTGTTGTTATAGTGCTTTCTTGAAATAATCAGTAAGATAGTTGTTATCTATAAGACTTCAGAATAGGAAGTCCAGGGAGGTTGAAAATACTACTCTTACTAGTCGAGTGTGATAATAGAAACTTTGATACACATCTGATAGACTTAGTAGTGAATTTTTATATTTCTTCCCCTCTCCTTAGTTTTCTTCTACTCTTAGTACTCTTTAGCCCCTTGTCTGTAGTGTTAGAGCTCGTTTGAGGCCCGGCCATATATATATATTTCTTCCTGGGTTCATTATTCCCGTCCCAGGAGGAACCATAAAGACTCCGCTGACTAAGATAATATATATTTACTATAACTCATAGAAAAACAGAAGGTAGGATAGGGCGCAAAGGGAGCTTATCTACAGTGTCTTCCCTTTCCGCATTCTTGCTAAATTATTATGCTCCTCCTCCAAAACTGCGTATAAGCTTAAAGGTTATAGTTGGTTTGTTTGTTCTTTGTGATTGTCCTATCACTCTTGCCATATTAGATATGGAAGCCTTGCGAGTGGGAAAAGAGGCGATTGTGCAGAGTGCCTCAGGAAAGGGAAAGCCGACCAAAAGGGTGTGTAAGACCCCCACCCCAAGATGATTGGTTTTTCATTCATTGTTATCTTCTTTTGTTGCAAGGAGCGCCAGTGTACACGATCCACGATAATTTCATCACCACTGCTCTTTACCTATTCCCATTTCTTTAAGTACGCCAAGTCCCAAGCTTCCGTCCCCACTAGTCTTTCCCGTAAGCTCTTCTAAGTCTGAGAGCGAAGTGTATTGTTGATGTTTCTGCTTTCTTTTTAGAGTTAATACTCTGAAGTATGGCCTTTCTCTTTCTGCTGCTTTTAGTCGCTTTCCTTGCTTACTGCACTCTCTTAGTTGATTGAGTAGGGGTACTCCCTGCATAATTATCATCTTTTCTTCTAAACTTTCAAGTTGACTTGCCACTTTCCTGTCTTCAGCTTCCTTTTTAAACTTCTGCCAATCATTGCCAATCTCAACTCAACTACCTTTCGAAACCTCCGGAATTGGGACATAAAGTGGGTTTTGCATCGGTACTTTGAGGCCTAAAGTTGCTTGTGTATTATCGCCCCTGGTGGTCAACTGTTGCTATGGTAGCAGTACTGCAGGCTGTTGCCGAACTGTCGGCTGTTGCTGGACAGTAGGATTCTTTTCCGGAGGTAGGGTTCTAAAAGTTGTCAGAGTGGCTACGGCCTTTCTTATCTAGTCCATCTGTTGGCGCATTTCTTCCATATCCCCAATCATCTGCTGAACAACATTCTCTACTGTTGAAGTCCCTTCCATAACGGATACTGATGCTTACCTTGCTCGAGTTTGAATAGGGTTACGTGTAGTAGTCCTCTGAGTTCTGCCTCTCCTGGGCTTACCCATTCTTTCTATGTTTTCAAAGAACTACACGACCTGGTGGCTACTCCTGAAATAGTCCGTAATTTCCTTACAGGATGCCGGGTCTTGGCTAACTTGAACAAATCTAATAAGTTGGTTCTGTTAAAGTATTGCCTCAATGATATGGATGATGTAGATGTTGCACTTAGGGGCACCTCTAATTGAACAAAAACTGAAAATAAATTGCAATTGAAAGTAAATAGATGAGTTTAGAGAAATTGACACGCGGGATGATAACGGAGTTCGGCAAAACAATGGCCTACGTCTCCGGGGCGTCGCAACCTCTTTCTAGGTGCGCCTTTCTATTACCCAATATGAAAGGATTACAATTGTGAACCGTGAGCCCTTACAAAATGGGAAGTCACGACCAACGAGAGATGAGTGCCGGCGAGCCCTTACAACCAAGGGAAGTCACACGAGCAACTCGAGGTTTGAGCCGGCAAGCCCTTACAAACAAGGGAAGTCACACAAGCTACTCAAGAACAAGAGAAACACTCAATAGATTACTCTAACCTAATCTAGATCAAGATTAGTGAAGTAGGTTTGAGGTTGCTTGAGGGATTTTGAAGTTTTAAGCTCTCACAACAATGGAGTAGGCTAAGCTCTCAGAAAATCGCTTTAGAAATGATTAGGGTCGGCTGAGATGGATTTGAAAGTGATCCCTTCAATCTATTTATAGTGGCAGCTCAAAAATGAGCTGTTTGATATAAAACGTTACCAACGTTTTATCAAACGTTACCAACGTTTTATTCAAATACGATTTAGGGTTTTAATTCTCTGACAGCTTAGAAAACGTTACATAACGTTTTATAACCGTTGTAACGTTTTACAAACGTTATAACGGTTGTATAACGTTATAACGTTATAACTTGATTCTTTTGAGGCTTCTTATTATTTTAAAACGTTACCAACGTTTTAAAAACGTTCATAACGTTTTATCTCAATTTAATCAACCTCACACATACTTTACCAAGCATTTGATTTTACAATATGTATTCTTGATAAAGGTCTTCATGATTTCTTCAGTCCAAGCTTATTATTCAACAGTTCTTACTCTTCTTGGACCTACATATTCTCAAAATAGAAGAAATTGTAAAATTCAATAATTGTATGTTTTTGCAAATTAGTCAAATAGACGTAAAAGATTATTGTACGAACAACAATCTCCCCCTTTTGGCGATTTGCAAAAACATACAATGTGAGTAAGTGCATAAATCGAAAATTTTTAGAAAAATTAGTTTATCCAATTTTGATTTTGCATTCAATCCATTTGTACCAACTTCTCCCCCTTTTGGAAATCGACGAAAGGGTGGAAAAATTAGCACTAATTTTCAGTGCTCCCCCTCAAATTATGCACTCCCCCTCAATTTAGTAATATGATACCGATAAAGCCCAAATGAAATAAAATTGAGGGATTACTCTAGCATTTTATACGACAATTTACAAGTTCATTTCAATTAGCAATAAAAATGATTGTCAATTTGACAAATTGATTCATATATATCATAATGCACATAACAATGAACACTAGCCAACGTTTGGTGAGAATACTGTGTTTTTACCTAAAACGTTATAATGTATGTGTAACGTTTTTGTGAAGCTCTCGGACTTTTGAAGCCTCACAAAACGTTACCAACGTTTGGAAACCGTTACAACGTTTTCATTTGTACTTTTGCAATTTTGATCCCTTGTCAGATAACCGTTGTAACGCTTTCAAAACGTTACCAACGTTTTGTATGAAACTTTTACAATGTTAGTCCCTTGTCAGAAAAACGTTGCAACGTTTATAGAAACGTCGTGACGTTTCTAAAACGTTGAAACGTTTTTTTAAACGTTTGTGTAACGTTTTGGTGCACCTTTCGGACTTTTGAAGTTTCATAAATCGTTACCAACGTTTTCCAAAACGTTACAACGTTTTCCAAAACGTTACAACGTTTTCCAAAACGTTACAACGTTTTCCAAAACGTTACAACGTTTATGGTGTAGTTTATCTCAGAATTTTGGCTAAGTATTAGAAGTAAAAACGTTACAACGGTTGCAGAAACGTTGTGTAACGTTTTTATGGTGCTTTCGGACTTTTGAAGTTTCACAAAACGTCACCAACGTTTTCAAAAACGTTATAACGTTTTATTTCTGTAAAACATTCTTTAAATGAACTATTTTGATTGCAAATGGTTATTTTGAAATAAGTTATGAATATGTCTATTTTCTAAGTTCAAGCATGCCTAATTTATATCGTAATTCATTGTGTTGTTGAGTATTTGGGGGTTTTGTGAATATATGGCAATTTGTTCTTTGGTGTTGATATGTATGAGTTCAATTTCACCTTTTTCTATATGATCCCTAATAAAATGATGTCTTATCTCTATGTGCTTGGTTCTAGAATGAAGCACCGGATTTTTGGATATCATTATGGCACTAGTATTGTCATACATAATTGGTATGTTGCGGAAGCGAATTTCATAATCATTCAGAGTTTGGATAATCCATAAAATTTGTATACAACAACTATCAATGATCAAAGTATTCATTACAAGATTTAATCAAACACTCCTACCTTGTTTAATCTCCCCCTTTGTTTTTAGCAATTTGAATAAATTAGGGGAGATTTTGTATGAATTTAAACTAGTTTAGCTTTAGGAATCCAAACAACATTTGGGTTGTTGTCTCCATTCCTAAACCTACACTCTAAGGAGGTATGACCAATTTTGCAACAATAATTACAAAATGTAATTGATGGCTTTTGAGCAATAGAACCTTGTTTGAAAGTGGCATGATATTTTGTTTTCACTTCATGAATTTTGTTCTTTGGATTAACAAATGACATATTTGTAACTCTAGATGTGACACTTTTGGTGTTGTTAGACTCAATTCTATTGTGATGTTGGGGAACATCTTTTGTTAAACCATTTCTTTGAGTTTGATTTTGTAAAACATTTTTATTTTTGAGTTCATAAAACCATCCATCCGGTCCTTTGAAATAAGTTTTGTTTGACCATTTTGGATTAAATGTGTTCCTATCACTATTTTGAAAATTTTTGTTCTTATAATTTTTATGATTATACTTATACCTAAATGCATGATTTTGTTTAGCATTTGAGGTTTGAGAGGTATTCCCTTTGTTTGACTCCTTTTGTAAGGAATTATTACCCTTTTTGGTAAAAAATTGATAAGTGGAATACTTATCACAATTAAACTTAAGTTTACAATTTTTGGAGTTTGAAGTTTGTATATGTTCCCCTTTTCCTTTCGGGCCTTGTATGTGGTTAGATTCGAATGAGGATTGACCCTTCTCGAATCCAAGACCAATTTTATCCATTTTGCGATAAGATTGCCCATTGATCAAACTATCCACATAATAAGGATCTAGACTAGTGACATTTGAAAATTCACTAGGAGACCTTAATGCCCTATTTTCGGTCTCTAAGGTTTGAACTTTAACCTTTAATATGCCTATTTCACCTATGTGCGATGCTTTTAATTTTTTATTTTCAAGTTCTAACATATCATTTTTAGCAATTAATTTTTGGATAATACCTTCCTTTTCAACCAAGGTTCTATTTGAATCATCAATGAGAGATCGCAACCTAGATTCATTAGCATCGTGCATTAGGGTTTTATTTGTGAAAGTGCTTGCATCATTGGTTTCTAACCGATTGGTACACAAGTCATGGTTGGTCTCATTTGTAAGTATACAATTTTCAATATCAATTTCTCCACTATATTCTTCACCACCTTCATTTACAAATTCTTGTTCGGTCTCATAACCATCAAGACTAAGAGTTGAATGTACCTCATTTGCGAAGCTAATTGAGGCTTCAATTTCATCACCTTCCTTATTGATGTTTCTTGATTTGACAAGGTCTTTAAGGAATTCAATGGTGGTCTCATCGGTGATATTTTTGCTTGCAATAATCGAGTCGACATCAATTGCCGAGAGACCTTCATCTACACTTGCCATCAATGCAAGGTTTGTCTCTTGTTCATTTTCCGACTCCGTGTCGGATTGCTCCACCTCGCTCTCATTCGAGAATAAAGCTTGCAAGGCTTTAGCCTTTTTCTTGGCCTTGTACCCGTCCAATTTGAAGCAAGTTTGAGTGGTGTGCCCTTTTCTATGACATGCGAAGCACATCACTCTTTTGTTCTTCTCTTCTCGTTCCTTGTTGTAATTTCTTTCGAGATCTAGCATGTCTTGAAACATTTTGGATAGGAGAAGGGTGTTTTTGGAGGTTTCATGATCAATTTTATTTATAAATTGATCATTTGAGAGACAAGTGTTTGATGAGCTAGAAGGTTTTCGGTTTTGAGCCGGAAAGGCCATGGTTTTGAATTTTGAACTTTGCTTTGGGTTTCCGGATTGCCGAAGTTTCTCTTCGAAGCTTCGTAAGTGTGCATAGAGGTCATCCGGTGTGAGTGAGTCATGTGTGCCTTGGATTGCTTCTAGCGCACTCACCAAGCCGGACCATTTGTCTCTCATGAGCATAATCCTCAATAGCTTCCCTACAATTTTATTGTTAGAAAGCGGTTCTCCCAATTCGGTAAATTCATTTTGGATATGCATAAGTCTATTATACATATCCTCAATGCTTTCGCCATCTTCAACCTTAAAGGTTTCAAATTTGGCTTCTAAACCGGTTAATTTGGTTCGTTTAATTTGGGTATTTCCCTCATACCGATTTACAAGAGCATCCCACATTTCTTTTGCGGTTGAAGAGCTACCAAAGATTAAGGCAACCGATTCACTAACCAAGTTAATTATGACATTAATTGCAAGATCATTGTCTTTCTTGGTTTGTTTGGATTCGGGAGTCTCGATTTTAATGTTGGTGGTAGTGGTAGTGAATATTGGTGTATACCCCTTGTTAACCACATCCCATAACTCAAGAATATTTAGATAATTGATCATGGTTTTCTTCCAATGCATAAAATTTTTGGTCGAATTGCCAAAAATTAGGGGTTCCTTCACGGGTCTATAGGGTGCCATTTTGACAAGTTGATCTAACTCTAATTAAGTGTGTCTTAATTCGAGTAACTTGCTCTGATACCACTTTGTTGCACTTAGGGGCACCTCTAATTGAACAAAAACTGAAAATAAATTGCAATTGAAAGTAAATAGATGAGTTTAGAGAAATTGACACGCGGGATGATAACGGAGTTCGGCAAAACAATGGCCTACGTCTCCGGGGCGTCGCAACCTCTTTCTAGGTGCGCCTTTCTATTACCCAATATGAAAGGATTACAATTGTGAACCGTGAGCCCTTACAAAATGGGAAGTCACGACCAACGAGAGATGAGTGCCGGCGAGCCCTTACAACCAAGGGAAGTCACACGAGCAACTCGAGGTTTGAGCCGGCAAGCCCTTACAAACAAGGGAAGTCACACAAGCTACTCAAGAACAAGAGAAACACTCAATAGATTACTCTAACCTAATCTAGATCAAGATTAGTGAAGTAGGTTTGAGGTTGCTTGAGGGATTTTGAAGTTTTAAGCTCTCACAACAATGGAGTAGGCTAAGCTCTCAGAAAATCGCTTTAGAAATGATTAGGGTCGGCTGAGATGGATTTGAAAGTGATCCCTTCAATCTATTTATAGTGGCAGCTCAAAAATGAGCTGTTTGATATAAAACGTTACCAACGTTTTATCAAACGTTACCAACGTTTTATTCAAATACGATTTAGGGTTTTAATTCTCTGACAGCTTAGAAAACGTTACATAACGTTTTATAACCGTTGTAACGTTTTACAAACGTTATAACGGTTGTATAACGTTATAACGTTATAACTTGATTCTTTTGAGGCTTCTTATTATTTTAAAACGTTACCAACGTTTTAAAAACGTTCATAACGTTTTATCTCAATTTAATCAACCTCACACATACTTTACCAAGCATTTGATTTTACAATATGTATTCTTGATAAAGGTCTTCATGATTTCTTCAGTCCAAGCTTATTATTCAACAGTTCTTACTCTTCTTGGACCTACATATTCTCAAAATAGAAGAAATTGTAAAATTCAATAATTGTATGTTTTTGCAAATTAGTCAAATAGACGTAAAAGATTATTGTACGAACAACAGTAGATATGGCCGAACATTTAACGGGTCTTCCTTTGGTTCCACAAGCAAATGGCTAGTTTGGGGTCTTTTCCAACACCTCTGAGGTGGGCCCATACTTTGTCTGCAACGAACTCGGGTACGAGCTTCTCAATGCTGTTTCTTACCGGCTGACCGTAGCATCCCTCGTGACTTATTTGACAAGCTATCTAAAATTGCCAATTAAGGCAAATTTGATGTTTATCGATGCACCAGCTTTTATCCAGTTCTTTCCTGCGCCCGGAGTAGAAAACCCAGGTCTTGTGGAATCCTTATCTCGGCCTCTACTGGACCTTGGTTTAAGCTTTTTTTTGGAGAAAGCTCTCTGGGAGTAAGTGGACGGACCAATCGGTCCATAATGAGTGAAAGGAAGGCGTCTATTTTGATTGGTGTTTTTCTATTGCTTAGTTTAGTTTGTAGCCAGTGGTGAGAATCGGTGCTGGTTTAAGTGCATACCTGATCAGTACAATTAGTTTTTTTTATTTGCACATAAGGTCTTTGATGATTTTATTGTGTGAGCGGGGCATAACACAAAGAACTTGGACAGGTTTAGTATGAGCTTGAACCATTCCCTGGCGAAGACCTTAAAAAGGGTATAGGAGTTGTTCTTGGACATAAGTAATGAACCAGTCTTAATACGTTGTTTGCACGAATGAATGACCCTCTGCTTATGCCTAGGTCTAAACATCTCCAATGCACTGAGAAAGTGCCCTTGCTACGGATCGAAAGCATCAGTTGTGCAACCTATTAGGCTAGGCCCCCTCCATTCATGACTGTTCTCACCCAATTCCAGAACATCTGCTCCTTAGTTGTTAGTAGGATGCCAGTCAAATGCTAGCTCTATTTCACATTCGTGAACTTCCATAGAGGTAGCCGCTACATCAACATGAGCAAACCCATCCTCCTTCACAGATAATGCCTCCTCACATGCAACATTAACCTTACTAGCATCACACAAATGGTACGGTTCCATTTCTAAATCCTGCTCAAGTACCTCATGGTCGCCGACCTCATAGTGCACAGAAGTCTCTGGAAACACCTGTCTTAAGAAATTCATCCTTTATACCTAAATATGTAACAACTGGTGTTTTTGTACCAAATTCTGGTACAAATGTTCCTTCCCGAGGCGGGCTTGCAGGTTCCCAGAGGAAATCAGCCGGAAGTGGACCCTTCTCTTTTGCCTCTGCTTTAAAATCTCCTTACCATATTTTATATTATTCATTCTCTGAAAAGAGTGTTTACTTGCCGGTACCCGTACCAATACCACCTTTTAGACGTAGATACTAAACTAGCAGCAGGTGTAATATTAAGATATAGAACTGTAATAACCTATGTTGTTATGCAGGGGTCAGTAAAACCCTATGCTGAAACGAGAAAGTGTTCAGAAGGCTGAATGAATAGCTACTTTTTTTCTTTATTTAGTTGGTGCCCCTACCTCTACTACTATTAGAACTTCCCAAGGGACATTGCGAAGGTACGAAGCATCAGCGAGAACCACCTAGTCAGGAGCACGCTGAACTTATATGCTTTGGTGGACTTGGACGAATGAACCGGGCCAGACCCAGTAGCATGCCACTCGTACTGACGAATTATAGCCCTCGCCTTTGCTCCACCGTGGTACTCAACCACATTCAGATGCGGAGCCAGTGAAGATACTCTAATATTGAAATGAAAAGATGGTTTTGACCATAGTTCTCCCTTCTATAAATAATTTGAAAGCATTACTTCCAATCCAACCCAATAAAAGTGGTTACAAATCTACCAAAAAAATCATTCTTGAAAAGCCTGAACAATTTGGCCGTATGGTTAAGGGGGTAGCAGAATTCAGTCAATATGGAGGGACATTTCAACTTAGAAACGCAATAAAATCTCAGGGAAAAATAGATTTCGTAGTGGAATGGGCACCACATATCGACAATTCAAACTCAAACTCGGATCCTCAAGAGAATAAGATACTTCATTTTATGGTTCTTCCTTTCTGTTGGTTGGCTCGCTACATCCTTTCGCTCGCTGGGTGCAGGAATAGTTTGAAAGTCCCCTGATGGATTTGAGACTCAGCACGCAATACATCTATCCTTCACTGCTTAAAACAACATGGTGGAATATGAGGCCTTGATCCATGGACTCAAACAGGCTCATGAATTTGGAGTCAAGAACATCTAAATAAGAGGGGATTCTCATTCACAATCAATTGTGAATAAGGGTCAATGGGTTTAATAAAGCAAAGGATCCGGTGATGGCAAAATACCTAGGTAAGGTGAAATTCCTGTTACGAGATTTCAATTTTCAGATGGAAAAGATTTCATGGAAGGATAATGCTTTAGCTGATTATATTGCTAAATGTGCTAGTGGTTTTATACAAGGTATACCACAAGATGTATTTTTGGTAAAAAAAAAATACTAGAAATAGAGGATACAAATGTCCTTGATGTCATGGACATAGATAATAAACCCAGTTGGGTGGATCCTTTAAGAAATTGGTTAAAAGGTGATGTTCACCTCGTCCCAGTTGAGGACAGATAAAAAATTGAAGTGAAAGCCAAGAGGTTTATTTTGGAAGATGCAACACTTATGTTCCCCTATGGGACAAAGTAATGGAACTTATTTTCCCCTAATGAAGTCTCCGATAACCTAGAAAAAGTATGCTCACCTCTGGTGAAAAGTCCTACCTACCATTTTCCCACCTTCCAACAATAAAAAAAAAGTAGGAAACAGCGTGTTTTTGTCCACAACTAAAAAACAGAAAAAGAGAAGTTATGTTGAAAACGTTGTGGGAGGAAATGAGCTAGAAAGAGTAATTCAAAAGAACAGAAACATCTTAGGATCACTACAGAGTCAATTAGGATCAATACAGGTATGTACCAGTTGACTAAAAATCATAGTATTGATCATAAAAGTATTGGTCTACTGGTCTGGATCTTAGTAGTTAGTAAGGGATCTCGAGTGCCGATACCAGTCAGGTCCTTCACTGGTACAAATAAACTGTACTGCTATGAAATAAAAATGTACCTGCGGCTAACAATCCGCAGTGATAAGAATATTAGGCGGCGGCTTTGTTGTCGAGGAAGGGAAGAGCGAGAGCGAGAGCGATACGCTGTTTCCAATCTCCTTCTTCTTTGCTCGCGAAAGCGAACTTCCTTCCACTCGTTTACCTAAAATGGATGATTGGTCCAGGATCGGGCACGATTTAAAAGTTTAAGCTGAAACAAAATACAAAAGAAAAGAGTTTGAAATTTTGAGGAAATTCTAACCTTTGTGACCTCAGCAGCTTTCGATACAATCAATACATCACCAAAAGCATGAGAAGTTTGTAAAATGTTCAGTGCTGAAGACATCGCATGACTCGTCTGAAAATTCAACAAAAGAGTTTATTGTCGATGCAAAAATTGACAGAACTGAAAAATAGTCACGCCACAAAACTGCCAATAGCAAAAGGTGACAAACACTGTGAACAAGAACTAACATGTCAAGATATTTGCAATGATTCAAAAATGAATGTATAAGAGAAGAAAGAAAAAGATTCACCCTCTCTGCAAAATGAGCGACGCTGTCATTCTTGCTCTTAAGCGGATGGACCACAGGAAGATACTCTACCTAGAGAGAGATCAACAAAGTTATTATAACTTGAAAAGAGTGTAGCCAAGAAATTCACCACATAAGAAAGTTATTTTAAAAGTTGGTGTTTGTGAATATGTATGTTTGACTATTAAAGTATAGTGAGTACTAAGCACTCCATCTTATGGAACCATTGACTTGATAACTTGCAAAATTTGCTTTTAAAAAATGAAAAAGAAGAATAAAAGTATATTAGAAATACGTTTAAAGGGAACTGTCTAGGAGAACAAAATCATAGGTTTTTACAAAAAACCTACTCTATCAAAGTAATGATAAAAATCATATTATTAAGTCAGTATTTAGTATTTCAAAGTAGTCCAACAACAAGGGATAATCATAATTAAATGATACTGAGTTCACATGTCAGTAACATTAAAGTCATCTAGTTTGGTTCAATGCTGCAGAAAATTACTGAAATCAGCGGTTTTCAAACCAGCTTAATAAATAGTAAAAAAATTTCAAAAAATGTAAAATTTGGTCTCCAAGTAGATTATAATATAGATTAAACATCTAATGGTTTAGATTTGTTGTTTGGACATCATATGGCTAAATATAACCCCGGCAGCACCTTTGCTGAAATGCTGCCAGCAGTAATTTAGACAGACCCTATATATATATATATATATATATATTGTGAAAAGCATAGCTATAGCGGAAGCTATCATACATAGCGATTTTTCATTTTCAAAATTAATATTTTATATTTATACTAATTATTAACATAATCAATATTGAAAAATTAAGATAACAACTAATCTAAGTCTATACTTTTTTTTATCAATTACACAAATAAGAAGGTAAAAAAATCTAAAAAATTACATTATTTAATAGTTCATACTTCATAGCATTACATATTATAATAGATGAAGAGCAATTAATTTTATAGGTAAATGAAGTCAATATATATATTTAAACATTTTATATATAATAATAATAATCAAAATCAGCTTTCAATTGAAATTAATGATAATAATTTTACAAATTAATACGAAGAGCAATCAAAATGAAGAATTAATATTTGAATATTTCTCGATATAGAATAAGAGAATAAATCACAAATAAAAATAGAAGCAAATAGTTTGGTTTAGCATACTTATTGTAGAAGACCGTGTAGCATTAGAAATAAAAATAGAAGTACAGAACCCATATAAATTGCAAAAAAAAGCCCATGTAGCATAGTGGTAGCTATAGTGCGTTCTGCATAGCGGTAATAGCGGACAACTATTATAGTTATAGCGGTCGTAGCTGAGTTAGCGTACTTTTATCTTATAACTTAGCATTTATGGTCCGGAAAAGCTATACGCTGCTATAATTAGCTACTTAGAACACTGCTTCTAACTAATATGTAATAAATATTTGAATCCATATTCGGAAATTATCTGAATTCGAATTTCGAATATGAAGCGAATTCAGAATGGATAATCTGGATCCCTTTTTAGGCCTTTGACCAAAACTGAAAAGTATTTATTGGTCTTTTGAGTTTTGGATCAGAAACGTCCGATTCGAATATGTAATAATTCATCTGACACATCTAGGGGTGTTCAAATGGTTCGGTTTATTTGGTTTTAAACCGAACTGATAAAATTTGGTTCAAATGTTTCAGTTTTTCGGTTTAAATAGATCGGTTCGGTTCATTTTTTATTTAGTTCGCTTTGGTTTAGAAACTTTTGAAATCGGTTGAACCGAACCGACCAAATTGGTTTAATGAAATCACCAAATTATCGCACGCTGTTTGGTTCGATTTATTTTGATACTTCGCGACACCCCCTTTTTCTTTTCACCTCTTTCTTTCTTCTTGGATTCTAGCGCCGCCTCAAGCTTCTATCTCCGCAAGAAGCTAATCAAATGACTCCACCCCTTATCTATACTCCATGCGTTGAAGAGCTAATCAATGCTCCATTTTCAGTATCTCTGCCTCCTTTCTGGTTCTAATATATCTTTTCTCAAAAACTCGTCAGTTATTTATCGGTTAATTAATCTCAAACGAAGAAGGTATGTACTTGATCAGTTATTTATCCAATTCGAATTTCTTGCTAGATTTCTTGCTTTAGTCAAATCAAATTTGGCAGTAGTTCAATTTTTTTTTTTGGTTTTCTTACTTGAGTCTGCTAAATTTCGGTTTAACCAAACAAACCGAAATTTATTTCGGTTTGTTCAGTTCGGTTATAATTCGGTTGAGAATTTTAGTTCGGTCGGTTTGATTCTATTTTTGAAAATCGAACAAAACTTTGATTTGTCTATTTTAGTTCGGTTTCAACCGAAGCGAGTGTTTGAACACCGCTGGACACATCCGAATAATGAATCCGAATTCTACAGTGAACTCAAGCTATATAGATTTGAATCGGAGGATCCCGATCCAAAATCCAAAAGTTGGGTGAAATTTTCCCAACAAATAAATAGATGTTCATTGGTTTAAATGGTGTAGGTGTAACGGCGACTGGGTAGAGTGATGGCCACTTCTCTCGTGCGGCCGAGCAGCTTCTCTCGTGCCTCTTCTCCCTCCTCCTCTGCCTCTCCTTCTCCTTCTCTTGCGCCAGGTGTTAGGATCGGAGCTAACGGCGCCGCCTTCGTCTCCTCTGGCATCCCCGACCTCGATAGTAAGTGTTTCGCTTTCTATTGGATTGGAATAATATATGGGAGTGTTAGAGGAACAAGGGATAGATAGTTCTATTGGATGGGTTAATTACAATTCTTCACATGCTGGCTGCTTAAGTTTATACTTGTGGAAGGCTTCAAAGGAGAGGGAGAGGCATTGTGCTGTAAATCCACTTTCCAAATTAATGATTCTACTGTTAGATTCTTGCGTTCATATTATTCTACTGTTACAAAGAAAAGAAAGGGCATAATAAATAAATAAAATATAAGTAAGAAAATAAATGTCTTCCGTCTTTTCTCTATATTTAGGGATACTTGGTGGAGGCTTTCTAGTCGGATCGCTTGTTATGGTAATGGAGGATGGAGATGCACCACACCACTTGCTATTGCTCCGTAATTTTATGTCCCAAGGTATTGTGCATGGCCAATCACTTCTCTTTGCTGGCCCCACAACCGACCCCAGATCTTTTCTCGGTACGTTGCCATCTCCTGTTGTACAAAAGGAGGGAGTCAAAATAAAGCATGACACCTCAGATGTGCAAGATAAGGTTCTTATATTTTGCTTATTCAATTTCTCTTCTTCTATTGCCTTGAGTGGTTTGTTTTCAATGCACAACTTAGGTTTACATTTAATTGGAGCTTATGAAACAACTTATTAATAAGTATGTCCCTGTGAGAAATTCTGATTTGTGTGTGTGATTCATGGTACAAATTGAATTCTTTGCCATTGGGCAGGCTACCATTTTGATTGTTATATTGATTTAAAGGATTTGGTCTCTTGTTGTCATTTGTAAACCCCCCCCCCCCCCCCCCCCCCCCCCCCCCCCCGTCTCTCTTCCCCATCCATTTTTTTCAGGAGAAAGGCTTGAGGATTGCATGGCAATACAAGAAATACTTTGGAGAACAAAATACTGTGGATTCTCATAATAGAGGTAATCTAAGACATGGGTATATTATTTATTAGCAAGTGCAGGTCATTCATATAATATATTTTTTTTTGTTATCCCAATATCTTTTCAGATAAGAAGCAGGAGTTTAGCAGTGATTTCGACTTAAGAAAGCCTCTTGACAGACATCTATTGAATTCACAAAATATCGAGTGTATAAGCACACTAGATGCAATTGACCTTACCAAATTACAGAATCACTGCTCAACCTTTGTATCCAAACTCTTCAGGTTAGTGCATTCTTTCTTTCTGATTTTTTTGTACTTGTTGTTTTGTCCATTTTTAAGTTTCATTGTCTATCTTGATGTTCAGGAAGGATGACGTTAATCTAAATGCTGGCAGGATAGCTATACAATCTCTATGTGCCCCACAATGTGGATATTTTGAGAAGGTTAGTATCTATTGATGTGCCCCACAATGTGGATAATGAAATTAATTGACAACCATGGTAAATGAAGTTTGCATTTGAAATATGACATTCCGAATTTGTTAAATATATGTATGTGAATAATTACTAGATTTTGGCATATGTTACCCTTCATTTTAAATTTTTCAATGATATGAATATAACACCATCTGCTGCTTATCGAATGATTTTCAAATTGCACAAAGTTTAATGTGACCTGTCTGTATTTATAAAAACATTCTATTGTTTTGTTCTTTGGTTTAGAAGCTCCTTTTAATTTGATTCAAGAAATGCTTTTGAGTTTGTGAGTGATCCGTGCCTTTCTTTATAATGTTGTCTTGGATTAAACCAAGGTTTGCAGTTCCAACTTGTACAATTTGAATTCTTCCAATATTATTTTGCCTGTGATTGGTTCTTGTGTTTCAATTATATAGTTGAGAGTTGGTTGAGTCTGAACTGGGAAATTAAGGCCTAAATTGAGTGTTAATTAGGCCACTGTGCTCTCTAGAAGATTACCCGAGTACCTGAGCTAGACTGGACTAATTCTGAGGCTTTAGTAAAATTCAAGCTAAATTGGGCTTCTGTTGAGGCTTCATGGGATAATTGAGATTTGTTTAGGTTTTACTTTATAGATATGGCACATATGAGAACCATTATCCATCCAAATTTAGTGGTCAGAACTGCAAAATTCTTTAGAAATATCATATAATTTGTTTTTAAAAATTTGATTTGCAGTTGTTTGTTCTTAAAAATGGTTATGTCTGCTTGTTGTAGGATTGGGATATATTATCCTTTATTAGATCCCTGAGAGCCATGGTGCGATCTTCTAATGCAGTTGCTGTAATAACCTTCCCAGCTTTAGTTCTCTCGAATTCTATCTCAAAGAGATGGCAACATTTGGCTGACACACTCCTCTCTGTCAGAGCCATTCCAGGTTAGATAAAAATCACAAAATGTTGTAAATTTTTTTTATTGTACTTGACCGACAACACTATTATTTGTTTTATCAGATGAAGACAAAGATTTAGCAAAGCTCCTAACAGGGTACCAAGACATGGTTGGATTTCTTCATGTGCACAAGGTTGCACAGTTAAATAGTCAGGTAGTTATTTGTTATCGTGGGCTTTTATTTGGATATATTTTCAGTTTTAACATTTTTTTTCTCTTTTATCTATTTTCAGGTACCAGTGATATTAGATGCTTCAACATTCTCTCTCAAATTACAAAAAAGGAGATCCTTGATTTTGGAGAGACTGAATCAAGCTCCAGTTGAGGGTTCAAGTGGCATGTCTTATGGAACATCTGGAAGTTGTTCCTCTTCAACAGGCTCTCCTCTTGATTTTTAGTGTTGGTAGATTTTTTATTATGTTTTTTAGATAATTGTTTTCATGAATAACACTGGAAGTGAAATATTAGTAATTAAATGATAGATTTTATCTGGCAGTTTTCTCTAACTAAAACCCAGGTTAACCATATTATAGACAACAACATCATACAAATTTTAGTTGCATGAGATACCAATACTGTTTTTAGATGTCTGTTCCATATTGTTGCTGATACATTTATGCAATGATATGCACTGATATTATTTCCTGGTGGTATGGTGTAAGGCAATCCTTCAATCAAGTTGGTTAAGTACATCATTTTGAGCCATTCAAGGAGTGTTTTATACTTCAGCAATGATTTGAATTAAAAAGGATATTCTCTCTTGCTTCACAAGTACAAATGTTACACATTACAATTCACAGTTTCACACTTAATCCATTGCTATCTTAAGCTTGGTATTATCCACAGGGCTCGTGTACAGATCATATTATAAGATCCAAACCTAGTGGCAACTACATCAACTTCACTGTTTGTCAAGTTAACCTGCTTAATAACATACTCAAATTCAAAACTTATCTTGTGCTGCTTCAAAATAGAAGCGGAAGCTGTCACCAACATATTTCCTGCCCATCCCTTGGTTAGTAAATTGCCGGGTTGAAAAGAAAAGCATTGCTTGTGGCCACTAGATAGAAAAATCATCCTTTGACCAATGTTGGTTACTTTAACCCATGATGGTTGCCCTACTTTGCTCAGTTTATAAATTGTCAAATCCCTCTTTATACTTTGATTATCTGGTGTGAGATGCTGAGCCACCAAAAGTAACTCATCTGATGTGTTATCTACCAGGTGGTATTCTGCTTGCTCAAGTGGTAAATCGATCTTCACCACTTCGTTCCTCAAACCTCTGAGATTGTAAACCTTTACGTCTTTTCTTGACACAGTATAAAACAATCCGTTTTGGTAGGTTGCATCAATAACTGTGTAATCCTCTTGCTTTGGTGGTTCATCTAACAACGTCCATCGCTCATCCCCAATTTTACAGAGTGCTAATCCCCAGTTGTTCTTTAACAGAGCCATAACAACACAGTTTGGGTATAGGGAAGGATCAGACGATAATAGAGTCTTTTGTATTATTGGGTCTGTTTGTTTTCTAGAACAATGCCAAAATGGCCAGATGCCGAGCTGGCACCTGACATATGAGGGTATGAAGGGATGAAATGCTAAAGCAGGACTAGTTTTTAGTGATGGAAGGTTGATTATTTTTCTGGTATTAGGGTTGAATAAGGAAATATATGGTCCATCTGTCAGAGTAATGTGACTATGGGAGGAGGAATAATATTCCTTCTTATTGGTTTCAGGTAGGGGAACATTATGAATTCTGGAATTGGCGAGGTCGTAGAAGAAACGGGTTGAGGTGTCGTGACCTTCCGATTTGTTAGCATCATAGGGAAGCATCAGCCATGGCAACTGAGGAAGGTGATTGGGAGTAGGTGTCAAGATGGATCTCCAAACTGTACAGACGGCGCGAAACCGGATGTAGTCGACTATAGAGATTAATTTTTCTGAGACTCTGAGTAAAATATCATTTGGGAGGTGAGACCAATCAGGCTCCATATATGTTGGTCTGTGTGGAAATGGTAATGTATATATATTGTTGTCTTGATTCCAGCCAATATATATAGAAAAGAGGAGGGAATTTGCCTAAGTAGAATTTAATAGAAAACTGGCTACTTGTTAAACTATATATGCTGTTCAGTTTTAGGTAGTTTGAGCATTTTCATTCGCATACTTTTACCTTGTATTTCATGATAAGTTAAGTAAGCTTGAAGGCACAATTACTGAAATTTAAGTGGAGCAATAAGTTATATTTTGTCTGTAATTCGTAAACTATTCACTTTAAAAAGCAAATCATATCTGCCATTAATTAAAGGCTAATTATCAATACCTGTTTATTTTTAATTTTCGAATATAAGTTTTACCTTGCATTACTCAATAAAGCGTGGCACGTTCCTTGTATAAATGTATAAAAATAAAATGAGCCTGGCACGTTCCTCAAAGCTATAAGGAAACGAAAATGACGTGCTGAGAGTAACCAATTTTACTACCTAAGAGCTTGGCACATTCTACCAGATAAAAATAAAATATAAAAAATGAAGCAGAAGGTTGATGAATGATGATGCAAAATTTTTAATTTTTATAAATTAAAATAGAATTATCGCAAACTAGATTGATTTATTTCTTTTTGATAAATGAGATTGAACCAATGATTTTTACATTAATGTGGAAAATCAATGAGACCAAATCATTATCTCATTAGCTTGTTCCCAATAATAAAATCAAATTAATAGTTTGGTTTTGTTGATTTCCAACTCAAATGAACTCTAAATTCACATGTTTTACTATTTGACCGAGAAAAAAAAAATACATCCATTTTCCGATAATTTGATTTTTTTTATTTTTTAAAAATAAATTTATTTGTAGATAATGGATGGAATATTTTTGACTGAAACATTTTAAATGATTCGGATTCAATTGTAAATACGTTAACTTAATTTTACTGGATATAGATTTGGAATTAAATCTGCTGTTATTATGAGGGACTAAGAGGAACCTGTTGTAAAATTAAAATAAAGTTGGAACAAAAGTAAAGTAAATACTAAAGAGCAAGAGAGATAAAGAGAGCAATAATAGAATTGTATTCTCGACCATTGTATATAATATGTATGTTCATTCTCTATTTACAAAGTCTCTATTTATAGGCTAGAAAGAGATGTTACAATAATAAATGAGAAAATGAATGTCCATGGTAATGGAGATAGTGGAGGTAGTAGGCAATGAAATAAGAATTGATATTGGAAGTTATAGAATGAACATCTACATAAATATATTTTATAACACTTTCTCTTAGATGTTCATCTTTCATTATATGTTGTTAATATAATACTTCAGGATCGATATTAACATGATACTTCAAGATCAACATGATACTTAGATGTTCATCTTTCATTATATGTTGTTAATATAATACTTCAGGATTGATATTAACATGATACTTCAAGACCATATACTGCCTCATTAAAAACCTTACCAAGAAAAATCCATTGGGATAAAAACTTGGTTAAGGGAAAAAGAGTACAGTGCGTATAATGTTTCCCCTCATTTTGATATCATTGAATATCATTCAATTAATGTAGATACCTTTGTCGGTAAAAATTTTGTGAATAGGTCTGCCAGATTGTCGATTATCAGACTTGGCAAACATCTATTACGTCTTCCTTTTGTAGGTCGTGTCGAAAAGAACTTTGGTGCAATATGTTAAGTTTGGTCTCCTTTGATATATCATTCTTTGATTTGTGCAATGCATGCTGCATTATCTTCATATAGCGGAGTTAGTGATTTGCTAACGGGTAACCCGTTACCCGTTCTGGGTTACCCGTTAGGGGTAACAGGTACGACGGGTAAAGGGGTAGGACGGGTACGGGTAAAACCCGTAACGGGTAGACAGGTATTTTTTCCAATATCTCTATTCGGCCCGTTTATTACCCGTATCCGTTGCGGATTGACAGGTACGGGTACGGATATCCGGGTATGGGTCCGGTCCGCGGTTTTTTTTTTCCTTCTCTTCTGATTTTTTTTTCTTTCTGTTTTCTTCTTTCCGTTTTTTTCATTTTTTTTCGCTTCTGTTTTTTTTCCTTTTCTGTTTTCTGTTTTCTGTTTTCTGCTTTCTTTTTTATTTTTTATTTTTTTTTATAATTCCTAAATAAATAAAATTTGTAATCTTATATATGAAAATTATTCGTGCATAAATTTGTATATTTATTCGGCTAAGTACAAATCTATTTATTTATTTATGTCTTAGATAGTTTCATAATTTATTTATATCTCGAAATTTTTAGTTTACATTTTTAAATTGATAATATATTGTGCAAACATTCATTTTAAAACAATAATATATTTTCTAAACGTTCATTTATTTTAATTGGTTAAATAAAATATAAATAAAAAATAGCTTAAATTAATTACTTCAAACTTTCAAAGCAATAAAATATAAATGAAAATCTTCTTAAATCAATTACTTTAAAAATAATTATGAATTAAAAGTTACCCTCCTCCTTTATTCCGGACTTGGGACCAGCTATGTAAAATAACATAGGCGGAGTTCTAACTTTTTTTTTGTTAATAATTTTTATTTAGATTGAATAATTTAAAAACTAATTGAATTGTTTAGAAATTTATAATTTAAAAAATAACCATAAATATTAAAAGAAGTTAGAAATTTATACCGACACTACCTAACTAGTAGTTCGGATTCATGTACCATTGCTCACTCTCTTCTGCACCATCTGAATCCAAATTATCACCAGGCAGCTCAGTACCGCTTTCTTCAGTCTCGACTCCGGATGATGATTCTTGTTGATCTCGATATTGATTGCGCTTCTCAGCATCAATCCAATCTTTCAAGCACACAAGTCTCTCAAAAACATGTGCACCCAACTTACTATGCTTATCAGAGAGGATCCTGTTTGCCGAACTGAAGCAGCTTTCGGAAGGGACGGTTGACACAGGTACGGCAAATACGTCATAGGCCATCATCGCCAGTGTTGGATAGCCCCTTGCATTTCTCTTCCACCACGTCATGATGTCAACATCTTCATTTTCATTGAGCATCAATATATAGCTCAATAACTCG
Source organism: Carex pumila (assembly GCA_033356055.1). NCBI lineage: Eukaryota > Viridiplantae > Streptophyta > Magnoliopsida > Poales > Cyperaceae > Carex > Carex pumila. Next base: position 283,557 of record JARJHM010000319.1, on the reverse strand, counting down.
TTTGTGAATGTCTGCGGTCGGCTCTCTGACTGGAAATCTGCTAACAAACCACCACTGCTAGTGCTTCTGGAAGTGAAACTATTAAAAAAAAAATTAGTGGACAAATAATGTAGATGTTATAAATAATATAGATATTACAAATAATGTAGATATTCTTACCTAGGGGCACGGGACGAAGACGGATTTTGGTTGTTACCCATTCTTGAGTTGTATAAGTTGAATATCTCATTGAACTTCGAATTCACGTGTGCCTCCACCCCAGTGTTGTCCAAATGTAGATTCTCTTTGTACGCTTGAACCATTCTAATCATGAAATACTTCTTGTATGCCGGGTTGAGGCAGCTTAAGATAATGGTCAGGAGGGGTACATCTTCCCAATATTTTAGAAATTTTTGCTTCATGGCATCTACGATCGGCGTGAGAGATTTATCGTGGGTTTCAACTTGTTCCAATTCACGATACACCTTGGAGATGCTATACATATGTTTGAGCAACTCAAATGACGTCGGTGAGTACTAGCAAGATAGTTTGACGGTTGCTGTAAAAAATGTTTCTAGAAAATTTCTAAGCCTTTCTAGTTGCTCCCATTCCCCGGCGTCAGGTTCCAATGCCATTCCCTCGGGGGTGGAGCTTCTCAAAAACTCCCCTATGACAGCATTATAAGGAAGGCATCGGTTCAACATCCTATAGATAGAGTTCCAACGGGTATCTATATCCCAAGGAACTTTCAACTTGCTCAATCCATAATTGACACACATCAACGCAAACCGTTGTTTTCTTTGCTGGTTTGAAACAATGTGGCTAAGAGCATCCTTAAATTTAACTATCAATTATTTTACGGCTTCTGTTTTAAAGCCCGCCTTCACGACGAGATTAAGTATGTGGCAAGCACACTTTTGGTGAAACATTTAACCATTCATAATTGGATTTAGTGACCGTTTAAAAATTTTAATGGAAGCTATATTGTTACTAGCATTATCGAAAGATATAGAAAAAATCTTGTTATCCATATCCCTCTTAAGGTTATACTCTTGTAAAACCTCTATAATGGATTTAAAAATTACATTTGAAGTGTGCGGGGAATCCAACACTCAAAAACTTAATATCATTTTTTGTAATACCCACTAATCATCGATCCAATGGCCGATAACACAAGAGTACCCAAGGCCATGTTTACCGGCAATCCATATATCAGAGGTAATTGAGACCTTATTGTTTTGGTATACAAATGTAGCTCGAAGCTCATTTTTTATGCTGGTAAACTGTTTTTTTTATTTCACCAACCATCTTTTTATGATGGATCCTCTTGTACAATGGTTGAGCACACCCTCGAATTACCAACCGGGCAAAACTAGTGCAACCACACATATTTATTGGTTGTTCTTTGTGGGTAACGTACCGGGCCAATTCACTAAGCATTCTTTTTTCATCAAATTTTGGGTTGGTTAAAGTACCATTCGGGGTGATTTGGGTTTGAATTTGCGCGGTACTATTCGGGTTATAGTTTTCACCCTTTCTAATATGCACATCAACATGTCTTTTAAAGCTACTCATACCACTAGCTTGTTTATAAATAAAATAAGGTTTCTTGCAATGGTCTACCTTACAATAAAGAGTTTTCAAGTAGCCGTCGTCATCTTTGGTCACATCATACCATTCAAACCAATATTGGTTGTATTCGGGAGGTCTTCTAGCCTTCTTTGTTGCTGGTTGTTGTGGGGGGCGGAGGACAATTGGTGGAGGAGCGAGACTTTCTTCTTGAATTTCAGTGACACTTGTCGAAGGAGTACCTGAAATAGGGGGGTTGAGTTGACTCGACGATGCAACGGAAGAAGTGCCTCCATATGCATATGGTGGTGGTAGTTGATGTGATTCTTGTGGAATGAATACGTTTGGATCATTTGAATTATAATACAGTGCACCCGTTTGGGAGTTTTGTTGATAATTTGTTTGTAGCATTTGATCCATTCTTTAATAATTTTGGGAAGGTTGTGAATAATTAGGTGGCGACATTTGAGAGGAACTATCAAAATAATTTTGTGGATAATCTTGTGGATAATTTGCAATTGGTATTTCGGGGCCAAAAATATCGGCCGACATTCTCGCGATATCTTCTTGCACTAAATCACGATGAGATGACATTTTTTAAAAATGTAAACCTATTCACAAAAATAAATACAATTTCTTAACATATTCAACAAATAAATACAATTACTAAACATATTCAACAAATAAATCTAACCTAGTTATATAATGAATTTCAAATACAACTATATTTAAAAAAAAAATAGAAAAAAAATAAAATTAAAAAAACCCGGATAAAACAGAAAAAATAGGAAAAACAGAAAACAAAAAGAATTTCAAAAAAAAAAGACAAAATCTAACATATTTAAAAATAAATCTAACATATTCAAAAATAAATACAATTTCTTAACATATTCAACAAATAAATCTAACCTAGTTATATAATGAATTTCAAATACAACTATATTTAAAAAAAAACAGAAAAAAAATAAAAAAATCTGGAAAAAAACAGAAAAAATAGGAAAAAATAGGAAAAAAAAGAATTTGAAAAAACAAAAATATAATATAATATATTTAAAAATAAATCTAACATATTCAAAAATAAATACAATTACTTAACATATTCAACAAATAAATCTAACCTAGTTATATAATGAATTTCAAATACAACTATATTTAAAAAAAAACAGAAAAAAAAAGAATTTTAAAAAACAAAGATAAAATCTAACCTATTTAAAAATAAATCTAACATATTCAAAAATAAATACAATTTCTTAACATATTCAACAAATAAATCTAACCTAGTTATATAATGAATTTCAAATACAACTATATTTAAAAAAAAACAGAAAAAAAAAATTAAAAAATCCGGAAAAAATAGGAAAAAATAGGAAAAAAAACAGAAAAAAAAATAATTTGAAAAAACAAAAATAAAATATAATCTATTTAAAAATAAATCTAACATATTCAAAAATAAATACAATTACTTAACATATTCAAAAAATAAATCTTAATAATAAATCTATCATATTCGAAATAAATATAACTTATTCAAAATAAATCTATCATTTTCAAAAATAAATCTAACATATTCAAAATATTTCACATATTCACAAAAATGAATCTAACATATTTTTTTAACCTATTAAAAATAAATCCGAATTTCAAAAATAAAATATAACATATTCAAAATAAATCTAATTATTTCACAAGTTCACATAATCAATCTAACATAAATTAAATAAATCTAACATTCAATAAATCTAACAAATCTAACATAAATTAAATAAATCTAACAAATCTAACATAAATTAAATAAATCTAACAAATCTAACATAAACTAAACTAACATTCAATTTAAATTATACATTTATCTACAACAATAAATCTAATATCAAATTTTAAATTACTCTACAAAAATAAATTAATCTAACCTTTAAATTTCGTGGAAAAATCTTGCGGGAGGTGCCGAATTTTGTAATTTTGATACCTTCGTAATTCCGTAACGGGTTTAGCGAACCTCTAATTCCGTTTGCGTATTTGTAAAATGAATTAAATTACAACCATATGTTTTTTAAACAATAAATTTAAAAATTGAGAATAATGAAAAATGACAATTTGAGATTGAGTTTGAAAGATTGAGAATTTGAGTTAGAATGTGGAGAGGAAGAGGATTAGAGGGGTGTATTTAAAGAAAAATTAGAGAGGGAAAAAAAATTGAAATTAAAAAAAAAAAACGGTTGAGGTGACCCGGGTGGATCCAGCTGGGTTTGATTTGACCCGGACCGGGCCCCTCTTGAACCGGCGGAAAAATTCAAAAGAATTTGAATTTCAAATACTGGGTTGGGTACGGGTTATGGAGACAGGTACGGGTAACGGGTACGGGCAACCGGGTAAAGGCTGGCAGGTACGGGTAGGTGGGTACAGGGGTACGGGTTGGCGGGTAGATGGGTACAGGTACAACGGGATTTTTTTTAAATTATGTTTTCTAGTCCGTTTATTATCCGTACCCGTCTACCCATTTGTACCCGGGCAACGGGTACGGGTACGGTACGGGTACGGGCCGGGCAAAACGGGTTTAGCAAACCTCTAAGCGGAGTAGGATTTACCTTGATGTTTTCAAGTCCGTATTCTTCTTGAATATTTTGAATCATTGATCGTAACCAAACACAACTCGACCCGCCTCGTATAAGGCGACCAGTTCAGCGTGATTTGAAGATGTAGCTGTAAGAGTTTCTTTTGTCGATCGCCATAAAATTGCAACTCCACAGTAGGTGAATACATATCCCGATTGAGATCGTGCTTTATGTGGATCCGATAAATATCTGCATTTGCATATCCAACTAAATTGGATTTTGTATATTTTTTATAGTATAACCCCATATCTTTAGTTCCGCAGAGATACCGAAATACTTGTTTAATTTCATTCCAATGTCTTCTGGTTGGTTTGGAACTATATCTTACTAACACATTTACTGCAAATGAGATATCGGGTCTTGTATTATTTGCAAGATATAATAATGCCCCGATTGCACTTAAGTATGGTATTTCAGGACTAAACACTTTTTCATTATTTTCTTGTGGGCGAAAAGGATCATTTTTTGCATTTAGCGAACGTATGACCATTGGTGTGCTCAAAGGATGAGCTTTATCCATATTGAATCTCTTTAGTATTTTTTTAACATAATTTAATTGATGGATAAATATTTCATTCTTTAGATGTTCGATCTGCAGGCCGAGACAAAATTTTGTTACACCAAGGTCTTTCATCTCAAATTCATTCTTCATTAATTTTGCAGTATTCTCAATCTCTTCAGGAGATCCAATAATATTTAAATCATCAACATACACTGCAATGATTGTGAAACCTAGATTCGATCTTTTAATAAAAACACATGGACTAATTATATTATTTTTATATCCTTCTTTTAGAAGGTACTCACTTAGTCAATTATACCACATTCGACCAGATTGTTTTAGTCTGTATAAATATCTTCTTAATTTTATAGAGTACATCTCTCTAGGTTTTGACTTATATGCTTCAGGGATTTTCATGTATATGTCATTGTCAAGTGAACCATATAAATATGCTGTTACAACATCCATAAGTCGCATTTTTAGATTTTCTGCAACTGTGAGATTTATTAGAAATCTGAGAGTTATTGCATCCATTACAGGTGAATGTGTTTCTTCATAATCAACTCCAGGTATTTGTGTAAAGCCTTGTGCCACTAGCCTTGCTTTGTATTTTACAATCTCATTTTTCTCATTCCTTTTTATGACAAATACCCATTTGTGACCTACAGGGTTAACATCTTTGGGCGTTTGGACTACAGGTCCAAATGCTTGTCGCTTGTCTAATGAACTTAATTCTGCTTGTATGGCATATTTTCATTTAGGCCAATCATTTCTATGTCTACACTCTTCTAGAGTTTTTGGCACATTATCTTCTTCATTTATAACATCGCTTGCTATAGCAAATGCAAAGATTTCATCAACATGTATTTTATTTCTATTTAATATAGTACCATTTATTACATAATTTATAGAAATCTCATAATCATTTGGTACTTGAGTTTCTTGTGGAACTTCATCAACCTCTTCTAGGGTTTTATCAACTTCTTCATGAGTTATATCATTAATCTCTTTTGAAATTTTATATACTTCTTCAGGAGTTTTACTGTCAACCTCTTCTGGGATTTTATTGACTTCTTCAGGAGATTTACCATCAACCTCTTCTGGGGTTGAACCAACTGCTTTATTATATTCTTTCCTTTTACATGGATTTACATCCTTAGACCAAGTGGTCTTCCACGTTTTCTACGCACATTAGATTTATTATATATTTTTCTAATGTCAATTCGAGCAAGTGCGTTTATAGTTGGAATATGTGATTTAGTAACTCTATTCGTATCTGTGAATGCATCAAGCAATTCATTTGCAATTCTTTGCATATTTATGATATTTTGAACTTCGAGTTCACATTGACCACTTCGAGAGTCAAGATAAGATAACGATGAATTTCAAGTTACTTGTTTATCCAGTTTTTATTTTTCTTCCCCTAAATTTGGGAATATTGATTCATTAAAATGATAATCAGCAAATCTTGCTGTAAAAACATCTCTTGTTAACGGTTCTAAATATCTAATAATAGAAGAAGAGTTAAAACCAATATAAATTCCCAATCTTCTTTGAGGTCCCATTTTTGTGCGTTGTGGAGGAGAAATTGAAACATATGCAACACAACCAAATACCTTTAGATGGGACAAATTTGGTTCTCTTCCAGAGACCAATTGTAATGGGGAATATTTATGACAAGCAGTTGGTCTTAATCTAATTAGTGCAGCGGCATGTAATATAGCGTGTCCCCATCCAAAAGACGGTAAACTAGAACTCATGAGTAATGGTCTAGCAATTAATTGTAATATTTTAATCAACGATTCTACCAGACCGTTTTATGTATGAACATGGGCCACTGGATGTTCTACCGTAATTCCAATAGACATGCAATAATCATTAAAAGTTTGAGAAGTGAACTCACCTGCATTATCAAGTCGGATTCTTCTGATTTGATAATCCGTAAAATTAGCTCTCAATTGGATAATTTGTGTTAATAGTCTAGCAAATGCAACATTTCTTGTTGCTAACAAACTCACATGTGACCAGCGTGTTGATGCATCAATTAACACCATAAAATATCTAAACGGTCCACATATATCTCCTTGAATTCTTTCTAAAAATGAAGGACCTTCAGGTCCAACTTTATTTGGAGATGGTCTAATAATTAGTTTTCCAAGAGAGCATGCTTCGCATGTCATATCTTTTGATAATAGGATCTTCAGGTCCTTTAGGGAATGCCCATTTGCACTTTCAATTATTCTCATCATCATTGTATGTCCTGGATGACCCAATCTGTCATGCCATAATGTAAATAATTTTGGATCAACTAACTTATGGTTAGTAACAACTAACTTTTGATTAGTAACGGCTAACTTCGGGTTAGCAACAATATTTGATTCTATTTTACTTATATAAGTACTATATAATCCATATGACATTGCTTGCATCTTTTCAATTATGATCTTCTGGCCATTCTTAATAGATATGATATGAAGATACTCGCAATTTTTCTCATTCATAGTTTCAATATGATAACTATTATTTCGAATATCTTTAAAACTTAGTAGATTTTTTTTTAATCTACTTGAATATAATGCATCATCTATTATTAATTTTGTTTCAGGTAACAAAATACAAGCTCTTTCGAAGCCTTCTATTAAATTACTTGTGCCAGATATAGTGTGAATAGTATTCTCACCAAGATGCAATTATGAAAAGTATTTCTTACTTTTCAATATGATATTAGTTGTTCCACTGTCTACTAGACATGGATCTCCATTACTTATCATTGCGTCAGTCATTTTCCTTTAAAATGCAAAAATAAAGTACTTTTATTCATTAAACTTATTTGCATATAAAAAAATTTAAAAGTAAACTAAACTTTTGTTAAATATAAATATAAACTTCTATACTACATTTTTTCCCTAAGTAATAATATATATTTCTTCATTGACATATAGCATTCATTTTGGGGTCATTTTCAGTAAAATTAGTTTTCAAAATTTCCCCTTTTTATTGATTGAGGCTTGATAAAGCTCTACAAAATATTTGGGCATATGACAGGTACGCAACCAATGATTTATCATTCCAAATCTATAACAAACATCTTCAGGACGTTTTTCTTTCTCATTTTTCATTAATACATATTTACAACATCAAGTTGTTACTACCATAACTTCGAGTTATGATAAGTGAAAAAAAAGATAAATTCAAACTTTGTGAGATTTGCTATATGTATTACAAAATAGATACAAATTAACTTCAGGTTATTAATGTCATAACTTCAGGTTATCAATGCCATAACTTCATATTATGAAAAAGGAGATAAATGAATATAAAATAAAAGAATATGTAAATTGTATGAATAAATAAATAAATAAATTTAAATGTATTAATAACTTCAGGTTATAATAAAATATTTTATTTAATAACTTCTGGTTTTTAAATTGCTTGGTTGCGCAATTGTATAATTTAATTTGAAATAATTTCGGGTTATATTTTCATCCAATAACCTATAATAACTTCTGGTTATTATATTGATTTTATATGAAAATTTATAATAAAACTACAGGTTTTTAATTGAGAATAACTTCAGATTATTATTCATCCAGTGGCCTATAATAACTGCTGGTTATTATATTAATTTTATACTAAAATTTATAATAGAACTTCATGTTCTAAACAGAAACAGTTCCTGACAAAAATAAAAAGTGCAAAAAAACATTTATAACAATAACTTCAAGTTATTATTTTATTCGGGTAATACGAATTTCGGGTTCTTGATAAAATTTTAGTTGTGATAATAACTTCATGTTATTATTCTTATTATTATATTCAGGTAATATGAACTTCAGTTCTTGATAAACATTTAGTTTTGATAATAACTTCAGGTTAGTATTCCATCATTCACTTCAAGGAATGGTTCTTATAACTATAACAACTATAATAAAAAATTTAAAGAAAATTTAAATTAATGAAAGATATAATAATTAATTACACAAATTACTTACATTATTACTTAGCAATTTCTTCCAAGCGAGTCGTGCTGATAACGTGTTGTAAAATTAAAATAAAGTTGCAACAAAAGTAAAGTAAATAACAAGAGAGATAAAGAGAGCAATAATAGAATTGTATTCTCCACTATTGTATATAATATGTGTGTATTCATTCTCTATTTACAAAGCCTCTATTTATAGGCTAGAAAAAGATATTACAATAATAAAAGAGAAAATGAATGTCCATGGTAGTGGATGTCACATCCCAAATCCACCAGGTGCGACAGCCTGCCGCGTGTATCTATCCAGCGTCACGTATACACGCAAGGCAGTGGATCTTTTATATGCATTACCAATATCCTCATTTTCTGTCTCCGCGTAATAATAAACCTGAAAATAATCGGGAAGAGGGGGTGAGAATAAATTCTCAGTGCGAAATTTGCCACAGTTTAGATTATTGTACTTGCAATCAAACTCTATATTCAACAATGAAACCCAAACAATAACAATGCAAACAGATATATATAAATAATCATAAATAACAGAATGCCAATGCTCGACAACAATTAAATCAACCTGAAACACAGTTCACGGAATTTCCAAGATGAATTTCCAAAACACAACATGTATTTGGCTTAACTCGATTCCTAACTCAATTCATTAGGACTGGTAGCAACCACAGATGTTCATTCGAGCTGAACCGTTATCAAACCCACATCTGTAGGGTTACAGACGCCTACAGATGGCCAACCAAGCTGGACCCTTTATCAGACACCCATCTGAAATTGTTGTTTGGCTTAACCGTTTCCTAAGGTCCGGTTACAAGTCACCAATACAGGTCAACTTGACAAATGCAATCACACGGAATCAAAGTCACCTATACAGGTCAACTTTGCTAAATCTCAAGCAAAAATATCAAAGCCACACATACAGGTCAGCCTCACAAAATCATCACAATCAGCTATCAGCTTTGCACAATTCATTAGCTGGTCAACGGATAGATCACCGTCACCTTATCCAGCCACCTTAACAGGTCGGTCTGGCAAATCCATAACAGGTCAAACGCATAAGTCAGCAGCGTCACCCTATCCAGCCACCTCAACAGGTCGGTCTGGCAAATTCATAACAGGTCAAACGCATAAGTCAGCAGCGTCACCCTATCCAGCCACCTAAACAGGTCGGCCTGGCAAATTCATAAACACAGGTCAACGGATAGGTCACCGTTACCATATCCAGCCACCTAAACAGGTCGGCCTGGCGGATTCATTCACATCAAGAAACATTTAATAGAACTAATCAAATAATAACCATACCAACATGCCAATTAATATTAACCTAACAATTCAATTCATTCTCAGTTATGCAATAATCAATATGCAGCATGAATTCCAAAATATGCAACAATTAATCATTCAACATGACAAACGAATAAACAGTTTAATTCCTGAAAATAAAGTATCAAACAAGTCCAAGAATCCCGCACCTGGTTACGACGAGCGTACCGCTTAGTTACGGATCAGACGTCTCGAATTTGCCTCGTTAAGTCTTGCTCGACCGAGCCTACACCTATATTATACGTATACTTGGTTTAATTCGGGTTCAGTGGTCTATACGTTTACTTTAGTTTACCAATGGTTCATACAGTCCTAATTCAATTCTTATGCTTTGGTATCGATTCTTTTCGGTTCCTTCTTTCTTACTTAAAAAAAAAAAACCTTTAAAACTCACACAATTTACTTCTGGGTCCTTTAAACCCTACACAATTTCACTTAGGTTACCATTCCTTCACCGTTTCACTACTTTGGTTCTCGGATCAATTCAATTCACCAAATGGTTAAACCCTAACTTGGTCAAAACCTCAAATTAACCGTTAAACGTTCTAAAAATCCAAGATCAGGACGTAACCCTACCGATTACAAGTCTAATTGGTCGGGTTAAACAAATCAAATCACGATTATGCCAACTTTCAGTTTTGGCACGAAACCCTAGAAATCAGAATTCACAAATCGGAGAAAATCAGGAAAAAGACTGACAAATAAACAAGCAAGGAGTGTAGAGGAACTAGTCCTCGAGCAATTCGAACACAAATCTCGAGTTTAAAACGAAAACCAGAGAAATCGAGAAATCGTAGATTTTAGAGAGAAACAAAAAGAGAAACAATACCGAATAGGAGAGTTAGAAGAGATTCACGGGCATTTCCGGTTTCGATTTCTCGCAACAATTGGGGGTTTGAGAGGAACGGAAAACTCTCTCGCTTTTTTTCTTCTCTCTTGGCAGAAATTTCACTTAAAATGGTAAAGGAATAAAGTGGGAGAGACAGAGAGAGCAGGAATTATGCAAATAAGCCATTGGAATCACCCAGTGCGGATCATTCACCCGCACTGGATCTGAGTGCGGATGCACTCGGCAGTTTGTAGGTCCTTCCAGCACTTTCCAGTGCAAAAATCGGTGTCGGTGCGGGTCACTTCACCCGCACTCAGCACTTAGTCAGTTTTCAGCATGAATTTTAACACAAAAATCACCCGCAGGGTCACTTCACACGCAATGGGAACTTGGTGAATTTTTGACAGAATTTCAGAAAAAGTCCGAGCCTATTGCGGATGCATTCCACCCGTAGTGCGGGTCAATCCATCCGCACTGAGGACTTAGAATAATTTCAGAAAAGTTCAGGTGAACACAAAAATTCATGAGTGCGGCTGAACCCATCCGCAGTGCGGGTCACTCACCCGCACTCAGTACTTAGTCAATTTTCAGAAAATTCAAATCAACACATGTTTGCATAAGTGCGGATGCACCCACCCGCAGTGCGGGTCAACCCATCCATACTCAGCCTATAAAATCTCAAAATTCTCGAAATTTCAACGCGGTTTCGATTCACATTTAACTTACTTATTTAGGGGAACCTTAATTAAGGTTTAAACTTCTATTTTGTTAGCATGATTTATCTATTTAATCATGTTTTAAAATTTCGGAATGTAACAGTGGAGATAGTGGAGGTAGTGGGCAATAAAATGAGAATTAATATTGGAAGTTATAGAATGAACATCCACATAAATATATTTTATAACAGAACCTATTTTTTCGATTCCAAATCGATCAAATTTTTGTATGTGTGAATTTTAAAAAAAAAAAATTGATACATGAATCTCTGAAATTTTTAAATATACCATACTCCAAAAAATAATAAACAAATAATCACGTTTTTTGAAAAATTCAAATTTTGATACGGTTGCATCCTCTAGATGCTGCCACCTTTCTGGGGACCGCATCCAGGGAATGCGGCTGTGTCAAAATTTGAATTTTTCAAAAAATGTGGTTATTTGATTTATTATTTTTTTGGGGTATGGTATTTTTAAAAATTACGGCACAAATCTCAACGAAGATCATCGATTGAGATCAGAATAACAGCAGATTTATTTCCTAAGATTCACATTCGGAGCATATAGATTGTTACTGGATTCTAATTAACATTATTATGGATCCAAATCCAATGTGAGTTATTTTTCATGTATCGGCTCTTTTAGCTTTCTGTTTTGATGCCTGGCCAAAAATTTGGGTTCTATAGATTGTAAAAGGAATTGGGTTTGTAAATTTGTTTTCTTGCCTCTGTACGTGGGAGGTCTCTCTTTCTCTCTCTCATCCCCCCTCCAAAACACACACGCACATTTTTTTTTTGGAAAAATTTGCAGCGGCTGCCAAAATATATTGAAATGAAAGGAAACGTAAACAAAAATACAAAAAAAGCCTAGATAGTCCAGCAGTACTGATCCTGTCTAAAATCAAACCCAATCGGACTGGTACCGTATCAGTACCACTGACAGAGAGCGGTACTGTACCAGAAAAGGCTGGTACCACACGCACTCTCTCTCTCTCTCTCATACACTGGTCGCTGTCAGGTTTAGTAGTATTACTATAGACACAGGTAATGGACCATCTAGAAGAATTAGATCTCATTTCAGTTTTTCTTTTCCTTAAATAATTCACTAATTAGGCTTTTTTTGTCTAATATAATATCATTCTGCGACAGAGGTTAATTGAGCCAACAATATTGAAATAGGTTGATATTATACTGGTACCAGCTGATAAGTTTTTAAAGATTGTTTATGCCGAAGATGTTGCAGCCTCTGATGCGTCGGAAGCTGATGCAAGGTAATTACACTTTTGTAGTTATTTGAATTGCATCTTTGTTGTCTCCTTTTAAAAATCATCTAAAGATCTTCAAAGTTTACATGCAATTTGCTTTTTGGCCGTTAAGGACATGCTTTAAATTTACTCTTCTATTTATTTAGACTGATATTTCCACAGAAGTTGGAATACAGGTTCTCTAAATTCCACATTAGTAAGAGGAAATGTGGTGCTCTGTTTTCAAACAAGAACTCAAAGGATGGCCTCAGTTGCCGCTGACACTGTCAAAAGCTCATCTAAAGATCTTCAAAGTTTACATGCAATTTGCTTTTTGGCCGTTAAGGACATGCTTTAAATTTACTCTTCTATTTATTTAGACTGATATTTCCACAGAAGTTGCAATACAGGTTCTCTAAATTCCACATCAGTAAGAGGAAATGTGGTGCTCTGTTTTCAAACAAGAACTCAAAGGATGGCCTCAGTTGCCGCTGACACTGTCAAAAGCTCATCTAAAGATCTTCAAAGTTTACATGCAATTTGCTTTTTGGCCGTTAAGGACATGCTTTAAATTTACTCTTCTATTTATTTAGACTGATATTTCCACAGAAGTTGCAATACAGGTTCTCTAAATTCCACATCAGTAAGAGGAAATGTGGTGCTCTGTTTTCAAACAAGAACTCAAAGGATGGCCTCAGTTGCCGCTGACACTGTCAAAAGCTCATCTAAAGATCTTCAAAGTTTACATGCAATTTGCTTTTTGGCCGTTAAGGATATGCTTTAAATTTACTCTTCTATTTATTTAGACTGATATTTCCACAGAAGTTGCAATACAGGTTCTCTAAATTCCACATCAGTAAGAGGAAATGTGGTGCTCTGTTTTCAAACAAGAACTCAAAGGATGGCCTCAGTTGCCGCTGACACTGTCAAAAGCTCATCTAAAGATCTTCAAAGTTTACATGCAATTTGCTTTTTGGCCGTTAAGGACATGCTTTAAATTTACTCTTCTATTTATTTAGACTGATATTTCCACAGAAGTTGCAATACAGGTTCTCTAAATTCCACATCAGTAAGAGGAAATGTGGTGCTCTGTTTTCAAACAAGAACTCAAAGGATGGCCTCAGTTGCCGCTGACACTGTCAAAAGCTCTCATGGTGTTGGTGTAATATTCGCCCAATCTCTGACAAAAGATACCGCATTTTCATTTGACATACCATGTGTGCAAGTTGACTTTGAGGCTGGAACTTGTATGTTATCTTACATTGGCACTACAAAGTATGATTATCTGAACGGCCTAAGAAATCCATTGATTAAAAAGTATTACTGATAACATTTTATTCTGATTATTCACCTCTGTTTTTCATCTTTCAGAAATCCAGTGGTCAAATTTACATCAATTAGAACAGTTGTTGGCAAACTGATGGCCCCTGAAGTTGCGTATTTCTCCTCTCGAGGCCCCAGTTCTTTATCTCCATTTGTCTTAAAGGTTAAAATAATTGCAATCTAGATAGCATAAATTATATCAGCTATTTCTGCGATGTACCTTCAATATTTTTCTTCACAAAGTAAACAAATAAATAAGCATTTGATATTTGCGAATCAACTGCAGCCTGATGTCGTTGCTCCTGGTGTAAATATCCTGGCATCATGGTCTCCAGCCCTACCACTATCAACTTCTACTGGACCCGTCCATTTTAATATTGAGTTGGGCACGTCAATGGCATGCCCTCATGTATCAGCTGTTTGGTAATTCTTAAATCAGTACGTCCTACCTGGAGTCCTGCTGCTCTAAAATCCGCACTGGTAACCACAGGTAAGATGTGCCGATACAGTAAAAACAAAATTATAAATATTATTTGTGCGAATTTGACTTTGTGATATATTAACTAAAATCACAGCTTATACAAAAGATGATTATGGATTTGACATCGTAGCTGAAGGGGCTCCATATAAACTAGCAAACCCATTCGACTATGGCGGGGGCCATGTTGACCCAAATAAAGCTGTGGATCCGGGTCTGATATTTGATTCGGGTCTACCTGATTACATAGATTTCCTATGCTTAATGGGATATAACAACTCGGCAGTAAGCTTAATGGCACGTCATCAAGCTAATTGTCAAAATTTTCATAGAAGCCCCCACAATCTTAACGTGCCATCTATATTGATTTCAAAGCTAAGAGACCGTATAGCAGTTGCAAGAACAGTTACAAATGTTGGTCCACCTACATCAATTTACAAATCATGCGTAGAAGCACCTCCTGGAGTTGAAGTATCAGTAAAACCAGAGATCTTAACTTTTAATTCAAGTGTAACAAAGTTGTTGAAGTTTAAGGTTGTGTTTCGGCCCAAGTTGAAATTGCAAGGGAGGTATTTGGTAATTTGATTTGGGAGGATGGAATTCATTTTGTGAAGATTCCTTTGGCAGTTAGAATAGTGGTGGATGATTTCTATGTTGATGCATGAGTACTTTCTTTCTTTAGTATATAAATTTAGATTGTAGCAAGTCTTTACAAAACCGCTTTTAGTGAAATGAAAGGGCAAGGGAAAGTTTAATCAAAGCTCCAGTTGATACTACATGCTAATATAAATTGTTAAAATTAAAGACACAAGACTCCCAAGAAAACTCTCTTCCCACCCAATATTATTTCATCAGAATAATTCTTACAATGTGTATCTTTTCCAACTACACACACATGGCTCTCTTTCTCTTACAGCAGGTCCAGAGAATAAATAGCCTATAGTACATAATACAATTATTACTACTTTCCATATTGCTCTCTATTTCATGCTATAATCGCATTCCTAAATACAGTATAAAATAAATTGATAAAGTAAACTAAATATTCTTCAATCTCTAAAGATATTGTAGATACGCCAAGAATCCTCTGAAATATTCTTACTAATCCTTCATGAGTCATGAGCAATCTTGCCATATCTGCCAATACTCCCTCTCAAGTTGGCAAGTACAAGTTTGTCATGCCCAACTTGTCAAGTATGGCAATGAAGTCTTTGCTCGAGATTGCCTTTGTGAGTATATCAGCTAACTGCTCTTCAGACCGTACATGTGGAATCCGAATAATTCTTGACTCAATCTTCTCCTTTATGAAATGTCGATCTATCTCCACATGTTTTGTTCGATCATGCTGAACTGGATTATGCGAAATATCAATAGCAGCTTTGTTATCACAGAACAGCTCCATTGGTTCATTTGATGCAAATCCTAATTCATCCATCAGCTTTTTAATCCAGAGTAATTCACACAAGCCCTTTTTAATTCCTCTAAACTCTGCCTCTGCGCTAGACAGTGCTACCACGTCTTGCTTCTTACTCCTCCAAGTGACAAGATTTCCTCCAACAAATGTGAAATATCCTGATGTCGACCTTCTATCTGTTATACTGCCAGTCCAATCTGCATCTGTAAAGCAAGATATATTCAAGTGTTCATGTCTCTTAAAGAATATACCTCTGCCTGACGCCCCTTTCAAGTATTTTAAGATACGAGTTACAGCCTCCATGTGCTCTTCACTCGGATTATGCATGAACTGGCTCACCAAACTCACGGCATATGCAATATCGGGTCTCGTGTGTGACAAGTAGATTAGCTTCCCCACAAGCCGCTGATATCTACTTTTGTTCGTAGGTACTTGGTTCGAAAATTCTCCTAATTTAATATTCTGAACAACCGGTGTGTCAACCGGCCTACAATCAAGCAACCCTACTTCTGTTAATAGATCAATGACATACTTCCTTTGAGATAAGGCAATACCTTGCTTAGAACGAGCTACCTCAATTCCCAGAAAGTATTTAAGTCCTCCCAAGTTCTTCATCTCGAATTCTTGTGCCAAGCATTCTTCAAGCTTCTTAATCTCTGTCCTATCATCCCCTGTAATAATCATGTCATCAACGTAAATGATTAGCACAGTTATTTTCCCATTCTGTCTTTTTAGGAAGAGTGTATGATCAGAGTCGCCTTGCTTAAACCCATATTTTTTCATTGCCTAGGAGAACCGACCAAACCATGCACGTGGAGACTGTTTGAGTCCATAAAGTGCCTTCTTCAATTTGCACACCATGGATCCCGATCCTAAGCTCTCATATCCTGGAGGAATCTCCATATAAATCTCTTCTTCCAAATCACCATGCAAAAAGGCATTCTTCACATCAAACTGATGTAGAGGCCACTCCAAACTGCAAGAGACAATAATACTCGAATTGTGTTTAATTTAGCAACAGGTGAAAAGGTTTCCTGAAAATCTATACCATAAGTCTGAGTATATCCTTTGGCAACAAGTCTTGCTTTGTATCGATCAACCTTTCCATTTGCATCAAATTTAACGGAATAGACCCACTTACATCCTACCGGCTTCTTACCTTTGGGTAATTCGGTCAGAGTCCAAGTACAATTTTTATTTAAAGCTTCCATTTCTACTTCCATAGCTTGTACCCATTTCGAATCTCTCTTTGCTTCTTCAACAGTATTAGGTATAGCTATTGACAGTAATTCATTGTTAAATTGCTTAAGTGGTTCTGGTAAATGTTTTGTGGACACATAACCTACAATTGAATACTCAGAACTTGTTCCATTTTCTGGAACATACCTCTTTGGTGGTTTCCCTCAATTTTTCCTTGGTGGTAGTACAGAGTCATGAGAACTTACCTGCTGACATTTCTCAGGAGATCCCGGGATGTGTGGTCTTGGGTCCGTTTGTATCACTTCTTCTGTTTCACCATTTATCTCTGTCCATATCCTTGAGTCACTTTGCTTCTCCTCCTCTATGTTAGTTGTCTCTCCGAACAGTCGTCTATTTTTATCTCTATTGTACACTTGCAGAACTGGGTGCTCGGTTGGATTAGAAGACGGATCAGAGTCAGAAGTCAGATCTGTACCCGAGTCAAACAGACCTGAGTCAGATGGATCCAAGTTTGAAGGACCTGAATCAGAGGGACCCGAGTCAGACAGGTCCGAACCAGAAGGACCCGAGTCAGATGGACCCAAATCAGAAGGACCCGAGTCAGACGGACCCGAATCAGAAGGACACGAGTCAGAAGACGGAACCGGACCAGGGAATGGATCCAGACTAGAGTCAGAAGCCCAATAATCTGACTCTTTCAAATTCTCCCTCTGAGCCAGATATTGGGTTGAACTAAAAAATGGTTCATTTTCCACAAAGGTGACATCCATAGTAGTATACCACTTCTGCTTAACTGGCTCGTAGCACTTATATCCTTTTTGATTTAAACCAAGGCCAAGAGACACACACCTTATGGCACACGGATCAAGTTTGGATCGTTGGTTCTTTGGAATATGAACATAGGCAACACAACCAAAAATTTTCGGAGAAAGACTAAGGACAGAAGGAATGGTCACAAAGGTAGATAAGGTTTTAAGAGGAGTAATAAAATTATTGATTTTCGAGGGTAATCGATTTATTACATATACTGCCATAATGACTGCACTATCCCAAAATTTCTGTGGAACAGAATACTCAAGTAGTAAGGCTCTAGCAGTTTCTAAAATGTGCCTATTCTTTCTTTCGGCAACCCCATTTTGTTGTGGTGTTCCAGCACAAGAGGTTTCATGAACAATTCCCTTTTGACTAAAATAATCTTTAAGCACTTTATTAACAAATTCACCCCCATTATCACTTCTAAAGATTTTAATATTTCTCCCATATTGATTTTGAACCATGATAAAAAAAACTTTTAAATACTTCAACAACTTC
Organism: Carex pumila; assembly: GCA_033356055.1. Lineage (NCBI taxonomy): Eukaryota > Viridiplantae > Streptophyta > Magnoliopsida > Poales > Cyperaceae > Carex > Carex pumila. The sequence continues at coordinate 265,070 of JARJHM010000319.1, read as the reverse complement.
TTCTTTTTTCTTCAAGAGGTATACACATGTCATTCTTGTGCAGTCATCAATGAATAAAACAAACCACCTATAGCCACCAATTGAATTAACTGGAGATGGTCCCTACACATCCGAATGAATAAGTTCAAAGGGAAAAACACATTTATTTAAGCTAGGTTTATAGGATACACGGTGGCTTTTTGCCCTAATGCAAGTCTCACAATTTAACAACAAGAGATCAATATTTAAAAATAACTTTGGCACTAGTTTTTTTAAATAACCAAAAGAGGGATGTCCCAATCGCCGATGCCATTCCCATATTTTTGTCTCTGGTTTAGAACATCCTTTTGCCAAATTAACCTTCCCACACTTCAAGTCTTCAAGATGATACAAACGGCCCCTTTTAATACCACGCCCAATGATCTCCTTCGTAGAAATGTCCTGAAACACACAAAAATTAGGATACATTATCACCATGCAATTCAAATCATCCGCAAGTTGTCCAACAGAGATTAGTTTTGTGGATAGAGAAGGGACCACAAGAGTCTTGGACAATGTAAGAGAAGGTGATAAGTAAACATCCCCTGCTCCTGTGACTGGATGAGTGACACCATTTGCATTCATAATCTCAATTTTTCGTGGTTTTGTTCTATTTGTCACATCATTAATAGAAAATGTCATATGATCAGTAGCACCTGAATCTATGACCCACGCACTATTTTTATCAAAAGAACAAGAGGAGTAAAAATTTTTACCTTCATCTGATCCATTTTCAGTTTTTGTCTTACCGGTCATTACCGAGTTTGCCGTTGCCTTGCCCTTCTCACCTTGCTTCTTCTTCTTCAGTTCATACCACCATTCAGGATATCCAATCACCTGAAAACACTGTTCTATGGTATGCCTTTTACTGCCGCACTTGGTACATTTACTCACCTTACTTGAACCAGGATTGAACTGTTGTTTTGCCGCGAAATTTACTGCACCTGCCTGTTGCCCAAAATCGCACCTCTCTGTTGGAGCCTTTACAACCATCGCCATAGGGTTGACATTTTCACTTCGGCCAGTCATAACCGATTGCCTCACGTCTTCCCTCCTCACACGTGCAAATGCTTCCTCAATAGTGGGAAACGGCTTGGTTCGCAAAATCTCAGCTCGTATGCTATCTAACCGCTGATCTAACCCACCAAGAAAAATGTATAATCTTTCTTCCTGAATTTCTAGATTTCGATGGTTAATGTCTACAGCACAAACATTTTTGTTAGGCCTACGGAGATCAATTTCTCTCCATAGCCGCTGAAGAGTGTTGAAATACTCTTCTAAAGTCCCACCTGATTGTGTACACCCTCGTACCCTCATTTGTAATTCATAAACTTGGGTACCATCACTATCATCAAAGAAAGCAGTTTTAATGGCATCCCATACCTCTTTTGCAGTGGGAAAAAATAGAAAATTACCTAGTAATCCAGGATCAAGCAAATTTAGAAGCCAAGCCTTTACTGTGTTGTCATCGATCTCCCATTGCTTGTACCCTGGCGCTCCTGGTTGAGGTGCAAGTTGGCTACCCGACACATGGCCGAGTTTGGTGAACCTCCACCATCTGGGACCACATCCCATAATTTCTTCCATCAAACTTCACAGTGATAGGAGAGTTCGATCCATCGGCAATTGCAAGAGCACTTGGCTGGGGTTTCTGTTGGTTCTGTAAAAACAACTCAGTTAATGTAACTGTTAGTTCTTTAATAAATTCTAGAGGGACATATTTCTCTCCACTGTTTTTCTTAGACTGTTCGGCTTCTGCCATTGTTGAAAAAAACCAGGAAGATTGCTGTAAGAGATAGAAGGAGATGGGAAGGAGAAATATTAAAAAGGTAGAATTACAGGATTGGTTCACTAGTCCACCTTCGGCATAGCCATCAGCAAACTAGAGTACCAAAACCTTGCTCTGATACCATGTTAAAATTAAAGACACAAGACTCCCAAGAAAACTCCCTTCCCACCCAATATTATTTCATCAGAATAATTCTTACAATGTGTATCTTTTCCAACTACACACATGGCTCTCTTTCTCTTACAGCAGGTCCAGAGAATAAATAGCCTATAGTACATAATACAATTATTACTACTTTCCATATTGCTCTCTATTTCATACTATAATCGCATTCCTAAATACAGTATAAAATAAATTGATAAAGTAAACTAAATATTCTTCAATCTCTAAAGATATTGTAGATACGCCAAGAATCCTCTGAAATATTCTTACTAATCCTTCATGAGTCATGAGCAATCTTGCCATATCTGTCAATATAAATGAGGTTGTTATTCGAGCTCTCTGTCTTCTTCTCTAATTGTTAATTGAGATGATTCGATGAAAATTTGGAACACTTTCAGTACTGACTGATAATAACTATCGAGAGTGAGCTATGATGCTATGTAAAGCACACATCGATCCATGTTATGAATCCGAATTTTTATTTTTAAAATCTAAACTGTTTATTTCTTTATAATTACGTATTTGGAGAATGAATATTACATTTTTTTTTTTAGAAAATTTATCAATTCTTTTTTAGATATCTAGAAAATAATTTAATATAGAGATTTTGGGCCATCTAAAATTAATGATTTTCTATCTACTTTAAAAAATAATTAAATGGTCTAAAAAAATGTAAATATGACCTTGAAATACATGACAATCATGTTAAACAATTTAAATTGACTGTTTCGACCTTATAAATAAAATACGGATCTATAGTACGGCTGATGTGCGCTAGCATAGCATAGTATCGTAGCCTCACTCCATATTAAATTGTCTAATGTTGTCACGTAGTCAAAATATGTTGCTAGTCACTTGCAATAGAAAACTTACTATTAAATCTACAATATACACATACGGTTAGTTCCATGAGTGTTATTTTTGAACCAACAATGGGCAAAGTTGAACCATATACAATTGTAAACTGTGAGTCAATCAATGACATCAATTTCCTCTTTCCTCGTAACATTGACCTCAGAGAATGGCGTACAAAAAGAAACAACACCTGGAGAACCAAATCATCATTGTGTGGGTCCGCCTTGAAGTGCTTGCACAATTTCTTCTGTTCTTGACTGGATGCCTTTTAGGTACTCCACAAGAACACGCTGCTCGTAGGACCCACCTTCCTGTCAACAGTGACAATTTCTTTAGGCTCATTTTTTAATAAGGGCATAGTTCCTTTAACAAGATGCCAACTCTAAATTTTTCCAATTTAATATGCTTCTTTTGCAACTTCAATCAATAATTCTATCTTAGTTGTTAAATATAACTGGTACATCTTTATGTAAGCAACCAGGAAGGAACATTGTTTGAGATGGTTCCAAATAGCCATTTGTTACAACAATTTTGCACCTAATTCAAAATGTCATTTTCCTAAGCACAGAGTGTAAGAAACAGAGACAAGAGGATTATGACCTTGGACTACAAATTTGAAAGGGAATTGGTTCAGTTCATATGAAAAAAGGGATGGCAAGTTAGTAATTTTCTGCTACACAGAAAGCTATGATTTAGCGATTGGGAGGTGATTAAATTTGTGGGCAATTAATTTGCAAATTGAGTGAACATTGGGTCAGATTTGCAAAGATATTTTTTATCATAAGAGGTAAAAGAAGGTTATTCCTAATCAATAAATCTTAACTGTTCGAATTAAGATTCTCTCAATTCTTTTTTTAATGGCAGCATACAAATCTTCAGGTTTGATTTCTCCTTTTCCAATTGTCAACCCATCAATCAGTAATTTGTTCCAGTTACTCTCAGGAGCTGCATTTACATTAACAAACACAAAAGATGATCTTAAAAAATCTTTCATGCAAGCTAAAAGATGTCAAAGACTAACACTTGGTAGTCTTACCTTCAATTATAGATTCAAGGAACTTCTCTCTCGGAATAACTTCTCCACCTGAAATAATTGGAGAATTTAAAGATTGTGACACTAAAATTGAACTTCAAACTAGAAAAAAAAATGGTACAATTTGAAGAAAAAAAAAAAAAAATTAAAGCACCTTTATAAGCATAGCTACGCTTCCTTAGAACCTTGGAAGCGTATAATTGCAACACTTTTTGTAGCATTGCTTGTAACCCAGGCTTGTCTCCATCTTCTTTCGCCTAAATTACTCAATTTTGTAGTGACTGTCAACATTCATTTTCTATGTGGTTTTTCAAGTTTTAATGGTGTCAATTCCTTTGATACATTTTGAAGAATACTAACCTGTCGTAACTGTGCATTAACCTCGGACAAAAAACCTTCATCAAGGTGGCCTTCTTGCTCTCTTGTTGATAGTTCCTATGAGAAAACAGATGAAGAAATAAATTATCACCGCCAAACTAAAACAAAGATCTTTTTTGAAAAAAATAAATAAATAAACATTGGACTTACCTTTTCCATTAACTTGAGCACCTCAGGGTCTCTAGGAGGCCATGAAATCTCTTTATGCTCATCCATAACAGGGTTCAAAATTGCTTTTAAGACATCAGTTGATGTCTCTATTTTTTCCTAGAAAAAGATAAGATGTGCAGATATCAAACAACTAGTGTAACAACAACAAATAAGATAATCAATGAAAAAATTGCATAAAAAATCATACTTCTGTCTTGTGAACAAGGCGGTCAACAATGCTCATAACACAGGCAGCTAATTCTTCATAATCTTTCTATACAATCAACAAATATTATCAATCCATAAAGGTGCCTGTTGCATCGCATTTTAAATCAAACCAACAAAAGAAATTTAACAATGAAACAAAAATAAAATTAACAAACACATATAAATTGGAACTGTACTTTATCATCTTCTGATTCGCATGTGTCAGTTCGAGTCGCAAGTCGAATCCAGAACCCTGTGTCTAATGAAAGCACATTTTCAACCACGACTTGCTCGAGCTACTTAAGCAAAGACAAAATGTTTTAATTAATCCCCAATCTAATCAATCAGGCACAACTACTGCTAACACATCAATTAATCACCGATCATTTTTAACCCAAAATTACTGCTGGCTTTCACCTCAGCACCATGCCAGCCAAGAAAAAGGTAAGTGCTAATCAATTAAGCCAATCAACTGTACAATTGATCCTCAATCAACTGTCAATTTTTCCACCAATTTAAACAATTTAACCTCAGTTTACCCCAACCGAGGGATCTAGTAATATTGGAATACAAATCTGGTCTTAGATGTATAAAAAGACATTATTCTATCATTGAAGTGATATAATAAAGTTTTTTTTATGCAACTAAGATCGGGGTTAAACCAAAAACTATTCATGATTCCATATTCCATATGGAATCAATTATATAATTTTCGAAAATATAGGAGAATCATAATATGACCTTGTTTTATATTCCACTCTTACGGTTATTCGTTAGTTTTTTAAGATTTACTAATGAAGTGTAAGAATTTTTTACCATAAAAAAATCAAATTTTTCTATCTTTTTCTTTCTTTTTCTTGGATGATTTTTCCGATCAGGAAAAATCAAAAAATTATGATAATGCCAGTTAAATTATTTCAATCTAGTATTAGTATACACAAAAAGTTGATTCCTATCTTTGGACCATAGGAGATGCGGTTACTTCACTGGTTTGTACAACTATTCTTTTTTCACTAATGACTACTATCCCAGATACATCATGGCACGGGATTCTTTGGACTACAAGATCAAACCAAATTATAGAACAGGACCTCATAAATAACGTTCAACAAATTGGGATTCATTTAGCAACAGATTTTTTCCCCCCTTTGAACTCATTTCTATAATTCTTTTAGTTTCCTTGATACAATTTTAAGCTAAAAAAATTTAAATTGTGGTAAACTAACAACATAATAAAATTTACAAACCTCACGAGGATTAGAATCTCTCATTGTGTCAATTAGTCGGTCCACCTCGACAGTTTTTATGAACGCCTTTTCAGCATCTTTATTTACTGCACATAACGCAGTTCTCCTGTTAAATTAATTCTGGTTATTTTCCAACACCTCAATATTCTTAAATCATGCTTTGACATTCAGGGAAACAAAAAGATCCAACCTTATTTGCCTCTGATTGGAACAGACAAGAGACTGCCCACAATTCCCGAATTTTTCCTTTGGTTGAATCAAACTCTCCCAGTACCAGGTACCAAAACCCTACTCTACCATGAATTCAACTATCGTTACAAAACAAATTACAAAAAGAAAAAAATATATATATTAATAATTTCGATATAAGATTAGAGAGTACCAGCTGAGTACAGTGCAGCCGAGATTTGACGGGGACAGAGGCCGTGGCGTTTATCGTCGCCATTTCGACCTCCCTCTTTCTTACTCACACACTCTTTCTCAATATCTGTGGCGCCACACAGGCGGGAGATATCTCTAGGAGAGAATGCTGGTTGGAGATGGTGCACGTGTACCGTGGTCTTCTCGTCTGGGCCTGATTAAGGCCTTTTAAAACAAAACCCTACAGGAATTTTGAAGCCCATGGGTCATTAGGCCTGAAACTGGGGAAAAGTTCGGACACGTGACAAACTAAAACTGCAAAATGAAAATCGTGGATGTCTCCATATTCTCTCTTTTCCAGATTTCATCGAATTTAATCTTCTAGATTTTATATGAAAAATCCAACGAGAGAGAGAGAACCCCATATATCGCACAAGGGTCAGAGAAAGTACCGAGTAGGTAACCGACAGACTACAAAAGTCGTCGAAAGTACAAAATTTCTGACAACGGAGAAGACAGCAGCGAGAAAGGGAAGCTCCTGTGCGGGATTTCATGGAGCTCGCCGAAGAAAGAGCAAGGGAAGCTCCTGTGCGGCGTGTAGTCAGCGAGAAAGGGGAGGAGCGGTACAAAAAATAAAATGGAGAGGACAGGGTCAGCCGGTCAGCCGGTCAGCCAATCGAAAGAAAGGTGCGGACCCGACCAAGTCTTCCAATTTGGTTAACCCAAATTTCTCAACGGAAAGTTTAATAGGAACATAAATGAGATGCCTTGAGATTTGTGCTGTTTTCATTTGTGCTTTGTTTTAAATTACACTATATATAATCATGACTTTGGAGTTCGTGTCAATTCTATACGGAATGGTTGAGATATTTCAGAAATTTTACACGGTTCTGATTTGAACTATTTAGCAAAACAATCAGTTTTTCTTTAATCAAGCACAAATCAATAGTATTATAGTAAATTTTCATAGGAAATTTTGGATGTTAGCTGCGGCTATTTCTAAATTCAATTATAGTCTCATTTAGTTGATCTATGATCCGTTTTGCTTATAAAATCTGAATCGGAGGTTCCTAATATTTTTGTAATGTCGTACGAATATTATCAATTGTTTATAATTTGATTTTAGAATCCGAACTCAATGTTAGAATATTTATATATATAGAATCCGGCTAATGTCATAACTTTATAATTTTAATCTAAGTTATAACGAGTCAGTTTTTGAGATTTCAAAGTCCAAATAACCGATCTGAACCGTTCATCTTGTTCTCCATATTAATATGTGCTTATATCTCTATGTTGTTATATGAATACTTCACATTGCATATTTTTTTTATATGTCAGTACTTCGATATGAATACTTCATTTTTTCATTATTTAGATATGTAAATATCAGCATTTATATATGAATATTTCATACGATTGTATATTAATACTTTCAAATAATAAGTATTATTTTATATAGTTAACAATATAGGAATACATAATCAGTTAGATATGAATACTTTCTTTGTTAGTTATGAAATTTCATGTATATTAACTAAATATGAATAATTAACTGCTTAGAGATGAATACTTCATGTGTATATGAATACTTTATTAGTTATATGAATACTTCATGTATATCTCTATGTTGTTATATGAATACTTCACATTGCATATTTTTTTTATATGTCAGTACTTCGATATGAATACTTCACTTTTTCATTATTTAGATATGTAAATATCAGCATTTATATATGAATATTTCATACGATTGTATATTAATACTTTCAAATAATAAGTATTATTTTATATAGTTAACAATATAGGAATACATAATCAGTTAGATATGAATACTTTCTTTGTTAGTTATGAAATTTCATGTATATTAACTAAATATGAATAATTAACTGCTTAGAGATGAATACTTCATGTGTATATGAATACTTTATTAGTTATATGCAAATATATGAATATTTCATGAGGTAGATGTGAATAGTATCTACACATTATGTTATCAATACTTCCATAATTGAATATGAATACTTAATGTTTATTGACAATACATGAATATTTCATGAGATAGATATGAATGCTTCATATGTACTATCAATATGTGAATACTTCATTTATATTGACTATTTATTTCTATTATTGCTAATTTTTAACATATTAACTATTCATATATCATTAGTTAAAAATGAATATTTCATAGATCAATATGCATATATATAGAAGTATTCATATATTTAGATATGGATGTAGGGTTTAGTAGCATATCGTAGATCAGTATGTTGAAGTGTATATTTTGCGAGTTAGATATAAATACTTAATTTTAGGGTTAATTTTCTGCATATCTTTCAAGGCATCTCTAATTTCTTATTTACCTCTCAAGTTTTTAATATATCTTATTTGTTCCTTAACTCTTGCAATAATTTCTTATTTACCTATCACTTAATCAATTATAAATTATCTCTAGTGAAATTATAAAAATATTGAATAAACTTTGATTAAAATTGTAAAAGACAAAATTGTCCTTCTTCTTTTCTTTCTTTTCTAATGACATCAATGTCAGAACAACCCCAATATCTTAATGTATAGATTCAAAGTTTCTCACTGAGCGAGGAGTTGGAAGAATTGAGCACCAATGGTGTGTTGGTCTCTAGTGTATAGAATCAATGTTAGAACAACTCCAAATTCTTTTCAATTGTTGGTCTTTAAAAAAATGAGCTGGTTCAGAGAATTATCTAACGACATCCATGCATGGTTCAAAGAACAGCCCCAATTTTCCGTCCGTGTTGAAGCTATTTCTTTGAAAGCTAACCATTCATTAAGTATCTTTCTTAAGACGATCTAAGACTATCCAACGACATCAATGTCAGAACCTAACCAGATGACGCATCTACAAGTCACTATAAAACATTAGATAACTCTCTGATTTCACAAGTAAATTTTCACTTTTTTTTGTGCATAGAAGGATAAATATGCAACAATGGTGTGCAATTAAAGTGAGAATGTATCCCTGTTCGAGTCAGATAGAGGTCTCAGATATTCTCAAAAAGAAGCAAAATTTTCAAAAAATATTGTTGTTTAACAATAAAGGAGGTTCATTTTAAAGACATTTTTCAACCTATGAAACTGTTCTCCCCTTCAAATCCCAACCCAACTCACTGATAATTGGAAATGAAAAGGTCGGGGTGCTTTCTGCTTAATTTTCGTGGGCTCGTGACAGATGATGTAGAAAAGAAAGAAAATAAGAAGGGCAACTTTGTCTTTTAATTTTTTAATTTTTTAATTTTTTAATCAATATTTTTTATAATTAAATTGGAGATGATTTTAAAATGATTAAGTGATGGGTAAATAAGAAATTATTACAAGAGTTAAGGGACACATAAGATAATTTAAAGACTTGAGGGGTAAATAGAAAATTAGAGATGTCTTGAAGGATATATAGAAAATTAACTCTTTATTTTATAGTGTGGAGACTTGAATTCAAAGTCTAACTAACACACATTACATTATGCACCTTCAAATTTAATTTTGTAGATTATCCATTTACCTGGAAATGTTTTGCATTTACATTTGGTATGGTTATGTAGTTTGAGTTTGAGTGAGCTATGATCAGTTGAGCGGCAAGCTACATGCTCGATCGATCGAAAGCTACGTACTTAATCTTATTTAATTTATCTCTTATTAGCTTACACAGCGATGAGAAATTAAGTTCCTTTTCCTCTGTTAATATATATCGATCTGTACCTACCTGTCCAATACTACTAATATACTTGACATACAGAAAGCAAAGGTCTTCGATCGTCGTATTAACACCATTACCATTAGTTTTAGTTACAAAACACTGGAGGCAACCAATTACAAGTACGTAAGATCTGTATAAATTGTTAAAATAAAGAAATACATACTAGTCAATAATTTTATAAAAAAAAAAAAAACCAATATTAATTGCATTGATTGTGCTGCGTCATTTTACTTTAATAACAAATTAGTTACATGTTAATTTATCATTACCTCTAGTCTAGCTAAATTATATCAAAAATTATAATGCAGGATCCATTTCTCCATGTCTCTTAGAGGATTGTGCTCATTGAGCATTCACAATCACTACTACAATTCTCAGTAATGTGCTAAGGGTAAGCGCTTGCAAATATATATGTAATGGCTAATGGCTCTACGGGTGTCAATGGTACCTTTTTAGCCGTTTACCCGACCCGTATCGTATTCGATAAGACGGGTATGGGTAAGATTTTTTTTTTCGTTAGTTTATTGGGTATGGGTATGGGTAAGAATTTTTTTTCGTTAAATAAATGGATAAGGATATGGGTAATGACTATTTCGTACCCGTTACCCTATAGGGTAATTATAAAATCCAAATATATATTCAATTCAATTTTCAACCCACTTAAATATATATTTAATTAAATTTCCAACCCATTTAAATGTATATTCATGTTTTTGAATTTTTATTCTTTATAAAAAATAATTTAGTTAGAATTGATTGCACATTTATTTTATTTTTTATTAGAAATGCAATTATATATGTGTTAAAATAAATGAGTTTTTGATGTTTAATTTGTAAAATATAATAAAACTAATCATTATACTAGTATTATCCGTTATTCACCCGCTACCGTTCCGTTACCCGATAATATTCACGAGTAAGGGTAGGGTAGGGTAAGATCAATTTTTAATGGATATGGGTAGGGTATGGATAAGATCAATTTTAATGGATATGGATATGAAAATGTGTCAACCCGACCCGTACCGTACCCATTGACACCCCTAAATGGTTCCTATTGATCCTTACAATTAATTAATTTTTTGAAAAGTAGCTAGGAACCTTGCAATTAATTGAGAGGGACAATTAATTAAGGATGTTCAAGCAGTTGCTAAAAGTATTCATTACCATGTGTCATTTTATTTTGCACACTAGAAAAGCTTTCTTTTGAATCAAATCAGGCAGTTGCCAGATGTTTTACTAATGAATAAAAAGAGGAATAGGATACATAAGTCTTCCCTACCCCTACCCCTACCCCTCTTGTTTGCTATTTTTGTATACAATAAACTATTAGGAGAGAATATTTCTGTATCCATTAACCATACCAGACAGACATAATCCTACAGGCCAACTGAAATCCAATTACTTCATACTCCTTGTGAAAACCATTAATAAATAGCACATTTGCAAGGCTTAAGCAAACTTCAAAATATGTCCCGGTTGAAATGACCATGTATTGCACCATTTCCTTGAGCATGCTTTAGATGCATCGCCAGAGCATAGTTATTCATCTACATGCAAAATTAAACAAATTCAATGCTAATAAGTATGACATGAACAGAACAGAACAGAACAGGTACTACAGTACTAGTTGCTGGCATTCCTCAAATTTTGCTTAAAATTGACTTGAGCTTGCTCATTAGTCATTACCTTCTATAAATGGTATAGTGCAATTATAATCCAGACAGACAAGATCAACTAAGTATATATAAGGAGCCTACCACACATATTTTCCAAATAAAATGAATATGCAGCAAGTATTGTATAAGAATGAGCACCTCTAGTGTCCTTATCTTCTCCTGATATTGTGATAATGTCTGTTTTAAGCGATCTGACTCCTTCACTTTGTCCCCATATTCTTTTAGGCGTTCATGTTGTATGGCAACAGCTCTTTTCAGAATACCATTTTCATGAAGTAAAGAATCCAATTGTTCTTTCAACCTGTTATGCTCCTGTCAGAAAATAATGAACTGATTAGTTGACAAATATAACCATAAGAATCTTTGAAGACTCGTTCTAAAACTACCAACGTTCCATCTTTTATTATTTTCCATAATTTTAATAAACCTTTTTAGCTAAAAATTAAGCTTTTAAAAATCATTTAACGGTATTTAACAGCAGGGTGACATTTAACAGTTTAATTGTTTTAAATGCTTAAGCATGCCATTTAATGGTGTGCATGCTTAGAGGATTTTAATGCTAGAGAGTCCATAAAGCGATTAAAACAGTGTAAAAGCAAGTTCAATTGTGTTTCTTACATGATCTATTTCATCTATAATTCCTTTACACAACTTCTTAACTCATCCAATTTAAGTCAAAAAGGGATAATTAGGCACACCTATTAGTCAAAACCATTATTCTACATGTATAATGCTGCTGACTTTTATGTACCAAAGCTAAAATCTGTGTAAACATATTCTCATTTTGTTTCCATCAATACTCAATTAATATAACTTGCATCAGAATTTGAATTAGATGAAAATTGTGCTACCTCTTGAAATGTCTTTGTTGCCTCTGATGCATTGCGTTCCGTTACAGATTTCTCAAACATCTCTAGCAATCTGAAAGCGCGATTTTTTGCATCATTTATATCAGATGCTCTCATCATGTCCTTCACAAAAACCTCTACCCATTGCTCACCATCAGCTGGGAAGTTATCAAGAACTGCAAAAAAATGTATAACTTTATTATATACCAATAACCAAAAGTATTATTTACAATATTAGGGCTATACTGGTATGTGCATAAATTAACTAGATATGGAAAAAAGTAGGAGCTTCTAATGAGGTCTTCCTATCATATTCAACAACAACAACAACCACAACCAAGCCTTTAGTCCCAAACAAGTTGGGGTAGGCCAAATGAAACCCAATCGTAGCAAATGTTCAACAATTAGTTAATCTAGCAAATGTTGGTCAACCCCAATATAGCAAGAAAATACCTCTGAAGAGAGTTTCTACAAGATTTCTTTCTTGGATTTAGTTAGCCCAGCAAGGAATATATTGGATAGACTACAATGTTCAGCAAAACTAGATCTTTAGAGCTAGTAACTTCATCATCAAGCAGGACATGAAGAATTTTATTAGTCCAAAAACAGAGAAAAAATGAACCAGAAGGAAGAAATTTTGCATGATCTGTTGGAGTAGAAATTATGACACTCAATTTCTGAAGGACAGATGATTGATTGAATCAATACAACAAAATTTCAATGAACATTGTCAGTTTAGGAATTAATCTCGTTACAACTCTTGGCCTGTTTCTAGGATAATATTGAATATGATCTGTTGTACTAAACTTAGCAGCACGATTTTGCAAGAAATCTTCCATCAGCTATCAGATGTTCCAAAATGATAGCTAACAATTACTTGCATGTACAAGGCAAAATTAATTCATAAAAAAAAAAATAGATTCCCTGCCCTGATGTATGTAGCTATGGCAGCAGTTACGAATAAATTAATTGGGTTTCATTTGTAGCCTACCTCAACTTGTTTGGAAATAATAGTGAAGAAGAAGAAGAAGAATTGAAGGATGATTTTCCTTCTGGGTATACCCCTATGTGGACAATTGTAGTATTTAAGTAGCTCATAGCATCAAATCAGAAGCATTCAGCTATTTAAACTATCTTATTATTTTTTATTTATTACTCACATTTGCATTCAAAACGCTACATTTAATTAGCTAAGGGCCTTTGTGTGTGGACATTTGGAATATTAAATTGGAAATATTACATATGATGTTATTTGACAAAAACAAAAATGTCATGATTACACAATTAGTGCAAACTTTGGATGACTGGTTTACTATATGTAATGAATAAGTATTCCAAATAAATAAAATAAAATAAAAAGACAAGAGCCCTCAATATTTGGCAATCTTGAAAATATCTTTAAAGGCTTTAAAAAGAATTAAAAAATAATATTTGAACCCAAATGATATAAGGTAATGTGTGCATTGGTGGGTACATAGTATAGATAGTCTAACTAGTATCCAATTCTGTGCAATTTATTTAATGCATTGAGGGGATCCTTTAAATTGAGGACCTTAAAAAGTTGAAACTGGTAAAAGAATAAGAATAGTAAGACATGAACGAAATGTCATAATTTTTCATGGGCAGGATATCCGTACTGCCTGCAGAGTTGGATTTCTTTAGTGATGATGGATCCTAAACCATAGAAACTGGGTTTGGTAACAAGGACTTGTGCTACTAATAAGTTTCTGAAACCATTTATTTATAACTTGGTACAGTTGTTGTGGTTGCGTCTCCTAGAAAAAAAACCATTTATTTATAACAGTACCTTCAGGTGAATAATCGGGAACCGACGGATTGGAAATGGGCGGCGGCGGCGGCGGCGGCGAAAAGAGGCGTACTCCACGTCGCATCCGTTTGGAGATTAAACGGTCGTTATCGGCGAGAAAGGCCGAGGCATCTCTCTTGCGCGACTCTGTTAGCGCCGACATGTGGTCCAAGAACCAAGAGAGGTTTTATCGATCTTATATGAAATGAAATTGAAATTTGTCTGAAAGAGGTTTGGATTTTGGAGTCTTGGACGAGGGTCGAAGATGGAGAGGGTCAGAGGGATTAGGGAGGGTTTAATATTTATATATAAATATAAAAGGCCAAAGGCTCAGCCGACAATTTACTGTGGCACCGCTCATCGGGATTTGCTGTGGCACCTACAGGATGACAACATCATCATTTATTACTCACAGTCACAGTAATTAATATCCAACTTAACGACCCTTTCATCCCACAGCTGGAATTCGGAAATCCGTACCCTCCCGAGATATTGAAATTCTCAGCCGAGCAATTGATTTTCCGTATCAACTTCAATTTAGACATAGACATAGGGGATTAATTCATTCGGGCCAACCTAAAACTCATTTATTCACACATATACAATCACATTACTAATAAATAAAATAAATATATAATTAGTTTCAACTAAATTATTTTTTATAAAGAGAATTTCAAAATACAAATATCTTTTCATACAAATTTGAACAAGTTAATACTAGACTAAGAACAAGTAAAAAGGAGAATTAATATTTGAATATTTTTTGATCTAAAATGAGAGACTAAATTACAAATAAAAACAGAAGCATAGAGTTCATTTTAACATACCTGACATGCGGACCATGTAGTATCACAAATAGGAACATAAGTCAATGCAAATTGTAAAAAATAAATAAAAAGAAACACATATAGCATAGTGGTCATCAATAACCTACAGCGCGTAGTGGTTATAGCGATAGCTATTACAGCCATAGCAGTCGTACCTGAATTAGCGGATTTTTATCCCATTGCGTAGTGATAGGGTGGAAATCAATGCTAATAATATTTATAATCCTAATTTCTACTTATTGTCGATTCATAAACGCATTAATCTATCATGTAATATAGATTGGCGTGTCTATCTACAGGAATGGTATATTAAGAGATCTAAGATGTAAACTAAGGTCTAGATTATCAGTTCCTTCAGGTTAGTTAAATGTGTTTTGGTTGATTGGTCGTTGGTTGCCAAATACCTATCAATTGCAAAGTTACTCAATAGCATGCGGCTCTGTCACTATCTGCATACGCTTGGGTAAACAGTACAAGGTCTGGTTACAACTCCAGTCAGAATCGCACACGGTCTGGCCAAAACCGTACACACCCTATATTGGTATCTATGCGATCTAAAAGCTGCTAATCCTATTTTAGTGTTGATCTCTGGGTCAGACTCATAACACCCTAACTAAGCAAGTACCCGTTGAGTACTTTGTACGGCTCAGTTGCATTAAGATTAATGATAAGTCTCAATTACTAATATCTCATGATGTCAATAATCAAGATTATCCCGCTACTAGTCATGGAATGCGACATTCGTCTGCTAAACCATGTCCTAATAGGTCCCTTTAGCTGTGGTTCGAATACAAGCGGTCAACTGGTCAGTCTATTCTACCTGTACTTAAGATAACTTATGTTCTTCAGATATTGGTTAAAATTAGGTATGAATGGATTGCGCACTCCATTAATACGAGATCGCTTTAATCACACAATAAACAAGATCATAAGGCATAAAATCTCAATAAGAATTCATATCATAGTGCAAAGATAATGATATATGAACAACTAGATTAAACTCATAAGAATTCAAGATTACATGTCTTCACTATAGAATATGGTTGCTTAGCCGCTCATGGCGGGTTCAACAACAAAATGAACAAAATACATAAAGAAGGAGAGCAATTAAGAGAGATGGAGGGAGAACACATATGCTGCCCTTTATCTCATGCATGCCATCTTTGCGCCTTGTTCCTTCCTCCTCTTCTAGTAAAGATTGTTAGTTTGTAATAATCTAGAAGTCAATAATACGATAATTTATCATAAATCTTTGTTCATGAATTGGATGATTAATATCATTTTGTTGCCTTGAGTATTATTGCATTTATGGATCATTTCGAGTTCATAACTGAAATTGTGAAACTCCATAATATAGATGATATATACTCTTAATATTAAAATGTCACTGACCAAGGTAATTAGCAGGAACACTAATTGCCGCTATAAAGTTAGTATGTGAATTAAAAGATGGTTAAGTTTTACAAACCACCTGACACGAGATATCATTTTAATCACATAAATACATGTTCTAGGAACATGGTATTTGACAGACCCCGAATGAAACATTAAATAGAATTGTGTTCGTGTCATTTATGTTTTCATTTAGTGTCACATTCTACAGTATGAGTTATTTATCGTTCCCACTGAGAAATATGTATGTGTGATTGTTATCCACCGCTGTCCATAAAAAGCAGTCATAGCGGTAGCATTCTCATATGTATAGCTTAGTTGAGGAAGTGATAGTCTACCAAGAATACTATTTGTCCCTCATATTTTATATGAGCTATAGCATCACTGGGCCCCTTGATAGAGCAAGATTATCAGCGCGCGGTATGATTACAAGAGTAATCATATTTGATAATCTGCTCAAGATCAAGAAAAGATTAAGTTTACAAGGATGACACACATCTACCTTGAAACTAATCTGATAGCTATGAGATAGAAGAACAAACACAAGTAAATTGTTTACTGGATCGTGATATTGTACTGTACAGCATCATCTGTGTAATTGGATGGTCATGATGTGTTGCTAGACGCCACCCATGATTATAGAAGTTAAAACAGTTTTTAACTCTATTTACCAACATAACACAGATCCTATTGGGTCACACCATATAAGAGTTAATCGGAGAATCTTATTGTGATTGATTATAAATTGGTTATAATCAATAATAAGATGATTATAATTAATTATATGTGTTATAATTAAATTATAAATGTTATGTAAAAATAACAAGCAAAAATGTTGGTTAATTTATAAACATGTGTGACACATTGTATAAAAGTTAACCGGCTAATTTATAAATGTGTAGGACACGTTGTATAAATTATCGAAACAACAACTGCAAGAAAAATATATATAATTGTTTAGAATAATTATACTAACATTATTTGTATTCGGGCTGAGGGCATTCGGGTCTTTTCAGATTTGTCCTTATCTGCATGACATGTCATCGATCCTATCCAGATGACACGTTATCGATCTTATCCACATGACATGTCATCCTTATCCATTCAATGGCATATCTTGTAAATAGGCATATGTTGAGGGGTATTTCGGTCTTTTGCGAACCTTCTCAAAAGCCTATAAATAGAGGGGTGCATGTAGAAAGAAAAATCACTAATTCACTTATATCGTTTCGTGCAAAATTGAATCGGTATTTTCTCTCTTTCTCGGTTTCTCTCTCAAATAGTGTTTCGGTTAAGAAAATAATGTTATACGTAGTTGACATATAATCTTGCGGGTTTTTGTGGAGTATATTTACGGGATCGATGAATAGTGTTTTACCAAATTTTGCGGTATATCAGTTTTGCTCATTTGATGAAACTGAGTAACCGAAAATTTGTGTTTACGGATTTTCGTCTTTTCCTTGTGAATAGTGTTTTTGCAGAATTCTGCGGTTTACGATATTTTTGACAGAAGAAATAAAACGCTCTCTGGTTAGTCATGGTGGATAACCGATAGAGGCATCAGACGTCTGATGCTCCGAGACGAGTCAATTCCTTCCGTGATGTAGCTTTACACGCTCGGTCTGCATTCCAACTGTGATTTGGAAACAAGGTATAAATATGTTATATTAATCTATTTAATTGGTAAGTAGATTAAAGTTTTAGAAATCAATCATGGAGTAGATCTGTAAAATGATTAAATTGGGTTTTGATGCCAAAGGAATACTGAAGGTGGACCGCCTTGGAAAGTTTCCTGACATACCTCGTTTAATCCTGAGCTTAAGTTGGCCGTAGAAATTTTTATTTTACGGTCATTCCACACCTTAAGTCTAAACGGGTTTTGGTTACCGCGAAACCCCAAAAGTAGTATCCGAAACCCAACAAAGACCTTGTTATTCCGTAATGATTTCCTTGTGCATAGCCTCCATTAGAGTGAAACCCTAGTTCTAAGTGCTCTTAAATGTATATTATCTTCTATGATATGTCCAGAGTGCCTCCTCTTTTTCCCAGGCTTCCATTTGCTTAAATAGGCCTTGATTGGGAAGTTACATCTGTAACTGTTGTCCTGGCAGTTTCTATGTGCGGATGCCGGAATAGCATGCGGTTTGGCTGAGATCCTCACAGACGACATAACCGTCTACGATAGCGCTATGCGGTTCATCTGAGATCCGTGCGGTAGTGCTTCTGGGTAGCATGCGAATGACGACATCCGTGCGCTTGAGGCTGAGGTGTCAGAATTGCGTGTTTTATGCCGATTTTCACTCCAAAATCATTGAAAATCTACAATTCTCTAAAATCAAGTGAAATAACAAAAATTAATCTTATTCTCTAATAAATAAGCAATTGTAACTCGATAAATGGCAATAATATATGCTAAATGATAGGAAAAATCATGACAAATTTGACCTCTATCACGTAGCATTTAGGATCTGAAAAAGCTATAAGAACATAAGCCCACGCAAATTGCAAAAAATAAATAAAAGAAACCCACGCAGCATAGCAGTCAACAGTAGCGCATAGAAATTAGCGGTCAACAATAAGCTATTACAGCCATAGCAATCGTAGCTGAATTAGCGAATTTTTATCCCATTGTGTAGCATTTAGGATCTGAAAAGGCTATAGCACAGCTATAGTACATAACTCCGAAATTTTTTTAGCCACCACTCTAATAAATCAGAATTAAACAAACACCACTCATACCTTCGCATTTCAGTTTTGACCACTCACGCATTGCCAGTTTTTGGTGCGCGGATTGGGTATGCGCACCAAATTGATTTTTTTTTTTTTTGGTGCACACCCTTAGTATGTGCACCAAATAATTTTTTTCTTTTTTTTTAGTTTTGTCCTAAATTGTTTGAAACTTTTTTTTTTAGTAAAGGTTGGAGGTCAAGCCACCCAACTATTTAATACCTTTGTAATACAACAAAGGATTTCTCCCATCTGGGTTTCGAACCCATGACCTCTCACATAGAAACTGTGTGCCTTTGCCACTAGACCAAATTCTAGTTCTTAAATGTTTGAAACTTTTGAACATTTTTTTTTCCTGTTCTACGTATAGTTTGTACTTTGTAGTATAAAATGTTGATCAAATTGCGGATATAATTTGTAGCAATTTGCGCACCAACTTAGTACATAATGCTACTCAGATTGGGCGTATAATTTGTAGTAGTAATTTTTAGTCCAAATTGAGTCCAAACTTTTATTTGTTAAATAAGTGCATTTTATATTCTACAATTTCATCGTCAAATTTTATGTGTACGTATAATTCTAAATACCACATCACAAAATAGAATATAACATAAAAAAATTTAGATAAAAAATTTCAAACAATTTAGAACAAAACTAAAAAAAAAATTGGTGCGCATACTGAGAATGCGCACCAAAAAAATAATTAAAAAATCAATTTGGTGCGCATACCGAGTCTATTCACCAAAAATTTTGGCCGAATTTTTTATTAATAGAAAATAAATAAATAAAATATCGAAATACATCATAACTTTTGGATTTTGTCGAAAACTGAGTAGAACGGGTTGTGTAACCTCGTCCCACCGGACGGGCTAATTATCCCGTCCGGGTTATATCCTAAATTAACTGCAGTTAATAGGTTAAAACGACTTCGCGGTTAAAAAAAAATACCTGGACGGGTTGCGTAATCCCGTCCTGACGCAAAAAAAAATTAAAAAAAAAACTTACCCGGACGGGTTGTGTAATCCCGTCTCGACGCAAAAAAAAAAGCAAAGGTTGGGCGGGAAAATAAAACCCGTCCGGATTTATATACATATAATATTATTATATTATATAATATAATAATATTATTATAGTATATTATATTATATTATTTTTTGTTTTTTAAATTATATTATTATATTATATTATATTATGATTTTATATATATTATATTATATTTTTATTTTTTATATTATATTATTTTATTAATATATTAAAATTTTAAATGTTCGAATTAATTTAGTATAAAATCAAGCAGTAAAAAAAAGTTCAAAAAATAAATGCTCTAAAATTAATTTATTAATCTTTTAATTTTGACCGATTGACTTTGTACTAAATTAATTCAAATGTTTAAAATTTTCACATGTAGATGCATCACTCATAAGTTAGGCGAGTTTCAACGGTTCGAATTCATCATTTGAAACCGATTTAATGGATTTTAGAATTAAGTTCACCAAACACTTTGATGAGCTTAAGAACACCATAGTTCTACTCTTATATGAGTTATTATATTATATTATATTATATACACATATATATTTTTAATTATATTATTATATTATATTATACTAGAGCAAAGCTAGGGTGTGATGTGCTCACCAAGAAGGTTTGGTGAGCACAACTCCAAAAGTATATCATATCGACTTCAAACATCGAATCCAAACCATTGAAATCCATATATTTCATGAGTGATGCATGCACATACAAAATTTTGAAAGTTTCGAGTTTCTTTGCTACAAGGTCAAGTGGTCAATGCGGACGGGTTTACAATTTTATTATAATATATGGATTTCAACGGTTTTATTTTATAATATATGGTTTATAATAATATTATAATATAAAAATATATAATATAATAATATTATATGTATATAAATCCGGACGGGTTTTATTTTCTCGTCCTGCCTTTGCTTTCTTTTTTTTTTTGGGACGGGACGGGATTACACAATTCGTCCAGGTAATTTTTTTTTTTGGGTCGAGACGGGATTACACAATCCGTCCGGGTATTTTATTTTATTTTTAACCGTAAAGTCGTTTTAATCGATTAACTGCGATTAATTAAGGATATAACCTGGACGAGATAATTAAACCCGTCAAGTGGGACGGGTTTACACAACCCATTCTACTCAGTTTTTGACAAAGTCCAAAAGTTATGCTGTATTTCGATATTTTATTTATTTATTTTCTATTAATAAAAAATTCAGAAAAATTTGGTGCACAAATTGAATATGCATGGGTGATAAAAATTGAAATGCGAAGAAATGAGTGGTGTTTGTTTAATTCTGATTAATCGAGGTACTAACTGAAAAAATTCGATACATAACTATAACCAACTATTTAGAATATTTATTTTTTATAGACACTGAATTGAATTTAGTACTTCTAAAGTTAATCTGGGCCGTATATTTACATATGTTTTTTTTTTTTTGGGTGTATGGGGGATATGGACTCCCACAGAGCTGAGGATACTTTAAGAATCAAGTTTATGTCAAAGTTGCTTTTTTGCATACTAATCAAGTGTCCGAGGATACTTTAAGAATCAAGTTTATGTCAAAGTTGCTTTTTTGCATACTAATCAAGTGTCCGTGCGTTGTAACGGAAATTAAAATATTAATTATTAATCACTTTTTTTAAAAGTAATTACTTTTTAATTAATTTTCTATTATGTATTTATCAATAATATAACCTTAGAATTTAATGCTATATTACTTGTGGAGATAATTAATTATAAATACATTAATACATATCATGCTGATCCTTGCATAATACACTTATTCATTACATCTATGCACTATATAAAAATTTCATATTAGACAAGCATAAATTTCACATGTTACTAAACTCATCCATATAAAGAACATTAATCACAGTCCTATCAATTAATTGTGCAGAAAATCACGACTAATTAGTTGATGAAGTGTCATTTAACCATCCAGCAAATCATGAGTAAGCAAGGACTCCTTTCCTGTTCGACAACAAATCAATACCATCTAAAGGGACATTAAGGGCTTGTTCGGATTCATTTAAAAGTGCTATCTTTAAACAGCAGCGAGTATATAAATGCCCCATAATCCAACGATTTGTTGTTAGTGTAGAAGTAGCATTCTGTTATTCTCCTTCTCAATACTTTCAAGTTAACCTTGAGCTCCACCAGACCTAGCTATTCTGAGTTCAATATTTATTCAAATCAATCTATGCCAAATTTCATTATCCAACGAAGTACCTGGCAATACTATGGTATTTATTTTTCTCAACAAAGTACAGACAATAAAGAAAAAAGATTGTAAACTATATAGCTTAAAGCCCAAAAAAGAACTACCAGATCATATATGCCCTACACCATGATAGCCTTCTCCACAGATGTACTATTTATTTCTTTACAATCTGCCCCAATTCTGATTAGAATACCTTTTAATCTAAATCCAACTCAACAAATTATTCAAATAGGACCAAAGTTAATTTTCATCTGGGTGGAACCATGACATTTTGGATGAGACATCTTCGAACAAATGTATATTTTTTCTGATAATTGCACATTAGTTAGTCACATAAGGTCATTATCATACATATTAAAAAAAAAATTAAAACTTCTGGCGGGCCTTGTATAGAAGTGTTAGTTTACAATTTTAAAAAGGGAGTAGAGCAGAGACCATAGAATTTATATCTGATCTAAAGTAGGCTACGCCCAACCATTTCATTTTTGCAGTGGTTACTGGTACAAAATCTGGTACTAATTGGTACTGATAAATGTAGGTTAATCATGGGTTAGTAAAGAAAACTGAAAGACTCAAGTTATAGTTTTTCGATTAAAAACAATGTGATATTTCATTTCGTTATATTTCCTACAACAAATACAACGCAAACTATTCCTATTTTATAATTTGCACTGCTTTAATTTACACATATTCTCACAAATTCTAAACATTGCCAAATTTTATGGCCAATTAACACTCCTGCCACAAATATCACGTACACAGATCCATGCTCCCTAGTATAATTACTAAAAAGAGAAGAGAAATCAGGATTCTTTTGGTTAATAAAATGATACCATTGCAAATCAAGTCATGCACACAACCTGTTCGACGAAATGTCAAAGAGAAAACCGCACACTAACCTATGCGAAGGAGCCACTGAGAGAGTGTGCCGGGCCGGTAGGCACCACCAGAGTAGGATGGCCGCTGTTTGGACCTCTCTTCAGCCTCTAACTTCTCAGCTTTCTTCTCTCTTCTACAACCGAACTGGAATCCAAGGCTTACCAGAAAACTTGTCTGTAAAATAAAAGAAAATAGAGCACAATGAATGTCATGAGAAATTATATAAAAAAACAAGAAAACCAGTGTAAACAACGGAGAAATTAAAGTATATAAAAGAAATCGCAGTGCAAACAACTAAATTAGAATCCAAAAGCTACAAACTAAGAATCAACAAAACAAAACCACTAAAAAATAAACCCAATAAAAATCAAAAGAGTCCAGTAAAAAAAATGGAGAAATCAAAAGGAAAATACTTTACTCCTGCGACAAATTTGCCCCAAATGACTGATTTCATAATTTCGACAGGCTTACTGCATGTGTGCTCTGAAAACGACGTCTTAGCTGGCGGATGCCGGGGTGAGCAACATGTCGTTGAGGGAGGATAGCACGTGGTCGTCTCTCTGAGGAACTCTCGCATCAGAGCCGTCGTCGTTCCCCATGGCTGCAAAATGGAAACCCTAGAGGCGTCGCCTGATGCGAAATGAAAACCCTAGAGGCGCCATCGTCGAAAAAAAGAAAAGAGACGCGTGTTCATTGGGAAGAAGCGAACACAGAGGAAAACGCGTTTTTGTATTTGTTTAAGTGAAATAATTTCTATACGGTTTTTCATGTAGCGAGTATATTTCGAACTAAATTTAGGCTTCTACACTTTCGACAACATTAAACAAATGTACAAAATCAAAGTTAATGTTTAATTGCTGAGATTGAAATATGTACTTGATGAGTGGCTCAGATTGTTTCAATGGATGGCTCAGATCTTGTTTGGACAGATAGATCATTGGGTTCTAAAAGAATTTGCGTGGTATTATAGTAGTGAGGATGAGGATTTGATCTTGCATTTGCTCTTTTGAAACAATCAAAATCAAATATCCAACAACAAGTTATTTGGGTTTCACTTTCAAAAAATAACATTGGATAAATAATTAAATAGAGGAGGGTTCAAATGCCTTCATTTTTTGTGCCTCCACTATGTCTTTATCTTTTAAAATTTTAATAACTCAAAATTTAAAACTTAAAAGTCAAAATAAAACCATTAGATGTGATCTATGTTATTTTCTCTATGTGCTTATAAAAAATTATGACATTTTAATTTTGTTTTTATATGAATCAATAAGTTGAAAAATCAACGTCTAAAAATTATTCACATTAGTACTTTTTTTATAAGCTCTTGATGACAACCAAAATAAAATTGAAATGTCATATTTTTTTTACACGTGCATAGATAAAATGATGTATATCATATCCAACGGTTTTATTTTGACTTTTAAGTTTTAAATTATTAGAATTTAAAAAAATAGAGACATGATGGAGGCACAAAAAATAGAGGCATTTGAACCCTGATTATTGGCAGATTACAACATAATGGAGGCATTTGAATCATGATTATTGTTGAATTACTGTTAGATTACAAAAAATAGAGGCATTACAACATAATTAATTAATAATTAGCCTTATTATTGTTGAAAGTTTGTTCGAGATTATATAAATAGAATATTTTATTATCCACGACCACAATATAAATTTTGCTAGTTAGACTGACTATTTAATAACAATTATGACAGCAAAGATGATATTCATATAATAATGTTCAATATTCTAAATAGCGCCGCTCTAGTGTTTTTGGACTCTAAACGCTAAGCTATAACATTAACACACGCTATTTGAGCTACGGACGCTATAGTGGTAATAGCGGTCTGCTATAGCGTATAGTGTGTAGCGCAAATAGCGCGCACTATGCAACATGAGCTGTTTTTCTTTTTTTCAATTTATATGGGCTTTAAAATAAATAAATGGTGAAGATATTGTTTAATTTTGATGAATATTACATTATATGAAATTTAGGTCCGCTATAATAAAATTTTCATTTTGCCCTTGGTTTTTTTTTAACTGATGATAAATCAAATAAATAATTGCTAAATTATGAAAATTTTAGGAACTAACAAGAATTTCTTCAAAAATCATCTGTTTATTTTACTAGAAGTATGAATTTTGTTTATTTTCAATTTCTAGGTTATTTTGAAATTTAAATAGAAAAAAGATAAATTATGTTATGATGTTGAATATATTTTGAATAGAAAAATATCGATAGTTTATGATATTAGTATTACTATAGATATTTTGAGTTGCATTTAGACTTTGTATTGGTTCAATATGAATATTGTAATTTTTTAATCAATTTGGTATTATTTTATTGTTCTATGAGACTAAATAATGTTGATATTTAGTACAAATATATAATATAATTTTTATAAAAAATAAAAAAAAATTATTCGCTATAGCTTTTGCTATCACGTGATAAACGCTATTTAGAACCTTGATAATGTCTTATTCAGTAATCAGTACCTAGACCCGTTGCACAAAATTCTCATAGGCAAATGGCACAGAAACTGCGTTCACTTGTTAGAGCTAGCATCCTCTGAGGTAATAGAATATTTGCGTTCACACTTGGACCGTGCGATTAGAATCAGGGCCGGATGTGGAATGCACCGGGCACTTTAATATAGATCTGACGGTCTTGATAAAAACTCAAAATTTATGTTACCTCAGGTGATATTGATTCTGCTTGTTACCACTTTGCTTTACCATTCTCGTCTCTGTGTTTCCAAGATTTCGCTTTTCTGTTTTCTTTGCCATGTGGTGTGGACAACAATATAGACTCGAGTAATAGAGAGAGAGAGAGAGAGAGAGAGAGAGAGAGAGAACAGAGACGGAGACGGAGACGAAGGGTTGACAGTTAGGTCGGTGGAGCTCATCAAAGAATTCTCATCAGTCGGGTTGCTAGATTCGATTAGATTCGATTCGTTTCTCCAATTTTTTCCTTCAATTACTCGGCGATCGAATCTCCATCTCTTCTTCTCCAGTTGATCTCCGATTGAGTCGGCGATGCCAAGGAGCCCACCAAAGCATCGCCACGATGGCACCTCGCCTTTGCCACTCGGCATGGACTGGAGTCCACCGCCCAAGAGATGGGTATGTATGTAAAACTCTACCAATCTCAATTAGCCCAATTACTGAGGTGAACCACTTGGTCTGGTAATAAGTCCGGATCTTGCTTAAACTGCCAATTTCATCTTCTCTCTCTTCTCTTGCTTGGCTTCTACTGATCATGACCTTCACTGAGCTGTACCCAATTGCTAAATTTTGATCATGTTTTGCGTTAGGACATCCTATTTGGGTGTTGTTCCAGTAACAGTGAGCTATCAGCTGTTGCTTGTTTCATTCTGTGTTTGGTGTGTAGGAAGGAAGAAACACAATATGGCCTCATAATCACCAGACAGGGTGGAGCTATTGTGTCATGATCCCCTCATGGAATGTTCAAGCAGATCCAGGAGTATCTCATGACACCTTCTTGAAATCTGTTGTGGTAATTACTACTTTCTCTGCATTATCATATGTGAATCCCTTAATGAATACCTAATTGCTAAATCTTGGACTTCTATGCCAAGGACTTCTATATTTTTTTAATTCTAAGTTGTACATGCTGTTCTGACCTCAGCAGATCTAACTAGGGTTTGGCATAAATGACAGTTTTACAGGATACACGTCGGGATACAGTCGCCAGAAGGGGTCAGCTCAAGTCATGGTGTACTTAAAAGATTTAGTGACTTCCTGAATTTGCATGCTTCTGTAAGTCTATTTTTTTTTTTTCTTGTTTTAGGTACTATAATTTTTTCTTCCTTTGCTTAGTTGATTCAAATTGAGTGGCTATTTTATTCAATTGTAGCTTAAAAAGACATTTCCGAAGAAGGATATACCCCCAGCCCCACCAAAGCACGCCTTGCTGCGAATAAATTCAAGTAGGCAGCTCTTAGAAGAGGTAATTTTAACAACTGAAGCACAATGATAGGGCACATTTTTCTATTGAGCAGTAATTCAAGAACCATTGTTGTTCGCTGGGTTACCATAATATGGTACAGAGGGTCTATTCTCTGTATTGGTACAATTGTTCTGAAAGAGGCAGCATGAATGTATTCTTAATGGCAAAATTAGTGATCCAAACTTTATTTAGCTTTATATTATAAGCTTAATAATCAAAACGTTTTTCAATTTCTTATACCATCCAATTCTAAATCCATCTGTTTGTTTTTCACATATCTTATAAATAGCAGCTCAAAACCTCCAAAAAATTAACTTTGATTGACAATAAATGCACATTTTGACATCCGAATGTGAGAAAGTATGCAGTAACTTTCAGAAATCCGTATTTCATTACGAAAGGACATATTTTGTTTCAACCCAATTGTTATAACTCTCACTACCCTGACTATTTCTTGTTAAATAGTGGTGCAGCACCACATTCCAGAAATGCTATGTAAAAGTTTGATTTGTGCTTACGGAGAGAAAGAAATTACTAACGTTGGGAAAAGAATAGTCAATACCTGACGAAATGTACTTATACCGTGAGGCTTTTACTATGCTAATGATTGGTTGCAAATTGCAAAATCTTCAACTTGTGGTGCTAATTGAAAAAGTATATAAATGTTTAGAATTATTTTGATAGGCGGCAATATTGGTTGTTATTTTCCACGAAAAAAATTCTTCTGATATTTTACTGTAAGAATTTTAGTAAACAAGTATCTCTTAGTATTGAATTGAGAATTCTCAAATTCAATAGTATTATTGCAGAGAAGGCGCAGCTTAGAAGAGTGGATGGGAAGGGTTCTTTCTGACATTGATGTGTCGAGAAGTGCACTTATTGCAGCCTTTCTTGAACTTGAAGCAGCCGTCAGATCATGTAAACATTATATAAATATCAAAAACATTTTGTGCATACCTGAATTTAGTGCTAATCAGGTTACTGTCAATTCTTGTGAGCCTTTAACATATTCCAAGTAAACCAACAGTAACAATTTTTTTAGCAGTACCTTCAGATTTTTATTCATTGCTTATCATTTGTTCAGCTGATTTTGATTTAAGTGCAATCTAAGGTTCCACAGCGAGCTTAAAAATCTCTCTTATTTGTTAAATTAATATGTTTGCAGCGTATATTGTAACTCTGATGAATATTGATTTATGTTCAATCTGGGTTCTAGGTTGAGCTTAAAAATCTCTCTTGAAAGTTCCTTTTTATTTTTTTTTATCTTTTTATATTTTTTATCTTTTTATATTCTGTATTTGTCTTCAAGAAATTTATCTCATTATTCTTCCTGTCCAGCCTTCCAGGAATGGAATCAGAGTAACTCTGATGTAATAGCGGGCCCCAGCTCCAGTGTCACTTATGCCGACTTCCCTAGGCTTGATTCAACCTCTCAGTCAGTTGCATCAGATCTTGGCAGTGACTTTGCATTTGATGAATCTACTGACACTGGTGACTCAAACATTAATCAAAGCACCAAACAAAACACTACCATGACCCACTTCAGAAAAGCCTCTTCCGAGAGTATAGGAAGTGATGCGAGTTCTTTGAGGGGGAGTGAGGTTGCATCAATTGCAGGACATCTTAGCAATTCCATCTTAGATGGATCTGTTGATAACGACTCGTCAAATTTTATGGATAATTTATGTGAATCCCTTAATGATGCACAAGTTGTTTTGCCAATGGATGAAAAGAATAAGCTGGTTAGGTTTCTTTTGACACTGCAAAGGAGGGTTGTAACAGCAAAGACCGATATGGAGGATTTAATAGCAAGGCTGAATCAGGAAACAGCAGTTAAAGAGTACCTTAATACAAAAGTATGTTTCTCTGTCACATCATTGTGTTCTTCATTTGCAAGATTAGGGTAGACTGTGGTCTGTTTAATCATTTTTGTGGTTGTTGCGAGGTCTGATGATGGTATGAAATAATAGCAAAATCAATGATATGAACATTTGTGAAAAAGTGCTTTGGTTCTGTCAGTATCTTTGATTATTGCTTTTATCTGATTTTATTAATTTGCTTGGAAAAGGAGGATCTTAATTTTGATGAATTTCAATTTAGTGGTATTTTCTCTTATCATAACATTTATTAATTTAGTAACTCAATTTTTTTTTACCCAGGTGAAGGATCTAGAGGTAGAACTGGAGGTGACGAAGCAGAAGACCAAAGAAACCTTGGAACAGGCGATAATGCTAGAAAGAGAGAGAGTTACACAAATGCAATGGGACATGGATGAACTTAGAAGAAAATGCTCTGAGATGGAGTCAAAACTCAAGTTTGAACAAGTTGGGTATTCATTTTGTTTTTAAGTATTTTGTTTCTAGAATGGCAATGTCCTTTATATGCTGAGTTAGTAATCAGTGCATCACTCAATTTTGTATTTGAAAAACAAAAAAAATCTAAAACTAACATTTTAAGTTGTGAACTGAATGTTCTGATTTAAAATAAAAAAAGGTTCCAACTGAATGTGAAATTTTAGTTGCAAACTACTGCTTAACTTCAATGCATTTGATTGGTGGGAAGAAGGCCCTTAATTTTTATCTTAAGCAATATATTCTTTCCTAAAATTTTGTATTTTGTGATGATAATTTTGTTGCTTTAATTGTGGGGTGCTGCTAAGCTTTTTCATGTTTAATTGACTGTTTAATTAATATGTTTACACGCGAGTGTTACTTGACTTCTTTCATATTACTTGCTTAGACCACCTTATGATTGAACCATAGAAATTTAAGAAAAATGAGTGGCTTGCTTTGGAGCAATTCCATTTAACCACCATTTGACTTTCTACTGTCAGAATGAGAAAACTCGTGCTGAATCAGAAAAAACGAGTGCGAGTGATGAAAAGGATTTGCTTGTCCAAGATTTAGAGTCTAAACAAGAAGAACTCAACATTGTGAGAAGGCATCTAGAGGAAGTAGAGAAGAAATCAAAATCAGACATAAAGGTGCTTGTGAAGGAAGTGAAAACTCTCAGGAGTTCTCAAGCAGAGCTGAAGAAAATGGCAAATCGATACTCTGAAGAAAAGACCGAATTGCAGGTAACTGATATTTTGTGCAATTGCAGATGTCTAAAATCAGATATTTCATTATTTCAACAAGAAAGAATGCTGGGTGTTTGGCATCTTTGGTTTTTTATATTTATAATAGAGACAGTTTAGAATGATTTTACTTACATGTGCATTCAGAATCCGGTTGCCTGATTAAATTTTTATTTGATTATCACAGAAGCAAGGTAAGTGAAATAATAGGTGCTATTTACTGCTATCTTACGATGATTCGTTCTATCAGAGATTTAGTACTTCTGTTTATTAAATTATTTATGTAATTTATTGTCCTAAACTCTAATATAGTTAGCTTATTGATTTTTTGTTCGAAACAGAGAGCTCTTCAAATTGAGAGGCAGAGATGGAAAGACACAAATTTGTCCCGAGAGAAGCTTCTTCATGAATGCAAAATCCTTCGGGATAGGCTGCAGGAATGTGGTGTTAACCTATTCTCTGAAGACGAAGATAAATTAATCATAGAGAATTCTTCGGTTGGTGATGCTTTGGATCTCTTGGCTACTTCAGATAATAGGATTGGCCTTCTCCTTGCTGAGGTATTAATATTTGTGAAAAAAGGGCAGGCCTTTATGAGCAATAAACCTAGTATTAATCTTATGTTCTGGTACTGAATCTCACTGATTGGTGCTCATATCTAGAAAAAAAATTAAAATTATTCTCCTCTATGAAGTTTTCTGAACAAATACAAGGCTTTATTTTATGAATACTTGCAGCATACTAGAAAACAGTGAAATATGTATTACTCTGCTAGCTACATCTCATCCTCTAAAGCACAAAGCGTGATATCTTTTCTCATCTTTTTGTGAGAATACCCAGCTTACCCATCTTTTTGTGTAGGATTGGGTAAAGATGGTAAGGTTATGTAGTGTTTTATGGCACATAGTATATATATTTTTCGTTTTTCATGATTGTTTGTACGTATATTGACATATTTTAGTGTTGCAGATGAAAGTTACTCTTAAATCTATGAGTTGAGATTTAATTGTTTATCACCTGGTAGTCGCTACCTCGCTACCTGGATTTCAAAAAAAAAAAAAAAAGATTTAATTATTATTTTTTTCCCTTGTCTATTAGGCACAGTTATTGGCAAGAGAGGATGAACCGACAATTTCTGGCACTGACTCCAATTTAAGCACTAAATCAGCTGCACTTTTTAATACAGATTCTATGAATGGAGAAAACGTTACTATATCAGAGGAAGATATAAGAAAAGCTCTTACCGATTTATTTATAGACAATGCACAGTTGAGAAAGGAACTCAACTCTGTAACTAGATGTGCTTTACAATTGGTTTCAAAATCTGATAGAGAAGAAGCCGAAGAGGTGCCTTTGAGGAAAACCGTCTTGGACCGCTTCTTGAGTTCTTAGAGATAAATTAATAAATTATACCTGATGTACATTCTTGATTGATGGGGGCAAATCTACTTTTGGAAAGAAAAAAAAATCATATATAACCCTGTATTTATAGTTTTTTTGTTATTTTTTTCTTCTTCTACAGATAAATTGAGTTGCATGAGAACATTTCAGTTAAAAGAGTATTTGGCCTTTGCATTCAGTGACCCAAAAGATCATAAATTGCACCAATGAGAAGAATTTCGGTTCTAAATTTGGATTGAAAGCAAGCAATCAAACAGTAATTTTCAGGTCCTTGATAATGAAACTAGAAATGTGGAAATTATATGCTGCTGCTGGGCCATTATATAGTTAGCATATAAACAAGAAACAA
This sequence comes from Carex pumila, assembly GCA_033356055.1. Classification (NCBI taxonomy): domain Eukaryota; kingdom Viridiplantae; phylum Streptophyta; class Magnoliopsida; order Poales; family Cyperaceae; genus Carex; species Carex pumila. The sequence goes on along the minus strand of JARJHM010000319.1, from coordinate 232,926 downwards.
TTATCTATGTACATATGCCATAATCTTCTAATAAGTCAACCAAAATGTTGTTTTCAAAAGTATTTGTCGTCAATTTGAGTCATTATCGTGTAAAAATTCTGATTAAATTACTGGAACTCGGCCCGAGTAAAGAGAATATCACTTAATCCGATTGAAGTGATTTGGAATTAGTAAATGAGAATAGAAAAAAAAATAGTGGTTATTTATATTAGTGTGAAAATGGTGCTATTCATATTAGTAAAAATATTGTTTAGATTGTAATATTTAGAATAGTGAATAGTTGTAACAAAAAAAGAATAGTATTAACAAGGTACTAATTAAGAGGAAAGAAAGGCAAGTGGGGTCTCAAACGAATTGTCACGATTGGAGATGACAAAAATGGCTTTAATTTTGTCATTTCAAATGAGAAAACATTTTTATTCTGTCTCTTCGAGTAGTTATTCCAACGTTTACAAAGAATAGTGAATATCAGCTGTTTTATCTATTATGAATAGCAAAAATGTTATTTGGATACAATTATTATTCTGAATAGCCCCTATTCTAAAATAGTCTCTATTCTTAACACAATTATGATACTAAAGAGCATCTATATCCCTGAAACTCTTGGAGTTTATAATCTGATGTGGTAGTTTCTAAATCAGTTTTAGGGATGCAGATAAGTTTCTTATTTAACAACTTTGCTCCAAAGTTTCTTAATAAGAAATCGTTTATAAACTCTGACATGGCCAAATAATTCGCTAAAATTCTTTTCTTCTGTAATTTATTTGCTGATGTGGCAATTAAGAAACTCTAATTTTAGTTTCAGAGATGTGGGGGTTTAGAAATTTTCAGAGACAATTCCTAAAAATTAGATAATAGTTATTTATAAACTTCAAGAGTTTCAGGAATGTAGATGCTTTAAGTCATGTTTAATTGGGATGTAAGAGGTGGAGAAAATTCCTTACATCACACTTAATTAAATTATCAAATGAGAAGTAAAATATAAGAATTAAGATGTAACAAATTCGGAGTAATTTATTCCATACTTACTATGTCCGTAGGGCCAACCATCATAGATCAAGATTTATTTTTCAACAATTTATTCTTCTAGGAAGATTAATTTTAACAATAATTTAATCTGCCAAACAAAATGTAAAAGATGAGAAACTAAATAAGCGAACTTAATGTTTCTTAAATTAAATTTAAATTGCAATCAAATGAAATTATAAAAAATAAATCCAATGCAAACCACAGGATACCACTAAAGCGGAATCGAATTCCATGAGCACTACTCGGTGTTACTTCCATACTTTCAAATCCTTTTATCTTGCTTTATTGATTGTGTGAAAAAAAAAAAATCTTTTAGCTCGAATTTATAAACCCCCACCCCCACATACATAAATTACCAAATTTTCTATTAATACCCTAAAAAAATTTAATGAATATACCCTTGATTTTTTTTTAAATAAATACCCTCACATAGGGGCGGCCCACTCTGATTGCCCTCCACAGGGACGGTCAACCTTTTATTTTTATTTTTTTTTTACTCTGAGATGTCTTAATATTTTCATTTAAATAATTTTATGGAGTTTTCATTTTCTTATTTAGAGTGTATGTCAAAAAAAGACATTTGATGTATTGATGAGTGATGTCGTAACTCTTTATAACTTTGACTTGATTTGTTAGTTTGATATAACAAGTCTAAAGATAGCACTAATTAAGGGCTTGGCCTTGATTATTAATAATTTATTTTATTCAAATATACACAAGGAAATATGGTTATATTGCCTCAATGATGTCAACTTTTTTTTTTTTTTTAGATCTTAATATTTTTATTTAAATAATTTTTAGAACAAGATTCTGAAATCATACATATAATCATCATTTTTTTTTATTCCAAACAAGATGTTTTTGATGATTTTTGAATCATAAATATAATCATAATTCATGAAAAACATCAAAAAAAAGTTTAGAACAAGATTGTGAAATCTAACACCTTGTTTGGATGGAGAGTAGAGGGAGGGAGGGAATGGAAAGGAATAAAAACTTTCCGTTAAATCGTGTTTGGTTGATAAAATTATATTGGAGGTGAAGGGTCTAACCTTATATCATTATAATTAATAGAATCGGTTTTCCTATCAAATTTAGGTGTAACAGATGGAAAGAAATTTCGTTACAAATATTTTTAGAAAAAATGATATAAATGCCCAACCCTATATCTTACATATATAATTCTCATACAAGATTTTTTTCTCAAACCTACAACAGTCATCGAATTTCTCATTAACCTCCTAAATTTTAATCAACCAAACAAGAAATAAGATGGAAAGGAAAGTTAAATTTATTTTCTCTCATTAATCATCCAAACACGAAGGGGTCGTTCGGTAACAAAGGATTAAGAGCTTAAGGAGCGCTAAGGAACTGATGTTCGGTTGTCTTAATTCGTAGATTTTGATAAGGAAGCTAAAGGAAGGGATATGGGTGCCTTAAATTTCAGGCAGAGGATTAAGATTCGGGCAAAAGGAAGCTAAAGGAGGTGTTCTTAATCCGCGCTAAAGAATCGGTGTTCGGTAGGATTAAGCGACTAAGGAAGCGGATTAAGCCTTAAGCAGGCTTAATCCTTTGTTGCCGAACGGCCCCGAAGAGGTTAAATATGTTGATCTTCCTTTCTATTCTTTACCTCCTATTCCTTCCTCTACTCTCCATCCAAATAGGGTGTAAAAGGAAATAGTTTTGAATTTTGAAAAGAAAAAATTATCTTGTAAATGACATATATTGAACAATCATAGATAATTTCAATAATCTTTAAATAATAAATGAAGCTGTAATCCATTAAAAAATAAGCAAACACACAATAAATAGTAAATGCATTTTAAAGTTATGGTCATTTAGAGAGCATGGGTGCATCATCGATATTTTGATAATAATAAAGTTATAGCCGTTTAGAGAGCATGAGTGTGTCATCAATGTTTTGACAATGAAACATCGATGCACTTCAGCCGTCGTTAAGTCGGGCATAAAGCTGTTAGATATGTGTTCTAAAAGTTATCTTATGTTGATCACTTTTATATGTTATGTTTATGAATTGGATGCTACATGCATTTTGTTCCATGAAATTTATGTTTATCTATAGAAGTGTTCAAGAAGATGATCTTGGTCTTGAACCATAGAACTCTATATGATGACAAACATAAATCTCTAAAATGTTCGCAAACTTGGTCATTAGCATGGAACACTAATATACCATGATAAGTTTGTGACCATTTTAAGTTCAGACTCTATTTTTGGCTGACTGCTACAGTGCATCCGCACTGCAATCCGCATTGCTACAGTACCATCCGCACTGGGATCCGCACTGCTACAGTATCATTCGCGCTGGGATCCGCACTGCGTCCTCACAATTCGCACTGGGATCCGCACTGCGTCTTCACAATCCGCACTGCGGATGCATCGAGATCCGCACTAGGCTCGGACTTTTCCTGTGCGACCAGAGTGCAGCTGCATCGAGATTCGTGCATCCGCACGGATTTTGATGTATAGCTTATTATATCTTTTTAAAATTGGCGCGCGTCCAGAAATCCATCTAAGTACTTATTTTGGCCATATTCCAAACCGTGTGTTCGCAGTGGGTATTTTTCTTCGGTTTTGCACGGATTTTGATGTATAGCTTATTATACCTTTTTAAAATTGGCGCGCATCCAGAAATCCATCTATGTACTTATTTTGCCCATATTCCAAACCGTGTGTTCGCAGTGGGTATTTTTCTTCGGTTTTTCTTCATTTTTCTTCATTTCCTGTAAGTTAAAACCAAGCAAACGCAGTAACTTGATCCTAGGTGTAATCTATTCACTTTATATTCAAAATACAAGATATTTGGTGTTATTTCGTGATAAAAATCAGATCGAATATGTATATAATTTAGGCCTATCAAATTCCCCCAAGCTTGAACATTGCTTGTCCCCAAGCAACATCTAAACTTAAACTACAATTCAATCTCTACTTTAACCTCATATCAAGTATATTTCTTCAATTGAAAAATTTGTATGACCTTGACAAAATTTAAAAATCTCAATGTAAATTGTTACAAATCTAAAGTTCAACCCTTGGCTAATTATGCTTCACCCCACAATTTGCTTACTCTAACTTTCATTTCCTTAAAGACATAGAATTTGTAAAATTTGGACATCTAAATTCATTACAAAAAATGCACTCTTATTTGTGGAAATTCTTTTAAAAATCCCCCCAAGCTTGAATCAAACTTAGGTTAGAAAGTAGTGGATTTCGTGTGTTGATACATGCAAAAGTTTTGGAAATTTTTCGAGCTCAAAGGCATCCCGTGGGATTGTGCCAGTACTCTTTTTTTTTTCTTATTACTTTGGGAGATGAGCTCAAAGGCATCCCGTAGGATTTATTGTGCCAGTACTCTTATTTATCTCCGTCTTTTCTTTTGTTTCACTTTTTTTTTTCATTTGCATATATCATGAATACACACATCCCTAGGCATTAAATCATACCCATGGATATCCCAATCTTTCTAAATCTATTTTTCACAAACAAGTTGCATTTTTAAAATAAATTTAAATCCTAAATTTTTGTTTTCATAAATCTTTATTTCCACAAAGTTTTTCGCCAAATTATGTGGTTATTTCAAATTATTCCAAGGGTATTACTAAAAACTCGTTAAAATTCGCATCAAAATCTCTAATTTCCATCAATCACTCAAATTTATCAAAGGTTTTATTTTTGCCAACTTTTAACACAAAAACTAAACATGATTTTATACTTTATGCATTTTCAAACAATTAAGTTCAATTATGCAAGACTCTATTTTTAATAACCTCGTAAAACATCTTGACAAATTCGTAATTTCAATCATTTAAGTTCAAAATCACAAATCCTATTCATGGTCAAGTAAAAATCAAGGTTATAAATCCTAAAATTTTAAAAATAAACATGCATGCAAGATACAATTTCTTCCCATACCCCCAAGCTTAAATTAAGCATTGTCCCCAATGCGTAAAAATAAACAAAAGTAAATAGGAAGAAACATGAACTACTCTATTGGCGGAAGGTGGCAGTGGTGCGCACGACCTCAATGCTTGGATGGAGGATCGGGAGGACGGCCTCCCCATTGCTTTGTTTTGTTCAACTTCTTCTTCTCGCTCATGTTTTTGCAATTTTCCATCAATTTCATGAATTTTGCTTTTGGGAGCCAAACTTGTTTTATCTTGTTGACTTTTCGAGGTTTGTCGGTTTCAGATGTTGCCACCGACTTCTTTTGAACAAATTCTCTATTAACCTGTGAAATTTCTATCATGAAAACTGAATTTTTGTTAGGAGGTATCAATGGCTTATGAAAATAAAATTTTTCTTTTTTCTTCCCAACAGAGAAAGAAAGCTCCCCCTCTTTGACTTTTATGTTTGCACCTGCAGTTGCTAAGAAAGCTCGACCTAAGAGAACGGCCGAATGATCATCCGTTTCAATGACAACAAAATTAGCAGGAATCTTAATCTTACCAATTTTCACAACCACATTTTTCAAAATACCAAGTGGAGATCGTGTCGTCCCGTCAGCAAGAGTTAGTGTCATATTGGTTGGTTCTAAATTACCCGACTCAAGCTTGTCATAAACCGATTTAGGCATGAGACTGACACTTGCCCCTAAATCACACATTGCATTTTCAATCCTAGTTGTGTTTATAGAGCAAGGTATTGAGAAACTACCCGGATCTTTCATTTTAGGGGGTAAATCGGTAGAAAAGATTGCGCTACATTTTTCATCTAATATCACATGTTTACTTTCCTCCATGATACGCTTTTTGGTCAAAATTTCTTGTTGGTCCAGTTTATTCTTCATTAACCTTTGAGGAAAAGGTACAAACCTGAGTGGAGGAATATACTTAGGAGTTTCAATAGATTTTACCTTGGCCGGGTTGGAATTACCCGGTTCTTGAGATTGATCCAATTTGGTTGTGTTTGCATTGAGAGGAGCCGAAGGCGGTTGTGTCTCCTTTGGTGGTTGTTGTTGCTCTTCTATGCTTAGCATCTTTGGTATTTTGTATTCTATGCTGCTTCTCAAGGTTATGGCATTCGCGTACTCCCTTGGGTTAATGTCAGGCTTGCCCGGAAGCATCCCTTGTTGGCGAGAGGATGAAGATGCTTGTTGTGCTATTTGTGTTTCTAGCATTGAGGTCTTGGTGTCTAAGAACTCAAACTTCTTCTTCAAGTCCCTCAAGGAATCCGAAACATCCGTGTTGGTGTTCCTTTGATAATTGATATACTCGTCTTGTCTCTTCATGCTCTCTTTGTGAGAGAGTGCAAGGTCTTCAATCATCTTTTCTAATTTGGAGTTTTGGGAAGGACCTTGGTACGAGTTTTGGTTGGACTGGTATTGGTTAGAATTACCTTGGAATTGGTTGGAGTTGTCATTCTCGGTCCTCCACTTGAAATTCGGATGGTTCCACCTATTGTTAGGGTTGTAAGAATTTGAATTGAAATTATCATTGTGCCTAACCTTGTGATAGATCGGGTCATTCCTCTTATCGCCTTGATTGTAGAACATGGCGTTTGCTTGCTCTATCTCGTCGCCTTCAATAAGGACTTTGCAATCGGCGGTGATATGAGTTGCCTCTCCACATATGCCGTATGGAGCTTTTTTCGTCACGGATTTGACGTTATGCATTTGTGCTATTTGGTGTTGTAAGGCCTCCATTTGTGCTCGCAAGGCAGTAACCTCATCGACTTTCATGAGACCCGGTGTGGTTTGGGCTCGCCCCCCTCGCTCGGCTGTCCACTCCCGTTGGTTGATTGCCATATCCTCAATCATTGCCATGGCTTGTGCCGGGTCCATTCGTGACATGTTTCCCCCTGCAGCTGAATTTAAATGAGTTTTAGTAGCTATTGTGCAACCTCCATAAAAAAATTGAAAGAGCAACCACATGTCAAGGCCATGGTTAGGGCATAAGCGTTGGAGCTCCGCCCATCGATCCCATGCCTCGGTTAGAGATTCCCCCTCGGCTTGCTTGAATGTCGTGATCTTCGTCCGGAAATGTTGGGTTTTGGATGGAGGAAAGTATTTTCCTAGGAATAACTTCTCCATGTCATCCCATGTTTCGATGTGGTCCCGGTTGACGGTCCTTAGCCATGTTCGCGCGTTGTCTCGAAGGGACAAGTGGAAGAATTTGAGTTTAAGGTTGTCTAGATCATCTCCTTCTCGCGCGAATGTGCCACAATGTTCTTCGAAAACCGCCAAATGAGCATGGGGATCTTCATTTAGGGCTCCTCCGAACTGGTTCTGGCCCAATAGGTGGATGAGAGAGGGCTTGATGTCGCGTGGATCTTGGCCATGAGGAATGAAACCGAAGCGGGGGCCTTGTTGATGGTTACGGCCATTTCTGTTGTTGTTGTTGTTCCTATGGTGAGATTGTTCATCATGGTGGGATCCATGTTGGGATTGGTTGTCTTCGTTTTCCATGCTTCGATGTTCTTCTTCTTCTTCTTCTTTTACAATTTTGGAAAAATGAGGTCTTCCGGTGCTAATAGAATGCTTCAAAAAGAACCAAGATTAGGTACCAAACAAAAAGAAAATAAAAATCTGAAATAAATTTGTAAAGTAAAAACTTAGAATTAAACTATACTCCCCGGCAACGGCGCCAAAAACTTGATGCGCGCAAAAGCGTATGCACAAAGTTTCAGTACAATAAGATGTACCTTTTAAACCTTTAACACGCGTTTGAGTTAAATTGCAAGTGCACAATTCTATCAAAGTAGTATTTTAGGTATCGATCCACAGGGAGTACGATAAAAACTTAGTTCAAACTTTAGTAATAAATTTCAGAAAATAAAATAAAGTAAAGTGCAATAAAAGTAAATTGGGGGGTTTGTTCTAACAATTCCTAAGGTTGGGTTCAATACCCAAAAGAAAGGAGTTTGAAACAATAATTGTAAATAAAAGTAAAAGAAAGGAATTGATTTGCTTTCAAGATTTAGAGATCTAGGGGTCTTTGGTCTACAATTCCTTGCTAACTCTATTAATTCGGTATTTGTTTGAATTCATGTATGATTTGACGAGGTTTCTAACCTAATATGTTATTAAGGGTTACTTTCGTAAATTAATAACGTGCCTAGGTAACTCGAACTTCTCAATGAAGTTCCCCACCCTAGCTACCTAGACCTATAAGCTCTTGTTAGTGTCTCCTCTCCTCAAATATTGGTACTTCGCAATTAAGTCCATCATACCAATACCCGATTTGAATTGAGATGTCCTAATTAGGGTTTGACTTCACGATTAGGTTCTTCACCAAATTCCTAACCTTAATTTCTATAGTTCCGGCTTAGATTAAATTGGTTACAATCTTAACCTAAACCTCAGGTATTTACATTCATAGTTTGGTACTATCCTATTGATCACAGTCAATTTTGGTTCTTTTGAATCCAAAACGGGATACTACAATTCAAGTACTAACTATGTAATTAACACAAATTATTAAATCACAGAAATTAACAATCAAATCCCATAAAACAATCATAATAAAAACAAATAACCGAATAAAATAGAATTAAACAAGTTCATGCATTGACCTAAACCCCTAGCGAGAGATCTACTCCCTCATGGAGAGATCCATTACAAAAGTTGGCAAAAGTAAGAAGAAATGAAATAAAGAAATGATTACACCCTTTATTTGATCAAAGCCCTCAATCTTGCCGACTTCTTGCTCAGGAAACTCTTCTTCTCCTTTCTTGAAAGCTTTCCTTACTTCAGAATTTATCGCTATGTGTGTAGAGAGAATGAAAGAATGAATGGTAAGAGATAGAGAGGAGATGTGAAGAGATGAAGAGATGAGATGAGAAGAGATCCCCTCTTTTATAGCCAAGGATCATGTCCAATTAAGAGCCTAGGAAGTGGAGTTAGTGGGTGTTATATTTGGATTGTTTTTCAGGATTGTCTTGTCCACATGTGGCTGTCAAAACGCGTCCATGATGCACCAAAAATAGAAAAACTGTCAAAAACGTGCAATTTTGGCTTTCTGCGGGTCCAGTGCGGGTGCTCCGAGCCGCACTGCGGATGGGCTGATCCGCACTGAGAAAAATTTTAGTTTTTAGTTTTTCATGTTGTAGATCTTCTCGCTAGCTTTCCAAAAAGTGGTCATAAGCCTTAATCGGAGTTACGAGTCAAAAGTTATGACCATTTTAAGTTCAGACTCTATTTTTGGCTGACTGCTACAGTGCATCCGCACTGCAATCCGCATTGCTACAGTACCATCCGCACTGGGATCCGCACTGCTACAGTATCATTCGCGCTGGGATCCGCACTAGGCTCGGACTTTTCCTGTGCGACCAGAGTGCAGCTGCATCGAGATCCGTGCATCCGCACGGATTTTGATGTATAGCTTATTATATCTTTTTAAAATTGGCGCGCGTCCAGAAATCCATCTAAGTACTTATTTTGGCCATATTCCAAACCGTGTGTTCGCAGTGGGTATTTTTCTTCGGTTTTGCACGGATTTTGATGTATAACTTATTATACCTTTTTAAAATTGGCGCGCGTCCAGAAATCCATCTATGTACTTATTTTGCCCATATTCCAAACCGTGTGTTCGCAGTGGGTATTTTTCTTCGGTTTTTCTTCATTTTTCTTCATTTCCTGTAAGTTAAAACCAAGCAAACGCAGTAACTTGATCCTAGGTGTAATCTATTCACTTTATATTCAAAATACAAGATATTTGGTGTTATTTCGTGATAAAAATCAGATCGAATATGTATATAATTTAGGCCTATCAGTTTGTCATGTTGATTAAAGTACATTGCAGTTCTATAAATGTTAATAAATGATTATCATTTAATAACATGAGTATATGGCATGTTTCATATACTGAACATACCCAACAAATGAAAATATTATATGGGTATGTTAGTGTCATTAATATTTTCATCGTGTCTTGAAATTCTAAGATATGAGATGTATTTATTTTTCACATGAGAAATATATAATGTAATTAGTATTAAAAACTACTTATCATAAGTGATGATAAAAATATTAGTTCCTTATATATAACTTGTGAGGGAGAAAGACTCATTTATAATGAGTAATGATATTTTATGGGCCTCTTGGTAAAGTAGAATTATAATGCATGCAATATAACTGAAGTGCAGTTATATATTTATAATTTACTTAAGAGATCAAGAGACAAATATATAATACAAAGATGACACAGTCCGACTTTATATAATATTCATAACATCATGTGGCAAGGAATATACACATGTGATGTTAATTATAACATTACTTTAAGGGATTGTGTATTGTAAAATGATACTTTACATCTATGTCATTTTGGTAACTATAATGTATAGCTAATACTGCTTACAGTTTATGGTAATAAAATGTTTTATACCATTACCAACATGACATGGATCCTATAGGGTCACACCAATAAGGAATTAATTAGAAATGCTAGCTCCTAGATTTATTTGACATGTATGACATGACTAATAAATGAGTTTATCTATTTAAAACATGAGATAAATAATTATAAGAATAATTGTGAGATATTTAGGATTTAATTAAATGTTTAATACAATCCAAATATCTAAAAAGATCAAGTGGGAAAAATCTTTACGGACTGCAAAAGAGAGTTTTTGTGGGTAGTAAAGAGTTCTGAATTTTTACCACAGTTCCTGGCCAAAACAAAAATAGTTCCTGGCCAAAACCAAAGTGCAGAAATACAGTGTGTTCAGCCATAGCCGAAACAGAAAGTTCCTAGCCAAAATGAGGCCGAAACAACTACCCAGAAAGCAATTTTTCGAGGATAACTATTTCTGGCTGAAAGGAAACTACTAGAATAACTTCTAGGACGTGGGAACTGCCTCTATAACTGCATATAGGTTATTTAAAGGGGTCTCCATTGCCTAGAAAAGAGATGTTTTTAATTTAGAGAGTAAAATTCTGCCCTTATACTGTCTCTCTCTCTCCCGTTTTGATATCTCATGTGTTGAGAAACCACAAACCCTAAACTCAAGATCTTCCATTGGAGTATAGGGATTAAGGAGTGACTGAAATAGTACTCTATAGCAAGAGGAAACTTCAGTTTCTAATTAATTTCTTGGTGGATATCGTGGAGGGTTTCTAGTTTGAAGTCTCAACTTGATGCAAGAAACATTAGGAGGTCGTATCGACAAACGAAGGTATCCAATAGATCTAGAAGAGAATACGACTTCTCTCTATTTACCAAATTGACATTTGGTAGAGGTATATCCAATTCTCATTTAATAAATATATTTGTGATGAATTGAATGAGTAGATATCCATCTACATGCATATGAATTGCTTTAATAGAATTAACATAATAAAGTAGATTTGTAGATGTTTGAAAAGTGGTTAAAATTTTTTAATTTTATCGCCTTTTATGCATCATGAAATCCTTCAAAAGCATCAGTGCGTTGTTGGTATTTTTGCACGGAAGCATTGTTGTTTTTTGAAAAAACTTTGGCTAGGAAAGTCGGATTTGCGCGTATGACCTCAATTTGGAAAGGGGGAACGAGATGGATTACAATTTTGCTTCAGAGATCATCCTCGGGCATTTGATGGAATCAAAATTGCAAAAAATATCATTTAGTGACTCAAAAATTCAGTTTAAATTTTCCATCAACGGTAGACATACAACAACCCGTATTAGTTTTTTCAAAAGCCTAAGAGATTATTCAAGAATTATCCATATAATTATTTTAAAATGCATTTACTATTATTGTGTGTGTGTTTGATTATTCAAGCAAATGGTATATGTTGACAATAATCAAATGAGAGAGAGAGAGAGAATAATTGGATTATTTGATTATTGGATCAATGGTATATGTTGTCATGAGACCGAACAAGAATTTGATTATTGAATAAGCAAATGGTATTGCATCAATGGTGTATGTTCATGGTTATGAGACCGAACAAGAATTTGTAAATGAAGGTGGTGAAGAATATAGTGGAGAAATTGATATTGAAAATTGTATACTTACAAATGAGACCAACCATGACTTGTGTACCAATCGGTTAGAAACCAATGATGCAAGCATTTTCACAAATAAAACCCTAATGCACGATGCTAATGGTACACAAGTGCTTGCATCATTGGTTTCTAACCATTAGCATCGTGCATTAGGGTTTTATTTGTGAAAATGCTTGCATCATTGGTTTCTAACCGATTGGTACACAAGTCATGGTTGGTCTCATTTGTAAGTATACAATTTTCAATATCAATTTCTCCACTATATTCTTCACCACCTTCATTTACAAATTCTTGTTCGGTCTCATAACCATCAAGACTAAGAGTTGAATGTACCTCATTTGCGAAGCTAATTGAGGCTTCAATTTCATCACCTTCCTTATTGATGTTTCTTGATTTGACAAGGTCTTTAAGGAATTCAATGGTGGTCTCATCGGTGATATTTTTGCTTGCAATAATCGAGTCGACATCAATTGCCGAGAGACCTTCATCTACACTTGCCATCAATGCAAGGTTTGTCTCTTGTTCATTTTCCGACTCCGTGTCGGATTGCTCCACCTCGCTCTCATTCGAGAATAAAGCTTGCAAGGCTTTAGCCTTTTTCTTGGCCTTGTACCCGTCCAATTTGAAGCAAGTTTGAGTGGTGTGCCCTTTTCTATGACATGCGAAGCACATCACTCTTTTGTTCTTCTCTTCTCGTTCCTTGTTGTAATTTCTTTCGAGATCTAGCATGTCTTGAAACATTTTGGATAGGAGAAGGGTGTTTTTGGAGGTTTCATGATCAATTTTATTTATAAATTGATCATTTGAGAGACAAGTGTTTGATGAGCTAGAAGGTTTTCGGTTTTGAGCCGGAAAGGCCATGGTTTTGAATTTTGAACTTTGCTTTGGGTTTCCGGATTGCCGAAGTTTCTCTTCGAAGCTTCGTAAGTGTGCATAGAGGTCATCCGGTGTGAGTGAGTCATGTGTGCCTTGGATTGCTTCTAGCGCACTCACTAAGCCGGACCATTTGTCTCTCATGAGCATAATCCTCAATAGCTTCCCTACAATTTTATTGTTAGAAAGCGGTTCTCCCAATTCGGTAAATTCATTTTGGATATGCATAAGTCTATTATACATATCCTCAATGCTTTCGCCATCTTCAACCTTAAATGTTTCAAATTTGACTTCTAAACCGGTTAATTTGGTTCGTTTAATTTGGGTATTTCCCTCATACCGATTTACAAGGGCATCCCACATTTCTTTTGCGGTTGAAGAGCTACCAAGGATCAAGGCAACCGATTCACTAACCAAGTTAATTATGGCATTAATTGCAAGATCATTGTCTTTCTTGGTTTGTTTGGATTCGGGAGTCTCGATTTTAATGTCGGTGGTAGTGGTAGTGAATATTGGTGTATACCCCTTGTTAACCACATCCCATAACTCAAGAATGTTTAGATAATTGATCATGGTTTTCTTCCAATGCATAAAATTTTTGGTCGAATTGCCAAAAATTAGGGGTTCCTTCACGGGTCTATAGGGTGCCATTTTGACAAGTTGATCTAACTCTAATTAAGTGTGTCTTAATTCGAGTAACTTGCTCTGATACCACTTTGTTGTACTTAGGGGCACCTCTAATTGAACAAAAACTGAAAATAAATTACAATTGAAAGTAAATAGATGAGTTTAGAGAAATTGACACGCGGGATGATAACGGAGTTCGGCAAAACAATGGCCTACGTCTCCGGGGCGTCGCAACCTCTTTCTAGGTGCGCCTTTCTATTACCCAATATGAAAGGATTACAATTGTGAACCGTGAGCCCTTACAAAATGGGAAGTCACGGCCAACGAGAGATGAGTGCCGGCGAGCCCTTACAACCAAGGGAAGTCACACGAGCAACTCGAGGTTTGAGCCGGCAAGCCCTTACAAACAAGGGAAGTCACACAAGCTACTCAAGAACAAGAGAAACACTCAATAGATCACTCTAACCTAATCTAGATCAAGATTAGTGAAGTAGGTTTGAGGTTGCTTGAGGGATTTTGAAGTTTTAAGCTCTCACAACAATGGAGTAGGCTAAGCTCTCAGAAAATCGCTTTTTAAAATGATTAGGGTCGGCTGAGATGGATTTGAAAGTGATCCCTTCAGTCTATTTATAGTGACAGCTCAAAAATGAGCTGTTTGACATAAAACGTTACCAACGTTTTATTCAAATACGATTTAGGGTTTTAATTCTCTGACAGCTTAGAAAACGTTACATAACGTTTTATAACCGTTGTAACGTTTTACAAACGTTATAACGGTTGTATAACGTTATAACGTTATAACTTGATTCTTTTGAGGCTTCTGATTATTATAAAACGTTACCAACGTTTTAAAAACGTTCATAACGTTTTATCTCAATTTAATCAACCTCACACATACTTTACCAAGCATTTGATTTTACAATATGTATTCTTGATAAAGGTCTTCATGATTTCTTCAGTCCAAGCTTATTATTCAACAATTCTTATTCTTCTTAGACCTACATATTCTCAAAATAGAAGAAATCGTAAAATTCAATAATTGTATGTTTTTGCAAATTAGTCAAATAGACGTAAAAGATTATTGTACGAACAACAATCTCCCCCTTTTGGCGATTTGCAAAAACATACAATGTGAGTAAGTGCATAAATCGAAAATTTTCAGAAAAATTAGTTTATCCAATTTTGAGTTTGCATTCAATCCATTTGTACCAAAATCAAGACAGAGTTATAAAGAGTAAACGACATCACCCATTAATACATCAAATGTCTTATTTTTTGGCATACATCATAAACAAGAAAACTAAAACTTTACAAAATTATTTAAATGAAAATATTAAGATATCTCGAGTTAAAAAAAAAAAAGTTGACCGCTCCTATGTGTGTGTGTGTGTGGGGAGGGGGGGGGGGGGGGGGGGGGGGGGGATGGGGAGGGAGGTCGGGTGGTCAGAGTGGTCTGCCCTCACAGAGGCAGTTAAGGTATTTTTCAAAAAAAAAAAAATTGACGGTATATTCATTAAAATTATTTTTTTAGGTTATTAATAAAAAAATTCGGCGTCAATTAGCACCTTCATTTTTAGAGTACTATGAGTAAATATCCTAAAGTAGTTTGTGAGATTAATTTCAAAATTATCAAGTGAGGGATTCAAAATATAAAACTAATTTACTTAACAAAAGATGGTATCACATATTACGTTTATAAATTTGCAAGTTCATCTGATATAAAGTCAAATAATAAAAAAATCATGTAAATAAATCGTTGAAACAAACTTCTAAACCTTTATCATTTAAATGTTTGATTTTATCTGAATAATTTTCTTACCCCTTGTTTGGATAGAGAGCAGAGGAAGAGAGGATAGGTGGAGAATAAAAGAAGAAAAAAAAGTAATATATTAATATATTTATATTTAAATGATTAATGAGGGAGAACAAGTTTAATTTTTCTTTCTATCTAATTAAAATTTAGAAATATGAGTTTGTAATAATAAAACTTAAATGAGAATTATATAGGTAAAATGGTAAGATATAGGATTGGAAAGCTGTGTTATTTTTTTAAAAATATTTATAATAAAATTTATTTCCATCAATTACATTTTAAATCAAAAAGAAAATTAATTTTATTAATTATAATTATACAAAATTAAACATTTCTGTTGTTGTATCTATCATCTCTGTCATAATCATATTAACCAAATACGATTGGAAAGAAAATCTTCTTTTATTGCCAAATTTCATAAACAAAATGTAAAACATTTTATTCCCACAGTTATTAATTGGAGAGACTTTTCTTACTTTGAAAAAAAAAAAAAACTAAAAAAGGTGACGTAAGAGGGAATGAATGAAAGTATGAAACAAATAGAAAAAGGGATTTTCCCGTTCACACAGACACAGCACAAGTTTGATTGAAGCGATTGAAAACCCCAACCGCTAGAGGAATGAGATCTTTATCGTCCTTTTGAACCTAGCACGAATCATAAAGCGAACAAAATAGGCAGCGGCGTCCGGCTAGGAGGAGCAGAGGAGTAGATGAGCAGAGCCAGAGCAGTGAGCACCATCTCATTCTCATCTCATATTAATTACCTTGACTTGACTTGACTTGAATTCGATCCGATCTCTATGAAACGATCGACAGCACCACGACGGGCGTAGAGGCGGCGGCGATCGGTCGTGCGAAATTGAAGACCTCAGCACCACGACCGCCATGTCAGCCCTAGTTGTGTGCGGAAAGAGGTCTGCTTCCTCCTTCTTTGACGAAGATTTGCCACAGCAGATCCTACACTCTCCTTCTCCTTCTTCTTCGCCACCTCATCATCCCTCCAAGCGGGCCCGCTGCGGCGGCGCCAGCTTCTCACCATCACCAGCGGCAGCTCTCGGGCTGTCCGAGTCTGGTACTCTTCTACAGCTCATCTCGCTGTTCCCTGAGATGGATCCAAAGGTTAGCCTCATGTTCCTTTACAATTTCCTTTGATTTGATTTGATTTGATTTGATCTGAGGAAACGAATTAAGTCTTTATTTATTTCTTGTGTAAAACTCTCAGATTCTTGAAGAATCACTTGAAGCTTCGGGAAATGATCTGGAAACGGCCATAAGGAATTTGTCTAAGTTGCGCCTTGAGTCATCTGTACCTGACTTGAATTCTAATGAGCATAAATTTGAAAATGGCACCTCCTGCACACAAGGTACAACCAACTCTTTAATACTTGCATATGCAAGTTGAGCTATTTGAATCTGCACTCCTTGTTCGATAGACAAAATTATTACCAAGAGGCAACTGCGTTATCCAACTTAAATTCTCAGTATCTGTATTTTTAAAAATGAAATGCTATCCCTACTTTCCTTTCCAGGCGATAAAACTTTTGCCGACAATGGCAACATGGAGTCCACCTCAGGAAACCAACCATCTATGGTGAACAACAATCCATCTGTCAAGTCAGAATGGGTTGAACTGTTTGTGAGGGAGATGATGAATGCATCTGACATTGCTGATGCACGGGTCCGTGCATTTAGATCGTTTGAGGTTTTTGAGAAGTCAGTCTTGCAAAGTGCTGGTTTGGATGCAATGGAAAATTTACACAAGGTATGTATTGCTTATATATCACCCATGTATTAGTTAGTGGGGTGCTTATATCTGCTGTTATTTGTTTCCACTTTCCTAGTTGACATGTGTGGAGCAAGTATGGAGGATATCGTTTTAGGAATGGGGCAATGCTGTTTAATTTAAGTTTGTAGGATTATATTCTAGGACTGTAGAAGAAGCATCTTCATTCTTTTAATTATCAGATAGGAAAATGCAATTCTCATGAAACAAATGAAAGCTTTTTGGTTCAACTGGGTGCCATGTCATTTTTCACTTGAAATGATACCATTTTACACGTCAGTGTTCTAATTATATCAGCATAATCTAAAAATGGGCATATCAGGTAAAAAATATGGGCGACATTGTCTTATGTAGGATACGAACCACAAGAAACATTGTTAAAATACATATAGCAAACAATACTGAAGATTTTTCTTGTCTATTTGTTTTTTGGTTTTGAATGGTCAGGAAAATATGGTGCTCAAAGAGCAACTGGAAAATGTGCTGAGAGAAAATGCTATACTGAAAAGGGCAGTTGCAATCCAGCATGACCGGCAAAAGGAGTTTGCCAGTACCTGCCAGGAATTGGGCCAGCTCAAGCAGCTCGTGGCTCAGTATCAAGAGCAAGTTCGAAACTTAGAGGTACAGTCTACAACCTTAGTTTTGGATTTTGATTCGTTAGAAAATTCATCACTATGATAAGCAGGCCCAGATACCTCCTATAAATTCAGCAAATACATGTATTGCTAGTAAAATATTGAGCCTATTGTTTATATTTTCTTTTATTATCATGTATATCATCTTTATTATTTGTCCAATCCATGTGTGAAATTAAGGGAAATTTTATTATTTGAGTATGCTAATTGAAGATAGTGGATTCAAGTCGCATGAATTGCGGCCAGTTCATGTCTATAGTTGCTTTTGTGTTTATCTGTACAAAGGTAGGGTAACTGGAGCTAAGCTGGGGTGAAATTTAATCTAAGGGTAATTGGGTCAGATATGAGTTTTGATTAGTTTGGGCTTAATTAGGTATTTTAGTCTAAAGTGAAAAGCCATATCTTGCTGCACATGCCATCTAGGGCTGCAAACGGATCAGATAGTGGCAAAACCATATCCATATCTGTTTTTATTTTTCAGATACAGGATCAGATTGGATATTAAACGGATATGGATCCAATATTAGTTGGATATGAATACAGATTGGGTATTAAACGGATACAAATATGGATATAATTCAGATCCCTAATTTAAATATCTGTAACAAAATTAGCACATATTATTCAATAAATTATTTTTCTCATTAGAAAATAATAATTTAAATGATGGATATAATTTGGATATTTGATCATTATGGTGAACAAAATATTTTTTTCTCATGTTAAACCAGTTAGGTAATTACAAAATATATATCTCGTTACAAAAATTAATCACCAACATAACCATTTTTTCATATTTTTAATCAAAAGATAATAACAGAAAAGAATATTCTTATCTAAACATATATATGATTCTAAAGAAAAATTAAAAAAATACAGAAATGGATATCTGTATTCGTATCTGTATTTGCTTCTGAAAAAAATTGAACATGGATTCAGATACAAACAGATAATATCTGATCCGTTTGCATCCCTAATGCCATCTGTGGCAGGTAGAGGGTGTTATCAGAGCTTCTGGATATTATGAAATCTAGATCCTTATCCAAAAGTGTTTGGTTTTAAAACTTGACCCAAATACCCTTCAGATTAGTAGTTTGGATCTGGATAGATAAATATACATGGTTTGTTTGTGAACTATTGGATTGGACAAGTTTGGGATGTGCCGGGTCATTACTACTGGTTTCATTTTGGAAAATTTCTCATCAAGTTTTATGTGATTATAAAAATTGTGAATATGTAAAAATATAGAGGGAGGGGTTTGAGCAACACATGATAAGATGATCATGTTGTAAATGTTGATCATAATAACATATATGAATTATGATAGTATTAAGAACTCATTTTTTGTGAATTCATGTCCTACCCAATTTGGATCTGGGTTGGAACTAGATCGAGACCGGATAATTGGATAAAAGTAAGCACCTTTAGTGGTTCAAAAGATTTTTTTTTTTTCTCTCTCCATAATATGGCTTGATACTAATTGTGAAAAAATGCATGCACAGATAAACAATTATGCATTGACCATGCATCTGAGACAAGCTCAACAGAACAACTCCATACCGGGACGCTTCAATCCTGATATCTTCTAGAATCTTGTGTTGTATTCTAGAATAAAATGCCATTATTTTGTTATAGATTAATGGAATTAAAAGAAACGGAGGTAGTAATAACTCTGCTTCCGATGTTTTGTTTTCAATTAGCAACGTGTTTGTATTTATATTTTGAGGAACAACACTTGTTTACATTTGAAATGATATAAATTATTAATGGTTTTGCTAACTGAAAGTAGTCATGAATCATGATATTGATCCAGTCATTTATAAAGTTTTTAGCTGGTTGCTGGTGGCCTAGAGCATGTAAAAACCTTTACAATATGCTTTCCAATTTTGTATTATGACTTGGCGTACTAAGTATTGCGTCTATATATTATAATGAACCTGCCATGACCATCTGTTGAGAACATTGCTACAAAATTTATTTCTAAGAATAAACTATATATCTCGCATAATGATTAATGAATGACTGAGCTCCATTTCCATTGTATATTTATTTCACAATACAGAGACATCCATTAGCGGTTACCACTGCATTGACCATAAACATACGAATTCATAAAGCACATGGTTGGAATGCTCTTTCTCCTCCTGGTACATGAGATGAGCTCCAATTCTCCAGATGACATGCTATTTTGATGAATGCTGAACTCTGTCGGCTTCATTTCTATTTATTGGATGTAATCAATTGACGGCATATATATTTATTTAATTACAAAATGGATGGATGTACTGAAAAAGTGTACCAGTACTTTTTATATATCATTTTTACAATTTTAATTGGCTGTCAAGATTATCTGACACATTGTCAATATAGTCTTTAATTAACAGCAGAAGACTTACAATGCAAGTTGTTAAGGCACCTCATTGAACATTTATGGAACAGATGCATACTATCCTGCTTAACCCCTAGCAAATAAGCTGAAACCCTTTTGATCATTAGTGATCATCCATCCTTTTATAGTTTAGCATCATAACTCTATGCATATTGGTATCAGTTGTAGCATTGATAACTCGGATATTGTTGTTGTAATCTTCTATAGAGATTAGAGACACATACTCTTGTAGATGTATATCCAACGCCAGAAAAAAAAAGTTGAAGAGTATCGTTTCAGACTTGGGTGGCAAAATTGTGAATTAATATACACCACAGTTTATTGAGGTAATGATCAGTAGTAAGTTATCACAGATTAAAACCTGATGCACATATTTTTTTCTAGGACCTATTTTTCTTGCATATTCTTGTAAAAAATTGGAGAAAACGATATAAAAAGAAAAGAAAAAAGAGTTAAGTTACTTTCCTCCATTTCCCTTCATTCTCTAGCACATCAAATGGTTGAAATTCCTTCTTCCAATATAAATTATAATAACATTTATAAGTTATAAAATAAGAGGGCATCTTGTAGTATTTATCTACAAACATTTCTACTAAAAAATGTCAGTGTGAAGTTCCAGGTTTGTCATCCTGTGGTGCCTTCCAAATTATGTCTTTCAGCCCATTAGAGATGTTTGAGTAAAACTGCAAGTAGATCAAGAAAATAAGGTTAAAAATACTAATTACACGGGTGAGTATCAGATAGAGCAATATGTATAGATCAGATAAAAAAAAAAAATCTACCTTATGATATTCAAGCGTATCCCCATTAGACTTGCGTAGCTCGACCATAAATAAAGAGGGAGCCACCTCAAACACCTGTAATAATGAAGAAAATCGAATCTAATTACTTATGGAATTTGTCGCACAAAAAAGCGAGAGGGGAGAGAGAGAGAACCTCAGTTGCAATAGCCAGTTGTCCTTTCCTTCCGGGATTTTCTCCTTGCAACTTCATCTAAAAGAAAAAAACAGATCGTCAGAATGTGACATGGATGCTCATGCAAAAAAACACAAAAATAAGGATGAAATGAAATCAAGATGAATTGTAGACAGTATGCCCATGTGCTTCTGTATAGTACAATAAATGATATAATGATAAAATAGAAACAAACATCATCAAACAGGCAATCAAGATGTTCAGAACTGGGAAAAAAAACTGTGTCAACTAAGGGTCATTTCAAAATAAAATCAAACACAAGTACTATAACGGGAAGTAAACAGACCTTATAGTTGTTCTTCTTTGCTTTGAAACCAAGGGGAGTAGCGGCTTCCTCGATTTTCGACAGTATTTCATTTGCGGGAAGTCTTGATGCAAACCTCGTCTCACGTTTAACAAGACCCTGCTCATAGCTTTAGATTAGTTTGAAATGGGGAAATTATCAATAATTTCTAAATTAGTGCAACTAACAAATATACCATTTGTTTTTCAAAAAGTGTACTAAGATTGAGGCCCTGAGATGTAGAAATCAGCTCAAAGGCATTCATCAAAGATGGTCTTTCCTCTCTTCTCTCCACCACAAGATTTGCCGGTTCCTGCATTTATTTTAAACATTGGATAAGTGAAATGAAAATGACCAGAAACAAAGTAAAACAACACATTTTAAATGAAAAAAATATAAGTAAAGAATTACCCCAGATTCATTGAAAATATCATTCACATCATCAAGATCAACTTCAACAGGTTCGAAACTCAGGGGCTGGTATCCCTTTTTAAACCACTCATTTTTAATCACTTCTGAAATGGTGATCCTCTGCATATTACAATAATAATCACTGAATTCGGGAGAACAAAAAAAAAATGAAACTTTATGTTAATTTGAACTATAATTTATTCTAGTTTGCAAACCTTTTGTGGATTAGGCTCTAGTATTTTCTTAATAAACTTCTTGGCACTTGTAGAAAACCAAGCAGGGCAAGAAAAGTCAGCTTTAGAGATCTGCATCAAATCACACTATTAGCTATCTGTGTTAAGAGACATTCAACACTTTTCAAGAATTCATGAAATAAATAAACACCCCATGACATGCGTTGTGACTCTGCAAAT
Organism: Carex pumila; assembly: GCA_033356055.1. Lineage (NCBI taxonomy): Eukaryota > Viridiplantae > Streptophyta > Magnoliopsida > Poales > Cyperaceae > Carex > Carex pumila. The sequence continues at coordinate 210,749 of JARJHM010000319.1, read as the reverse complement.
AAGCATCAACATATAAACAAGTGTGGCAAAAATAAAGAAAGAAAAAGGACAAAAAAATATTCAATTTTTGTCAAGTTGGTATTTAGCAAGTTACACTTGTATATATCTAGAATGGCAATTGAATTGTATTAGGAAGGCATGTCATCTATTGAGGATTGCAATGTAAATGTTCAAATTAACAATTTATGAAAATATGGCTGGCACTTAAAATATAGCACGTTACCATTTTACTTAATCCAGATTGGCACTGGAATGAACACTACATTATACTAATACACTTGGCATAACACCACCAATGGATAAGCCACGAGTTACAGGGGTGGACCCAGTAAGGCAAGGGGTAGGCAACTGCTTACCCATGGATTTTGAAAAACAATTTTAGAACATGTATTTTTCGGCTATTGCCTACTCCAGTGAACAATTTGCCAACCCTTGAGCCAAATTCATTTTTCTTCCCAACTCCGTATCTTCCCAGCCCAACTCATATTTTCCCAATTCATTTTCTTTCTAGCCCAACTTATTTTCTTGCCTACCCTTAGCCCAATTCTGGGTTCATCCCTGATTGAGTTAGATTGTTTTCATTTTCTTACAAAATTGCAACTATGAACACAGATGGCCGGGGTCAGTTTGACCTACCAGGTTGGGTAAATTGCTAATCCATACGAAAATAAGAAACTGCAAAACTAAATTACCTTTTTGTAAAGAGAAACAAGGTTAGTATCCTCAAATGGTAAATAACCTGCCATTAGTACAAAAAGGACCACACCACATGACCATAGGTCAGCCTTGGCTCCGTCATAACCTTTGTTGCTTATAACCTACACAAAATTATGTTAGCAATTTACAGAGCAAAGTAGTGATTTGAAGGTTAAGAGAAGTGGAGCTTGAAATAAACTTATTGAAGGTTTGAAGGATAACCTCGGGTGCAACATAATTTGGAGTCCCACATGTTGTGTGTAGTAATCCATCTTCCTATTGAATTGTAAGTAAATATGTTAAGCTAAAAATTAAGTGACATGCAAATTGAAAGTTGTATTAAAAATCAGCAAGCCCTAAATTAGGAGGTACGAGAATTAAAAGAAATGATCTACTAATATAAAATAAATGCACCTTAGGCGCAAAAGACAAGAAAGACCAAGGAAGTTAAAGTTTCTACAAATAAAATAGTTCTAAATCCACAAAGCAAACAAGAACCAAATGTTGGATAGCATGTAAAGCACATATGACTAAAAATGCGAGCATTCATATTCATACTTACTCGAACTTGCTGATGAAGTGCACTAAGCCCAAAATCTGAGACTTTGAGAACACCCCTTGAATCCAGCAAAAGATTTTCAGGCTAATGATCAACAAATAGAAGGAAATTAAAAGGAATCCATCTTAATACTAAAACAAAAGAAACAAATCATAGTGCTCCTAATCATAAAAACTAAGCAAGTATCTGATTTAATTATATCATTCACCTTCAAATCTCTATGATAAACGCCTCTGCTATGGCAGTAATCCACGGCATCTATGAGCTGCTGGAAGTACTTTCTGGCCTCATCCTCCTTCAACTTTCCTCTAGAAGCCTAAATCATGAAATAAATAAAAAATTAGAACCAGTAGCTATTAATAATCTGATTAGAAAAGTTATAATATATTACAGAGAGAACTATGCTACTCAGCACATTCTTGCAGGGATGCTAATACAAGAAGCAACCAGTTATCCAGGCTGTATGATACCCAATATCGAATGTGAAAAGACAGGTTTAAAGTAATATCTTACAATTTTGTCAAAAAGTTCACCACCGGTGACAAGTTCCATGACTATGTAAATCTTGGTCTTGCTAGCCATTACCTATAAAACCCAAACACAACCCAAATAAAGAGAAAAGAAAATATGCAGCCGTAATAGATATATTAATATAAATAGATGTTAAAGAAAGTTCAAAATGCACAACTAACCAACCTCATACATGTGAATAACATTGGGATGCTTGATCAACTTCATGGTTGAAATTTCACGCTTGATCTGCTTTGCATTTACAATGACATCAGAAAAGGGAAATATATTATATTATATTTCTAAGGCTCATAAAATTTTACTACTGCGTCTTATATGGTACATGGATCACCATGAATTCAGAAATTTTGATAACTATAGGTACTCAACCTGAACAATCCCAAATTGGCAGGACACACCAATCTAGTACCAGCAGGGAGCCGCAACCAATAGGACATAATTTTTTCTAAATTTTATATCTCTAGGAGTAGGAGCCCCTTTTGTTTTTTTTGTTATTTTGTTTTTGTGTTTTTTTTTTTTTTTTTTTTTCCTTCAGTATGGAAACCTTGCTTGAAAAGAGAAGACTTTTCTTACTGTTTGAATATAAAAGGTCCCAGTATTTAATTTTCTGCCAACAAATAGCAAATTCTCATTCTTTTTTTTTCCTTTACAATAGAGCAAAAGGTACTTGTTATTCATATGCAAAAGATTTTAGGCCGCTAGTCTCATAGTTGGTCACAAAATAAAGCAAAAAAAGAAGAAGAAGAAGAGTAAATGAGAATACAATCATCAATTTAATAAAAGAAGATGGTACATGAGCAAGTTGTGAAAAGAAAAGAAAAGAAAGAAAAGAAAGAAAAGAAGATGAGGTGACCTGTCCGATCATCTTATGTCGAAGAACCTTGTCTTTATCCAAAATTTTAATGGCGACAGTCTCTTGGGTATCGACATTTCTGGCGAATTTGACCTTGGCAAAAGTGCCTTCTCCTAGCGTTCTTCCAAGCTCGTACTTGCCCACTCGCGTTCTTCCTGCTACCGTACTCATTTTTTTTTTTTTTGTTATCTCTCTCTCTCTCTCTCTCAATTTGAATTCAACTTTTAGAAACCTTTTTTTTTCCGTGAATCTGAGCCAATTAGTCACGATCTCTTCTTGTTAGAGGCCCTCCAAGCCCTCCATTTCACCGCTCTCATTTGGACCGAATTAATAAATTAAATCGGAGATGAGATGAGAAAAGAAAATGGTGCCGCGTGCGAGAGTTATAGCTATAGGAAGTAGGAAGGCGAGAGAGAAGAGAACCTTTTGTTTGGCTTTGGTGGATCTCGCCAGGTGTCGGTTGAGGAGAGGAGAGGAGAGGGGAGGAGAGACTAATTTCTAATTTCAATTTCAATTTGTATTGGAAGTTGGAATAAAGCACTAAAGCAGAGCCTTACGATTATTACGATTATTATGACAGACGAAGGGCAGGGGCAGGGGCAGGGGCAGGGGCAGGGGCCCGGAGAAACATCAAGCATCACATCACATCACATCACATCACATCACATCACATCACTCCCATCCCCTTACGGCCTTGCCCATAGTAATTAGTAATTAGTAATTAGTAATTAGTAATACATAGAATACAACTATACAAGGGTTCAAGAGCAGGAGCTCATCTCATCTCTGATCTCCGAGACTCCGACCACGGCTGGGCTGGCTCATCGAAACCTATAATATAATTGCGTTGACTCGTTGACTATTGAGTAATGTTACGAGGTAAAAATCAATTAAAACAATTAATTATACTTTTATTATTATTCTTGCTCCAATCAAATACAACCTAATAATAATACTTAAAATCTCATCTATTCATTAATTCAGAAGGCTAAAAATAATAGCTTACAAAATGTTGCCTTTTCCTTTTCAACTGCAGGATTCAAGATTCTGACAACGACAGAATCTTAGGCATAGTCTTAAGTTTCTCTTTCTCACAGAGATGCCATTTGCATCACCTCAAAAAAGAAAAAAGAAAAAAGAAAAAAGAAAAAAGAAAAAAGAAAAGAAGATGCCATATGCTCCAACTAGAAACCACCAAAAATCTGTCAACTCAGTAACTTAAATTCCGTTTGCTAACACGTCTTCTCCAATTTTCTTCTTCATCGAAAGTTCCGCGGAGGTTCGCACACCAATTGTTTTTATAAATCATAATTAATAAAAATTATTTTATTATTTTATTTTATTTTTTTATAAAAATCAAGAGGACCAAATAACCTGTTCGATCTCCAATTCTTATTTTTTCTTTTCTCTTCGGTCTAGCCTATGAGGTGGAAAACTTGGAAACAAAGTTATTTCTTTTATGAAATTGAAATTTTAAGAGCAGCGGTAGAGTATGGCTAACTAGCGTTTTGGGTATCTTAGATCTGATTTTCAGTTGTGGCTATCGATCGCGACCTCGTAGATTTATGAAGTAGAATGCATGCATATGAGATAGAAATATAATTTTGTTTGATGTTAGTTGGGGGTTTGATTTAATTAATTTGACTTGGAATCTAACAGCAGCTGTGAAAGCTACGTCTGTCACGAGGTCTAACTTGGCTGCATTATTTTTTCTAATGAATTATTGCAATCATTCTACCTTTTTTATTCGGAAAAAAAAAATCTAAGATGCGCATGTTATAATTAATATCATTTATTTTATTTTTATTTTATTAGTATTGAATGATGTCATGTACCAGGTACTTTTCCTTCCTCTGCTCTCTGACTCTCTCTCTCTCTCTCTCTCTCTCTCTCTCTCTCTCTCTATGTATATTATTATTGTATAATATCAATATGAGAATTCATATATTTGATATTTCACCGAAGAAAACAATGAGAATTCATATACTGCTCACTAGTCACTAGTCACTACTGCCAATCCAGTTGAATTCAGTTACAAAGAACCTTCGTGTAACTTTCTGCTCGGCAACAGCCAACAAGGATATATTAAGGTTACCTTAATCTGCTTATTTTAATATTCAACACTAAATTTTTAGCGTGTATTAAAATCATCTCTTTTAGCCTCTTGAATTTTAATTATTTGTCCCAACCTTAAGACACACCTCTATTTTTTTCTTTAGTTTTTTTTTAACTTTTATCAACATATTAATACAACCGAACATTAGTTTCTTAACACTCCTTAAACTCTTAATTCTTCACTCTTTATCTCTTATTGCAAAATTTAATAACATGAATATGGTTAATTTCCCTGTCAAAAATTTTGAGTCTTAAAAAGTTACGAACAACAGAGGATCAAACAATATAAAACTTCTATGTTTACATGATCATTTGCTACCTAAAGTTGCAGTCATCTCCATTCTTATATTAAGCGTAGATGTTCTGATCTGTTAATGACTTAGATTAAAAGATGAATTTTGAATTGAATATCAACCCTTTGATCAAATAGTATGTTTATTATTATTATTATTATTATTATTATTATTATTATTATTATTATTATTATTATTATTATTATTATATGCATCATTTTCATGTTTCTTTATGTATACAAATCTAAATTTTTTAGATACGCACTCGCCACATGTAGATGTCTTGATTTTTTTTTTCTTCAAAAACTGTCATGAATTCTCTTATTTGATTGTGATATACTTGATTTTTTAATTGATATTTATTTACATTTTTATAATGTCATTTAAAGATACATATCTATTTTTAAAATGATATTTCAAAAGTCATTTCTTTGTAAGCAATATATTTTAATATTATTTATGAATATTGTTATTTTTATGAAAATATATTATTTTGTATGAAATATTTTTGTTTTTTTATGATATTTTTTTTGGTTGTAACGTACATGTATAATTATAGTATTTTAATATCTACGCTATTGATTTGAAAGCAAGAAAATTTATGGAAGAGAAAAAGTAATTTAGTGAGAAGGCTAAATTGTGACAAGTAGTAATTAACTGGCTCCCCAATCCCATACTGCCTAGGGCCGTTTATTAATTAAGGAGATAATTAAGATCACAGGATTCGATTAGTAAATACTAAATAGACAATTAAGCCATGCATGCAATCATATTAATTTAATTACGACCAAATATTGTTTTAATTGCAACATAATATGTAGATGCAATCTATATGCAACGCCACATGTACGTAGCATTTAATATATATATATATATAGAGAGAGAGAGAGATAGAGTCAAATTTTCAAGTTATGAAATTTAACTATACACATGTCCTTTTGCTGCAAATAGAAATCAATTTTATGCTACTCGTAATATTTTACTTCTAATTATATATAAAATAAGATACAAACACAAACATTTTGAAAAAATAAAAATAAAGATCAATTGACCCTATTCATATTAAGCTAATGTTATAGACTTCAATATATTTTGTTGGATTTTTTTATGGACTTTTATATAATCTTACGGAGAAAAAACTTTATATAATAAAAAAAAAATGAGGTTGTTCGATTATTCCATCCGTTGTTTGTTTGTGTTCGGGATTTCCTTTCTAAGATTCTGTGAACAAATCGAACTGAAAAGCTAAATCAAAATCAGGTTGAAACTTCACGTAATTGCTCACTGCTAATCCAAGTTCAATTCAATTAAATATATATTGCAAAGCAACTTGTATAACGTGTAAAAAGATGCATGCCAAATTAATCAATAACATGAATATTAATTGTTTCGCAGCAAAAAATAACGAGCAAAACAAGGGACATATAAATTAAACTTATTCTTTGGTTACATGCGATAGACATAATAAAATCATGAACTGTTTTGCAATTAAAAACACGTAATTCAGAATTCGTAAATCTAAAATAAAATAACAAAGGAATTTAAATCTTACAATTTTGAATTGAAGACATCTTTAGGCGGAAGCCCGAAATTTTTAAATATAGCATAATTCAAAAAACAATAAACCAAAACACCATTTTTTGGTGGAAATTATAAAAATGACATGGCCGCATCTAGAAAAAGCGGCCAGTATTTTGGGCCGCTTCTAGCGGATGCGGCCCAAACTGACATTTCTATAAAATTCTATTTTCTGGAAAGAGAGTTCATTTCACAAGTCGTTTTCACTGAGTCTCTTCTTTTTCTTAGCTGAACTGTAAGTTTTTTTTTCTCTCTTTTTTCAATTTTTTTTTCTGTATTTGTTTAATTTAGTTAATTTGTAACTTTAGGTTTTCTTATATACTCATACCAAAATGACTATTATGGTATCAGTTTACACTGGTGATGAGGTTCTAACAGGCCCTAGTGGGGTTTATTATAGTATCGGGCCTGTTTCTGTGATACCGGTAATGCTGGGTACTGATTTGTTGGTTCTGAAATTAATTATTTCTCAAAACCTGAGATTGAATCAGGATCGATATGACCTTGATATTCATGCCAAATTTAGCATGCCCACTAGTTCAGAACAAACCTGGTTCTAACTATTTTCTGTTCAGAATGATGGAGTCTGGTAGATACTGTACAACCAGACCATTAGTTTTCCTGGGGTGGATACAAGGTAATTGAACTCTATGTGGAGATTAACAGAGTCCAACGTCCCAACCCCCTTGCGAGGTTAATCCGAAGTGCTACTCGGGGTAATATGTCAAGCTCCTCAAGTCCAGTGTCCCCTTTCCAGATTGACATGCCTGAAAGTAGTAATGCCCCAGGTTCAGAAGGGTCGACGGTCTACTAATCGGCCTTCCTGTCGGTCCCAAACCCCTTTGCAGATTGACATGCTTGAGAGTAGTCAAGCCCCAGTTCAGGAGGGTCGACGGTCTACTAGTCGACCCTCTCGTCGGTCTACGACACCAACTTGACCAAATTGCTAGTAGTAGTCGAACCGCTTATTGGGGTCAGCCTTGTGATCCGGATGAAACTGAGAAAACAGTGGATCCAAAAATACAAGAGGTAGAGGAAAATTGGGAGAATATTGATCTTGATTGCATAAGCGATCGCAGTGACCAAGAAGATACCGGGACTGTGCTCGGGCAAAGAAAAAAAATTAAGGTTGATAAAGGGTTTCGGATAATGGGTCATGGGGTTCAACACCCGATTGCAGCTTTCAATGACCTATCAGGATTTCAGGAAGCAAGTGTGGGATTGTTTGGTAGACATGCAGAATTTGAGAATGAATTGTCAGAGGGGCAATGCTATAATTCAAAGGAGAAAATGAAAGCTCCAATTTACAAGTTTCACATTCTTTGTAATAAAGAGATTGAAAATACGCACAGCGACAAACAACGCATTAGGTTCAAGTGCAGGGACCCCAAATATGGTTGGTACATATTAGCAAGGGCTACTGGTTTTGGTACACAATGGAAAGTATCCAGGTGCCCAACAAAACATATTTGTCATGCGGATGCCACAATAATAGATCATGCACAGTTGACGGCTTCTATGGTTGCCGGTTGCATCACCGCGCACATGAGAAATGACATGGATTTGAGTATCAATGCTGTTAGAATCGCGTTGCACAAATGTACAACGGTCAAGTACCTGCATATAACAAATTGTGGCGTGGAAGGGAGTTGCCCGTCAATTTGGTAGTTGGGAGGGGTCATACGCACTTATAGTCCCCTTGTTGGAGGCAATTAAGCGAAAAAACCCAGGTATTATATCATTTACTTTCTTTCAACAACATTGAAAACAAAAAGTGTGGAACTTGTTAATTTGTTTTATTGACATATACATTGTTTGATGTGACCTCATATCCAACTGGTGAGCCTGGACCTTACAGGTACTTTTATAGGGCGGCTTGGGCATTTGGACTGCGCATAGAGGCTTTTCAACACCCGAGACCTGTCATCACTGTTGATGCATGTTTCTTATCATGCTGGTACAAAGGTAATACAATTCGAAATTGATATGTCATTTTATTTATTCAAATGTAGTCGAAATTGATATGTAATTTTTATAGTCACTTTTTTTATGGTTTAATACAGGTAAAATGTTGATTGCAACTGGGTACGATGCAGAAAATCAGCTCCTTCTATTGGCTTTTTCTTTGGTAGATATGAAGAATTTTGAAGACTGTGCATGGTTCATGCAATGGTTGAGGCGCAATGTAGTTCGCTCCAGGTTTGTGTGTGTCATCACTGACAAGGGCAAGGAAATAAAAAAGGTGTTTAGACATGATGATCTGGGATGGAATGAGGAAGACGAGGATGAGTACGTTCACTGTCTCTGTGCTACTCATATAGTAGAAAACATGAAGAAGAACCATTGCAATGACCAGGCAATCAAGTACTTCAGGATATGTGTGACGAAAAGGAAGATGAGGAGATATGAGTAAGGAATGCAAGCAATGGGGGATGTATGTGACCGTGCTTTGAATTGGTTGGACGGTGTGGGTAAGTATCTGGATCAAGATGAGAATGAGTGTCCAAAAACTATGGAAGATATTCCAAGCACTGGATGGGGGTTACCGTTGGGGAATTTTGACGACAAATGGGTCTGAGTCGCTCAATAATGTTTTCAGGTCATCTCTTAGGTTGCCAGTAGTAGCAATAATTGAGGACACATTTTATAAATGGTGTTTAATTTTTCGAAAGAATCAACTCAAGCAATCACACAATGATATAGAATAGTAAATGTGCAAGAAAAGGTATAAACTGTGTTTTGATTTGGGATAAAAGGTGTTTCAAGGGTTTCAGACTTCATCTCTGATTTGCCTCTAGTGGTACGGCCCTTACCAAGTTGGTACGGCCAGGCCGCACCAACCTAGTAAGACCAAGCCGTATGGGGCTTGGTACGGGTAGGCCGCACCACTCTTGTAAGGGCCGTACTGGTTTACCAGAACAGAGCTTACAAGTTCGAGTTGATGCATTTCTTGCTGGTACCTCGTATTAAACTCTTGATAAAGGTTCAATTGACCATACCTAAGGTTCCTAAACCTCAACTCTCGTTTGTTGGCTCAAGATCTAGGTTTTGGAGTCAATTCTTCACCTTTTAGGGTTTCTAAACCTCAACTCTCGTGTTTTGGTCCAGATCCTCTAGTTGATTGATTGGAGATCTAAGGTAACCTCTAATCTGTCGATTAGAGGAGAATTCAACCTTTCGGCTTCAATTCGATCAAGTCTACCTAAAGGGATTGGTTTGGTTGAGAGAAGGCAATGGTCACATGACCTTGTTAGGGTTGATCTACCACTATAGGCACACCACATGCAATCACAGAAACACAAAGCAATCAAAACAAGCAAATTCACAATCAAATCAATCACAAGAGTTCATACAAGATCCAAATCAAGAAAAACAACACAAATCAAGAAAATCCATCTACAAACCCTAGAAACGAAAGTCTACTACTCACAAGTCATGGATCTGTCCAGAAATACAAGAAAAGAGATAGAGAAAGTCATGAAAGAACTAGATTGAAGATCGGGAATGGAGAAGGTGTAGATCCGTCGATTCTCGCCTCTTCCTCTTCCTTGATCTTCTCTCCTTGCTCCTTTGCTCTCTTTCTCTCTTTCACTGAGCTCTCAATCTGGAATGAAGTGGCCTCCTCGAAAATGGAGGGATCCCCCGCTATATATAGCCTCGGCCAAGATTTGAATTCTGTCAGGCGGCACCTATGTACGGCCCGTACCAAGGTGGTACGGGTAGGCCGTACAAGATGGAAGGGAGGCTGGATCGGCTAAGCCTGGTAAGGGCCGTACCAAGTCTGGTAAGGGCCGTACCAAGCCTGGTAAGGGCCGTACCAGAGAGTCCAAAAACGCCGTTTCTTCGTGTATTTTGCTCCAATCCTGCAGAAAACAAACAAACTCTCAGCAGTACCAAATTCTAAAGATATATCAATGAAATGCACGTGATTTTGACAATTTAGAACGTGAATTTGGTACGAAATCAAGTCAAATATAGGCTAAATATGCGAGGTATCAATAAATTTCAGCAATGGTTTGCTCAAAGGTGGGCAAAAACGCAATTTGAAGCAAGCTAGGGTCAACAATTCTCATGTCGTGTGCACAAGGTATTTTATTTTCATGAAATTATTTTATTTTTTTAATTGTAAATTATTCTATTTTCATTCAATTATTTTAATACATTAATATCATCAATTTTTTCATAGTTGATTAACAAACGGTGCAGGAGATCACAATCTATGACAACGCTCAGTGGATTTGGCAACTGGAACAAGTTTGAGGTAACATCCAAACAAGAGAAAGTTAATGCATACATATCTGACGCTTCTGGCAGGTTTACCAAGGCCAATTACAAATACACGGTGGTAATCATGAATGATAACGCGGTTACATGCACATGCCAGAAGCCGCAATTAAACAGAATACCATGTTCTCATGTTCTGGCAGTGTACCATCTCCGAGGCATCAACCCTGGCAGGTTTGTACATTACTACTACCACATCCAGACACTGATCAACATACAGATGGGTGAATGGCATGTGTATGACAATCAGTCTTATGGGTCGCAAAACGAAGGCCCAACCCTTGTTCCAAATGAAAAAAATATTACTTTGGATCGAATGTGAGTCAATAGGATTTTGATGTGGCTTGATTTACTGCATAATAGAAGGAGAGGACATCAGGCAAGCCGAGATACACAAGAACAACAAAACAGAGCTGCTCGAGATGCATGAGATAGTTAACTCATATTTTTTTTAATTAAATTCCAACATAAAAAAAAACTAATAATAACAATACATTTTTGCTTGTCAATTTTCAGGTTGAGAGAGAGGCAAGCAATGTATTCTTATCTAGTATTCAATTTATGTTGTGATTGCATTGCTTGTTTGTTGTAATAGTTTAAAGAATTTTATTGAGTAGTACTTGTATGGAATATTTATTTAGGCGTATCTTAATCTAATATTTTCAAATAAAAACAAAATCAAACTAACATAATTCTTCTTCCAAATTAAACACCATACACAGCTATAACTATAAATATTCAAAACAAAAAAATCAAACCAATCAAAAAAAAAAAAAATCATCGGGCTGCTTTCCCTAGAAGTGGCCCAAAATACTATCCTTTTTCCCCAGATGCGGCCATGTCATTTTTATAATTTTCACCAAAAAATAGTATTTTGGTTTATTATTTTTTGAATTATGCTATATTTAAAAATTTCAAGGCGGAAGCGTTAGTACTGATCTTCAACGATTTTTCTTAGATCTGATGATGAAGATCTTTAGCGTTTTCTTTACTTCTCTCTTTCAAAATAAAATTAAGGAAACTTTTTTAGAAAGAGATCCCTCAAAATTAGCCAATCTTAAAACGTTTCTTAATGTGATCTCTTAAAATGAGTGGGTAAAAACGTTTCTAGAAATTGGATGCATTTTTGTACAGAGAAGATGTCTTTTCTATTATCTGAAGCAACATTTGGAACCAGTATATTTATTAATAGTAAACCGAATTTTTTCATCAAAAATTCAGATGTCTTTTCATTAATTTCTTTAAATAAAATTGATGCATAGTAATAACATAGGCCACATAATAAATAAAACTAACAACATGATTGTTTTATAAATGTATCAATAGAGATCAACTTGGATGTATAAAAGTTCATCCAATGTAATTAGTTTTCAATTTTATATAAAGAGTAAGGCTACAGTGTTACGGCTCAATATTTGAGTTTTCAAATTCTAACGATCAATCTGAATCGTTCACCTTGTTTTCCATATTAATATGTATTTGGAGACCAAATTTTATATTTTTTGAAAAAAAAGACTATTTTTTTAGATAGGTAGAAAATCACTTGATCTAAAAAATTATGCACCATTTAGATATTTGATTTTCTACCTATCTAAAAAAATAGTAAAAAATTTTCAAAAAATATAAAATTTGGTCTCCAAACACATATTAATATGAAGAACAAGATGAACGGTTCAGATTGACCGTTAGAATTTTGAAAACTCAAATATTGAGTCGTAGCACTGTAATCCTCTATGCAACCCATAGCACTGTAGCCTTACTCTTGTATAAAATTATCTAAAAAGTATAAAATTTTGATGTCCATGCATATGTAAGAAACCTGAATTAAACCTGATATCTTGATAAAGTTCAACGATTGTATTCTAAATACTTATTTTTGTATTATTTTAAAAACTAGAGTGTTAAATAACTAATAGTCGATCTTTCCAAGATACAACTTCTACTATCAACATTTTATTCATCTTATAGAAAAATTTAAAAAGAAATTACAATTATATATAAATTAGTAAGCATCTTATGTTATATTAATAGTTAGATATTTCAAATTGAGTAACATAATTAATATCGAGTTATTCAGAGTTGAGCTAAAGCTATATATATTTGAATCGAGCACGATCAAGTTATGATTTGCGAGTTAAAAGTCTAAACAATTGATCTAAATTAAGAGTTCCACATAATCTCTATATTAAAATGTTTCAATGTGCTTGGATATTAAATTTTATATTTTATGCAAGTTTTTTACTATTTTTTTTTAAATATGTACAAAACCATTATTTTGGATGATCCGGACTTTTCTAAAAAATAGTGATTTTGTATCTATCTAAAAATAGTTATTTTTTCTAAATAATATAAAATTTGGTTTCTGAACACATTTTAATGTAGAGATTATATATGTTGAGCGGTTCAAATTGATTGAAGATAATTAATAATAAATTTTTACTTGTATTCAATAAAAATTTGAGTACAATTAATTGAAAACAAGTAAATTTATGGAAGAGAAATTAATTTAGTGAGAAGGTGCAGTAAATTAAGTGCCTCGCCATGCTGCCTAGGGCCGTTTATTAGTAAATAGAGAAGGAGAGAAGATATTTTCGATTAGTAAATAGAGAAGATAGCCACAAAATCATATTAATTTACGAGCAAATGTTTTAAAGAAATTGCTTGCAACCGTACCGTATACATAATGAAGATGCAAACTATATATATATATATATATATATATATATATATATATATATATATATATAGAGTGGGGTTAAAATGCACCCTCCTTTTTGTGCTCCAAATGTGCACCCTCTTCTCGTTTCTTCATTTTTAAAATTCAAATAGTTGATTTGAATCTACCAACGTGTTCTACATATTAAAATGTGCTTGGAGACCAAATTTTACATTTTTTGGAAATTTTTTACTATTTTTTCAGAATTTTTGAAAATCATCACTGTGGTGAATTTTTTATTATTGTTAAGTTTAATAAAAAATTCTGAAAAAATAGTAAAAAATTTCCAAAAAATGTAAAATTTGGTCTCCAAGCACATTTTAATATGTAGAACACGTTGGTAGATTCAAATCAACTATTTGAACTTTAAAAATGAAGAAACGAGGGAAGGGTGCACGTTTGGAGCACAAAAAAGAGGGTGCATTTTAACCCCACTCATATATATATATATATATATATATATATATATATATATTTAGTTACCATCGATAATAATTAACCATTATCGATCTTAAACTTCAAAATTGAGTTTTTAACGCCTATGCTAGTTCAGCTCACGCACCAACTTTGTTTTAGTTCTAGTTCTGTTATATTAATTGTGTGTATAATATATACATAGTATAAAACGTTAATCATATTATGACTATAATTTGTAGTCATTTTTATAACAACTTACTTATTACAAATTAAACCTTGTTTAGATTTAGCGTATAATTTGTTGTAGTAATTTTTAGTTCAAATTTTATATAAAATTTTATTTGTTAAACAAGTGTATTTTATTTATTAAACAAGTGTATTTTATTTTCTCCAGTTTCTCCGTCTAAATTGATGCACACATATAATTTTAAACACGGAAGAACAAATAGAATAGAATTATTTAATTTTGATGCGAACTGAATTAGCAGGGGTGATAAAAACTCAATTTTGAACCTAAAAATGATGGTTGTTTAATTTTAAAATTTTTCAGTGGGAATAGAAAAAAAATTCGGACTATATCTATCTCTCTCTATATATATAGAGTAAAACTAGGGTGCTCTTAAGCTCATTAAATCAATTTCAAATTATGAATCCGAACCGTTGAAACCCACCTACTTTACGTGTGATGCATCTACATGTGAAATTTTTAAACATTCGAATTAATTTAGTATAAAGTCAAGCGGTCAAAAAATATTCAAAAAATGAATGCACTAAAATTAATTTATTAACCTTCTAATTTTGACCGCCTGACTTTATACTAAATTAATTTGAATATTTAAAAATTTTACATGTAGATGCATCACACGTAAGGTAGGTGGGTTTCAACGGTTCGGATTCGTCATTTGAAATCGATTTGATGAATTTTAGAGTTAAGCTCACCAAAACTTTGATGAGCTTAAGAGCACCCTAGTTCTACTCATATATATATATGTATATTATATATATAGAGAGAGAGAGATGGGCTACGGTGAGTTGCGAAGTAAAACACATTTCTACTTCGCGTCGTATTTTTATTTTGAAAGTCCAAACGACTGATCCGAATAGTTAGATGTTTAATCCATATTGAAATGTGCTTGGAGACCAAATTTTATATTTTTTGGAATTTTTTTACTATTTATTAAGCATTTTTTTAAATTGTTGTTTTGCTGTGAACAGTAAAATTTTCTGGACCATCAGATTAGCAACTTTTAAAATTGCTTAATACATAGTAAAAAAATTCCAAAAAATGTAAAATTTGGTCTCCAAGCACATTTCAATATGGAGAACAAGATGAATGGTTCGGATCAACGATTTGAACTTTAAAATTGCAAAATATGAGCGTAAAGTAAAATAGTCGATTTATTTTAGGACCGTTGGAGTAAAGTAAGAGCACCCTAGTTTCAGGACAGCCTACTCAATTTAGTAAGAGCACCCTAGTTTCAGGATAGTCGATTTTTTTTTTCAGCACACTTAATTTAGTAAGAGCACCCTAGTTTCATATATATAGTCGACTATATATATGAAACTACGGATGAAATTAAGTGTGCTCTTAATCTGGAACATCATCTTAAATTGAGGTGGCTGTCCTGAAACTCCAACGGTCGAGATTGATTTATATAAAATCGCATCAGATCTGAACCCTCTAGTTAAATAATTTGCCAACTTTAATTAAATATACATCATTTATATATGTAGGAGTCTACATTTAGTTCTAATTGAACCCGCTACATAGATAGCCATACGTATTACCACACTTATTTTCGCTCTACACCGTTGAATTTGTATAAAAAATCGTGCAGATTAAATTTTTCGCTGAACGCTTGACGTCTCTAGGTTACGCCTCTCTGTTTCCTTTTTCTCGATTCGAAACCCTAGAAGATAGCCGAGTCATTCGTTCATTGTTATCATATCATATGTATTAGAAATAATTGATCTTTCCCTAAAAAGTTGTCTTCTATCTGTAGCCATGAATCTAGAATAGTAAGAAATTATTTTCTCTTATATCTTCTCTTATTTTTCCCTTTTAAATTTGATCTTTTAGGAATACTAAATCAGTGTTGGATTGTTGGTTTTTTATTCAATTGTGAGTTCCTTTGATCAATCTCATAAGATATGGAATATGCGCACATTTATATTGGTGCAGAATAATTATTAGATATTGTAAGAAACTTAAGACTAAAAGCAAGCTAGAACACCGCTTTCTCTTGTCTCCGTAACATTTTCCATGGCTGCGCTGTTCAAGTATAATATTCCAAAAATATTCTAATTTTTTTATAATATTTTAGCTTCATTTGTATACTCCAAAACCCTGATTTAGTGATTTTGCATTAATAAGTAACTTATCATCGTTTTTCTTTGCCATTGCAAAGCAGAAAGAATCAAGGTTGTTACTATAATGTACTTCCATGAGATAAAGCTTTAATGATTTTTGTTCAAGGGTCTTTTGTTTGATGCCATTATTACCATTAATTTTAGTCTTGTGATGCATCGATCCTTGCTGTTGGATTCAACAAGCGAAGTATTTCAGAGAAGGAAATGGGTAGAAGCTTTGGCATGAGAAATTTCAAGTACATAGGGACAATTAAAGAGGCAGTGGAGCGAGAATGCCCCGGTGTTGTATCATGCGCTGATATACTTGTTCATTCTGTCCGGGATGCTATTCTCGAGGTGTGTTTTGCATTTGTGCATGAGTGGATGTGTGCTTCGTTTTGAATTATGTTTTAATTAAGCCTCAATTAAAATAGAAATTATGGAATTGGTACCAATTTCATACCAACAATCAATGGACACTTAGAATGTTTATCTCTAAAGGTTTCCTATATTTCATAATTTAGTGCTTCCTATGTAGCTTCGTTGCACTGCATTATTTCAACTGATTTTATCCGAAACAATTGAATTAATAATTTTAAAGTGGTCTTTCATTGCACACCACTTGAAAGTGGTTCTTCAGTGATCTTATCTGAAATAGTCAATAATTGAATTAATAATTTAATATTAAACTGGTAACAATTGTAGGGGCATTTAAAAAGGTTAGCTGATAGTAAAGCATTATTAATTGACAAATTTCTCAAGAAAAAAACAATAACATGGCATGCAATGGCTTACATGCTCCATAAAGAAAGAGAAAAAATAGAGAATATTTTGTTATAATTTATTTATTTTGTGAGTGTTGTAGATAGGGGGCCCTTATACACCTCTGAAAACTGGGAGGAGGGATGGAAGGAAGAGCCGGGCCCCACTTCTTGAGCATATGTTGGCATTAAAATGCAATTTCATTCGTGTTTTATGCACACTGCTTTAGTCAGGACATATACTACCAAATGGTCTTAGAAATGCAAACATTTTTTAATTATATTTTCATCCTTTTTTATCGATTTCAATATCATTTCATGTCATGTGCAATTCGGGTGAAACTGAGGCAGCGGTACACCTTATGTACCAATGCCGGTACACGACACAGGTATGGAGGGGATTAGAGAAAAAGTAGGGTCTAAAGATGATGAGGAGCTCAACTTCGGTTGAGGAATCTTGGGAGGGGTCATGGCAATTCGTCAAAAATCTAGGAGGCATGAAGGAGGAGGAATGGGTGGTACATAGTATGGCCGTATTTTGGAACCTTTGGCGACAGAGAAATAAAGTTGTATTTAGGGGCAAAAGGGTACCAAGCAAAATTATGACTGACAAGGCGTAGGGAGAAGGGGAAGATGTGGATCAGATGCTATGGAGTTCATCAATTCAAATAGGCGATAGGAAATTGAGTGAGCAATTTTTGTGCTATTGTTTTATTTTTTCTATTGTTTTGATTTCGTTGATGTAAAGAAACAGTAGCATTATGTGGGATGTACTTTGCTATTTTTAATGCACAACTGATAACTTCTGCCAGTATTTAAAAAAAAAAAATATATATATATATATATATATATATATGTAAGAAGTATTTCTATTGTTACTCGAAGAATGATTACTTAATTATTGTGCTTACTGTTGTTTTTCTGATTTTACTTGCAAACACTGTTATGTTGATCGCTATTGGTACATACAATTCCAATTTCTTGATAGTTATTTAGCAGTAGTTAGGATATATTTTTATTTTGCTTGAGGTTGTAGTTGGACTCAGTCATATCTAAATCAAGTGCATGTATACTTCTCTTTGATAGTAATGATGATGATGAATTATGATGATGAATATAAAAATAATATTTAAAAAATAGTTGGATAGTTGGGTGTACTAAAGTTTCCGATAACATATTTTAATAATTGTCATTTTCAAATAAACAAATTGTAAGCAGTTTTTTTTTTCAATCAAAATAGAACGTTTCAAATATACACGGATAATAATTTGACTAATAGAATATTTTAATTTCATACGTTGCTAATTTATGTGTGAATATCAATAAATTTTTTTTTCATATTCTATTTAATTTTATAATATGTTCCCGTCGCAAAGTACGGGTACGATACTAGTCTATTTATATATATATATATATATATATATATATGCGCGCCCAAAACTGCACATGCAGTCTGTAAATTTTTTGTCCGTGCAGCTAGCATTCATGTGATTGTTGAAATCATATCAGATCCGATCAAATCAAAATACTACTTCATTTTTCCGTATAATCCGTCCGTTAAGCCAATGGGCAATGGTTAGTGTTGAAAAAATGGCACGGCGGAATCCGTTCCGTTACGAAATGGCATGGCACATATTACTGTTTCAATGTTGCGACTCACGTGTCGCGTGCCGTGATCACTTCTTGACATTTTAGTTACAGCACGGCACAACACGCGAAAGATCCGATCACGAAAAAAATAATACGACATGGGACAGCACATGAATATTTTATACACAATAATAGCGTTATTTTTAATTCAATTATTGGAACAAGACAACCTTCCCCAGTTGGAAGTTGAAACCCCATGCGGCGCAACCCTATCTTATCTATCATTTTTTAATATTGATTGATATGCAATAGAATTTAAAAATTAATTAAAATATATATCTAGAGTAAAAACCGGGTCATAGCCATACTGCAGATTAGTACATTGATTAAACGATAACAACAGATTACTTTCGGGTAATTAAATGGTTTAGAAACTTAAATTAAGTCAAAAGAAAACAGACAACTTCATCCATCCATTGGACATAACTCATAACCAATTTTTAATTATGTTGTTTTGCTTTGCTTTGCTTGCATAAATATAAATCATTACTATAAATTTCAAAATTAATAGGTAATCCATGCAAGTTCTGGGCGTTTCAAGGGAAACAAAATGTTGATCTCAGGCTATAAAATCTTTGTAATTTGTGCCTTTGAAATTTTTTACACAATTTCTTCTGAACTGAATAGAAAGCTGGCGTGAATTTTGACATAATGCTCCATTCAAATTTTAGTGTTATCAAGTAGGAACAGTTTTTTGTATCAATCAAAGAGGATGATTTCTAGTCCCCATTATATGCTCTAAAAGTTTACTCTTTTTAAATTTTATTTTCTTAAAATTGACACTATAATACCACACGCCGGTCCCTCTAAAATTTCATTCAAACTTTCTGTCAAGGTCTTAACTGTGTTTCAGTGACCTTAAAAATGGATCAGTAGAAAGCTTTTTTTTTTTAAAAAAAAAAAAAAAAATATATATATATAGTTTAGAAAGCGCGAAGGAAATACCAGGAAGCAATTCTCCTTAAAAAGTTGTACAATTATGTTTTTTCTCTTGAAGCTGTTCTTTACAAAGCCCGTAGAGACATATAAACTTGATATTCCTGATGGCCCAAAATAATTAGGCCCATTTCTTAATTCACAAATACGATTTTAGACTGGGCTTCTTTCCGCGTTCGGTTCGAAATTAATCTTTCTATCATTAATTCAACCTCATTTGGTTGTGGCCTAAAGGTGAAATAATATGTTTAGTTCTTGTTATTTCATCAAATCAAATAAGTATTAATTGAACCAGATTAAGATAGCATAAGAAGATCTAAATTAAATTAATTTGCATGGTGATTTAATTTTATTGCACACTGTTGTTAGTTTTGTGTTTAAAAGTTATTTTATGTTGATTATTTTTACCTGTTATGTTTATAAATTGGTTGTTATATGTATTTTGTTCCATAAAATTTATGTTTATTTTTAGAAGTGTTCAAAAAGATACTCTTGGTCTTGAATCATAAAACTCTACATGATGACAAACATAAATATGTAAAATGTTTATAAACTTAATTATTAGTATGAAACACTAATATGTCATGATAAGTTTGTCATGTTGATTAAAGTACATTGTAGTTCTATAAATGTTAATAAAAGGTTATTGTTTAATAACATGAGTATATAAAATGTTTCAAATATTGAACAGATCTAACGAATGAAAACATTAAATAAATTATGTTAGTGTCATTAATGTTTTCATTGTGTCTCGGAATTCTTAGATATAAGACACATTTTCTTTTTTACATGAGAAGTATATAATGTAATTAATATTAAAAATTATTTATCGATAGTGGTGATAAAAATATTGGTTCCTTGTATATAACTTGTATGAGAGAAAGTCATATGTCAAGTATCATTACCTCTTCATTTATAATGAGTGGTGATATTTTATAGGCCCATTGGTAAGTAGAATTATAATTTATGCAATATAACTAAAGTGCAATTATATATTAATAATTTACTTAAGAGACTAAGAAACAAATATATGCAGAGATGACACAGTTCGACTTTGTATATTATTCATAATATCATGTAGCAAGAAATAGACACAAGTAATGTTATTTGTAACGTTACTTTAAATGATTGTGTATTGTAAAATGATACTTTACATTATATTATTTGGATAATTATAATGTATAGCTAGAATACTGCTTATAGTTTATGGTAATAAAATATTTATGTCATTGCCAACATATCATAGATCCTCCATATAGGTCACACTAACTGAACGAGAAACAATAAGGATATTTATTTATATGATGTATGTTGTTTCATATGATATGAAATAAAATACATGTAATAAAATGTTAAATATCACAACTGCTTAGAACGAAAATAAATTTATGAAAATTGTACACATATATTATTTGGTATAATGTGGTGCACATTATATAGTATAATATACATAACACATAAATATAATAATGTGCATAATATTGTTAGAACATAAGTTTATAAAAAGTCCAAAATTAGAATAAATTTTGTATGTAAGGAGAGGTAGAGAAATTTTTATTGTGCAAGCAATTTTCTGAGAATTACTTCTCTCTCTTTATCTATCTCATAGCCGTCGCCCATCTTCCTCTCATATTATTAGTTTATCTAATAAATGATTATTAGAAGAACAATAATGGTTATGAATTAGATTCTAAGTTTAGATTAGATTAAGATCTCTAGCAAGATCTTTTTATTCCTTGTTTAGTTCAAGGTGAATACTAGGAGACCATTTCGACAAACGAAAGCATCCAAAAGACCTATAACTTTTCTCTACTTACCAAATTGACATTTAGTATGTATATATATTAAAATCTCCTTTAGTAGATAGATTTGTGATGAATGAATGAGTAGATGATTATTCGTGCATATGAATTACTTGAATATAATTAGCATAATAAAGTATGTCCGTAGATGCTTGTAAGAGAGTCAATTTTTTTTTATTTTACTGCCTTAACGCATCATGAAATCCTTCAATTGTGATATAACTCAAATGAATATAATAATATATTATTAGAATATAATTAGCAAGGTTCTAAATAGCGCGCTATAGCGTTTTCAGATCATAAAAGCTATGGCGCTATCAGCGCTATTCGGACATTGTCACACCCCAAATCCACGGGTGCGACAGCCTGCCGCGTGTATTTATTCAAGCGTCACGTATACACGCAAGACAGTGGATCTTTTATATGCATTACCAATATCCTCATTTGCTGCATCCGCAAGGTAAACCTAAAAATAATCGGGAGGGTGAGGGTGAGAATAAATTCTCAGTGCGAATTTGCCACAGTTCAGACTATTGGACTTGCAATCAAACTCTATATTAGAAAATGAAACCCAAACAATAAACAATGCAAACAGATACATATAATCATAAATAACAGAATGCCAATGCACGACAACAGTTAAATCAACCTGCAACACAGTTTACGGAATTTTCAAGATTAATTTCAAACACGACATATATTTTGGCTTAACTCGATTCATAACTCAGTTCATTAGGGCTTGTAGCAATTACAGATGTTCTTTCGAGCTGAACCTTTATCAAACCCACATTTGTAGGGTTACTGACACCTACAGATGGCCAACCGCTGGACCCTTTATCTGACACCCATCTGCAATCGCTTGGCTTAACAGTTTATTAAGGTCTGGTTCGAATCATATAAAGAAAATCCTCTTTGGAATCATTCCAATAGTCGTAATATTCAATTGACTTTTCCAAATGCATTAACACGTAGGTGAATGCCACCGAGCCACAGACGTTACACAAGTCACCCACGACCTCAAATCACATATCATAACATATCACATATCATCACATAATCACCCTCCCTCGTCCCAACCGGCACTGGGAATATCGAGGGCCGTTCACCTAAGGCCATTTAGGATCCTGGAAATCCAAGTCAGCATACAGCCCGACTTGGCAAATTCATTGGATCCAAGTGCTTAACTTCGTAAATTCATTCACATACATATTCAAATCCAATCGTGGTGACTTTGAATCAAATCAGATCATAATAGATCGACACAACCTACAACCATACCAGCATGCAAATCAATCAAGTCACATCAATTCGACTTTAATTTGATTGGGCTATACAAATGCTTTACACAATTCAATTATGCAATCAATGATATTCAACATGACCAACGAATACACAGTTTAATTCCTGAAAATAAAGTATCAAACAAGTCCAAGAATCCCGCACCTGTTTAAGACGAGCGTACCGCTTAGCTATGGATCGGGCGTCTCGAACTGCCTCGGTAAGTCTTGCTCAACCGAGCCTACACCTATATTATACGTTTACTTGGTTTAATTCGGGTTCAGTGGTCTATACGTTTACTTAGGGTTTGTACAATCCTAAATCAATTCTTATGTTTTGGTATCGATTCTTTTCGGTTTCTTCTTTCTTATTAAAAATCTCATATAACGTGCACAATTGCATCTAGGCCCTCTAGCCATATGCTATTTCACTTTGGTAACAATCAATCACCGTGTCACTACTTTGGTTCTCAGATCAATTCAATTTATCGATTGGTTAAACCCTAATTTGATCAAAACCTCAAATTAACCGTTAAACGTTCTAAAAATTCAAGATCAGGAAGTAACCCTACCGATTACAAGTCTAATTGGTCGGGTTAAACAAATCAAATCGTGATTATGCCAACTTTCAGTTTTGACACGAAACCCTAGAATTCAAAATCCTCAAATCGAAAGGAAATCGAGAAAAAGATTGAAAATAAACAAGCAAGGAGTGTAGAGGAACTAGTCCTCGAGCAATTCGAACACAAATCTCGAGTTTAAAATGAAAATCTGAGAGATCGAGAAATCTGAGCTTTTTGAGAGAATTAGAAAGAGAAAGAAATACCAAATAGGAGAGCTAGGAGAGATCCTCGGCTGCTTACTCGATTCCAGAGTCGATTTCTCGCAACAATCGGGAGTCTGAAAGAAACGGAAAGTTCTCGCACTCTTTTCCTTCTCTTTGGCCGAAAATCACGTAATAATGGGGAAAGTATGAAATGGGAGAGAGAGAGAAGGTTCGATTTGAGTTTTAGGGTTAAAATTACCCTGAATGCGAATTAACTAATCCGCACTGCGGGTTACCTGATCCGCACTCAGCACTTAGTCGGTTTTCAGAACATAAAATTTAACACAGAAACAACTCGCAGTGGGAACTTAGTAAATTCTTGACAGAATTTCAGAAAAAGTCTAACACAGAAATAATCCACAGTGCGGGTAACCTAACCCGCAGTGCGGGTCACTTAACCTGCAGTGGGAACTTAGTAAATTTTTGACATAATTTCAGAAAAAGTCCGAGCCTAATGCGGATGCATTCAACCCGCAGTGCGGGTTAATCAATCCGCATTGAGGACTTAGAAAAATTTAGACCAACACAGAATTGCATGAGTGCGGATGTACCAACCCGCAGTGCGGGTTAACCAATCCGCATTGAGGACTTAGAAAAATTCAGACCAACACAGAATTGCATGAGTGCGGATGCACCAACCCGCAGTGTGGGTTAACCAATCCGCACTGAGCCTATAAAATCTCAAAATCTCAAAATTTCAACGCGGTTTCAATTCATATTTAACTTACTTATTTAGGGGAACCTTAATTAAGGTTTAAACTTCTATTTTGTTAGCATGATTTATCTATTCTTGCCTTTAAATCATTAAGAATTAATTATAAAAATTTCATAATGTAACAGACATAGCACTATTTTTTTAATTAGTCCGCTATGATGCGATAAATGCTATTTAAACCTTTGATAATTAGTATATTATTAATAATTATTATTAGTATATAATTATTATAATAATATTATAGTATCTTTTTATTAATAATTATTATTAATATATAATTATATAATTATTATGTTATATTGTTAATATATTACAGTTATTATTAATATATTAATAAGTTTGGCTAGTATAACTTTAGTGTTATTTTAGCCTATATAACACCAACTCCAAAATCTATCGAATCAACTTCAAACGATGAATCCAAACCGTTCAAACCGATTTACTTCATTAGTTATGAGTTTACATGCAAAATTTATAACTTTTCGAACTTATTTAGTATCAAGTTAAGTGGTCAAATGTGTGAGTTTTTAAGTTAATTTTAATATATTCCTTTTTCAACATTTTTACCGCTTGATTTGATACTAAAATAACTCGAAAATATAAAAAATTTGCCTGTAAACACATCACTCATAAAGTAAATCGGTTTGAACGGTTTGGATTAGTCATTTGAAGTCTATTTAATAAATTTTGAAGTAAGTGTCACATGACACCGATGTTATACAAGCCGGACTCTATATTAATACTATATAATTAATATGTTATATTGTTAATATATTAAATAATTATTATGATAATATTATAATATATTAAGTTATTAAGTTATTATTAATATATTAATATTATATAATTAGTATTTTATTATAAATAATTAACTAACTTAGAATTTTAAAAATTTAGTCCACCAATTTAACCAAACAAGAAATATCTTAAGGCATGATCTAATTTTAGATCTCAATCAAACATGAATAATTTAGATTGGTCTAAGTTTAGAATAATCAATTTAGACTTATTTAGGTTTAGTCCATAATCAAATATGAATAGTTTAGACCAACCTAAGTTGGTGCCCAGTTTAGTATTTAATTTGTTTAAATAGCGTTTATTACGTGATAATAAAATAGCTAAAAAATAACACTATTCTCGAATAACACCGTTATATAGCGTCGATATATAACGTTATAATTTTTGTGGCCCAAAAATACTACACGGCGCTAAGTAATGAGATGGAAAAGAAGGGAGAGGAAAGGAAAGGAAGCTATTTAGAAACTTTGATTACAAGTAATGAGATGGAAAAGAAGGGAGAGGAAAGGAAAATGAAAATAATAATTAAGACAGCCTACGACTCACGCGTTACGCGGTCCAGCCAAGTATAGTTATAGACTTATAGTTGAGTCGCCGCTTCTAATCTTTCCCCATTCCATTCCACGAGACCTCTCTCCCTCTCTCTCTTTCTCTCGGTTTCTTTCCTTTCCTTTCCTTTCCTTGAGCTCAAAGTCTCAAACCCAAACTCTACTGTTAATCCAATCCCTTCCCTTGCCTTCCCTTCCTGATCTCGGCGACGACTAGATTGAGGTATTTTATTGATCTGCGTTTCTCCTCCTTGACTATTTTAGGAATTTTCTTTTGTGGATTTTGACAATATTAACTAACTGTTGTTAGCTCTTGATTAATGGCAGTTGGGCTCAATAATTTATTATTAATTTAGGTCTGTTGTGTTGGCTGTTGCACCAAAGCAAAGAGTTCCGTTCCGTTCCGTTCTGTTCCTATCTAAGGAATTTATTTATTTATTTATTTATTTTGTATGCACTATGGAATTGCATACAAAATAAAGGGGATGGGATATTGGGATTATTTTCAATCTTCTTTGTACCCTGCAACTACAAGCTACTCAGTCATATGAAAATATGTTTCTTCTATTACATTACAGTACATTACATTACATTACATTACATTACATTACTTTAATGTCTGTACCAGTATCAGCATGCATTTATAATCTCTCTGATTAATTTCTTTATACTCCAACATTCAATGGAGTGTTCACATTCGCCATTTCTCAAACAAAAACATGCCCCAGTTCAGTTCCTTCTATAGGTGGTAACTCATATCAGGACCTCACTAAAGTTTTTTAATTTGTATTTAGAACCATGGGTAATACTGAGAAGCTTATGAATCAAATCATGGAGCTCAAGTTCACCTCAAAGAGTCTACAAAGGCAGGCTCGGAAATGTGAGAAGGAAGAGAAAGCAGATAAGCTCAAGGTCAAGAAGGCCATTGAAAAAGGAAACATGGATGGGGCCCGCATATATGCTGAGAATGCAATCAGGAAACGCACAGAGCACATGAACTACCTTCGTCTTTCCTCCCGCCTTGATGCTGTCGTGGCCCGCTTGGATACCCAGGCTAAGATGCAGGTACAGCAAAATAATTCACTGGAGATCATTAGACTTCCTAGTCACTCAACTACGGTTTATCCATTAATAGTCACTGAACTCGCATTAGGTTCAAATTTGGTCATGCTACTGTGCATTTGACGTTGGTACAAGGCCATTTTGGACATATACCAGCATGGTACTTGTATGCACTGGTACTAGTTGCGTGCTAGATTTTGTTTTGTTTGTGCTTTTTAATTAAGTTCTGGGAGCAAACACCTAACCTTTTTGTGACAAGTTGATTTACTTTTGCAAATAGCTCTTGTTGTTTGGTGATATGCAGAAGCCAATTTATTACTACTTATAGCACTCAGTATTTAATCAGATTCTAATGAAATTTGCATGTGTAACAATAGCACCTATCCTCTACATTCATGCATTCCTAGTTCATGTGAGATCATTACAAACTAAAAAGACATCTTGGTTGGGCAAAATATGAAAATGTCAGGGTAGTTTAGTGTATTATATTTTCCTGTCTGAACATTTATTAAATTTTCATGTAACATCCAAATAACCCAAGATTAGTTGTCTTTCATTTGAAAATACAATAAAATAGGGCTTCCAACTTAAAAAGAAAATACTTGCTAACACCGTTACTAACATGCAGATAATTGGCAAGTCAATGGGTAATATAGTCAAGTCTCTCGACTCAGCACTCGCCTCGAGCAACCTCCAAAAGATGTCAGAGACAATGGATCAGTTTGAGAAGCAGTTCGTCAACATGGAGGTCCAGGCTGAGTTCATGGAGGGTGCAATGGCCGGGTCAACAAGCCTATCCACGCCAGAGGGTGAGGTCAATTCACTGATGCAACAGGTGGCAGATGATTATGGGCTCGAGGTGTCTGTTGGGCTGCCTCAGCCCGCGGCCCATGCCATTCCTGCAAAGGAGAAGGAGAATGAGAAAGTTGATGAGGATGATCTTTCTCGCCGACTTGCTGAGCTCAAGGCCCGCGGCTAGGGTTTTAATTAATGTGTGAATATTGTCGCTCAATTGGGAGTTTAGTTTTATTTTTTTTTGTTTTTTTTATTATGACGCACACTCAAATTGTTTGATATGATACGGAATTTGTGGGTTGCTGTGTTGCCTGATTTATGGGATCCAGTAGCTTCTGTGGGAATAAACAAACACCACTAAGATCCTACAGCAGGCTACCTACCTGTTACTTGTTGTATAACATTTTATATATATGCTATGCTCAACTGATTGTGTTTAGGTTTACATATTGTATGTGCGACCAGGGGGAGGTCTGATAGGCCTCTAGTTTTCTGGCATAAATTGGTTTTGATGTGTGCACGTCTGTTAATCAAAGATCCAATTCAGAAATCTGATGGCTGTGTTCCCCTGTTACATTTCATTTATGTTTTCAAACTATAGTTTTAAATGGTGCAAGTAGCGTATTGTTCTGTGTGGAGAGCCCAGAAAGCTAGAAATATTTATATTTATATTATACATGAAGATGATTTATTATTTTTATGAGGTCTATTTTTTGGGACTTCGTCTCAAGACTTAATTTATTTAGGTAACTTTTAAATTGAAATAAATATTATCAAATAAAATGTATATAAATATTTATTATAAAGTAATTATTTTTTGTTTGTAAATAAAACTAAAGTTAGTTGTATAGCTGAGGCTGAGAGATTAAAAACTGAGTCATTTATGAAATAAAACTTGTCAGGAAAAAACAGAGCAGAATTGGTAAAGAAGGCCCCACTCCAATCAGCAAAGCCAAAGCTGTCACGGATTTGCATAGGAACAAGCATTCCTTCATTACATTCACGGTCACGGGCTTCACCAAAATATTCTCTCTTTTCTTTTCTGGCAGTCTTCCCTTTTCAAAAAGATCTCTCTCTCTCTCTCTCTCTCTCTCTGTTCTCTCTCATTGGTACTTTAATTTGGTACATGTAATCTGTACCATAGATCACAATTCTCTTTCTCACATTTTTTGTATTTTATTTGTCTATAGGCTATCTCGACTATTGACATCACATGGCCATTTGTCTCTTGAGTCTTGACTGTCTGAGTCTCAGTCTGAGAGATATATATATATATAATACTGTTACTGTCGGTATTAACTATTAACTGGCCCCATCTAATCTAAGCCGACTTTTATTTTGTCTGAACCTTTGATATTAATTAATAGTGATGCTTGCTTGGTTCACGAGAT
Organism: Carex pumila; assembly: GCA_033356055.1. NCBI lineage: Eukaryota > Viridiplantae > Streptophyta > Magnoliopsida > Poales > Cyperaceae > Carex > Carex pumila. The sequence continues at coordinate 181,797 of JARJHM010000319.1, read as the reverse complement.
CACAGTTATATTTCTATTGTGACTGTGACTGTGATTGTGATTGTGATTGTGATTGTGATTGAGATTTTCCTTTTGCCTCACAGTCACAGATATCTTTTTCTTTTTTACTATTTACTGTTGTCGAGAGAAATTAAACTATATATCTAGCTAGTGGCTCAACAATGCTTTCGCAGTACTTGCCAAGAAATTTTAATTCTTGTCATTTAATATGTTAACGTTTAAAAAAAAAAAAAAAAAAAGTTAAATAAGTATACATTATGCAATAGTCATGTATTGGTATAAATCTCAAGTGTACATTGAGCAATAAACAAACATAATTTAGAGATTTCAAATTCTCAAATCTCAATGCCAAGCAAGTAAACATTCAAATAGAAGCTAGCCGACCGACCTCTAAAGGACATATATAAGAAGGCCACATGACATGCATGCATGGCAGGTTCAATAAGAGTAGATTTGAAAATCGATCGAACATCCAATTATATACGTATACCTAACTAAGTCGATGGTTGAGAGGCCTATTGAACATCCATCAAATGTGCGGGAACTAGCTAGATCTGGTGCAGCAAACAGCTAGCTAGAGATCTTTCAAATATGTTATGTATTCTACGTACCTTAAAATGGCTTGTCTGTGATGATAAATTTTTGAATGCTAGCCTTTGACCCATGCTAGCTAGAAGGAAATTAAAGATAATGACACACACACATGTGTGTGTGTGTGTCATGTATGGTCTGCTCTGTCATTTTGTAACGTGCATGATATCCTTAATTTCTTTCTTGCCAAAACACATGGCTTGCAGCATATATTGGTCGATCGTTCGTTCAAAGAATACAGCCGCTAACAAACAAATTTGTGATATAAGACTCCAAAGCTTCTTAATTATTTGTTGGCCTCGTTCATGCATGTACCAAATTGGATATATATCAATATCATTAATGAGAATCAGTTTATTATTGTAATTGTGTGTTTTATTTTTATAATAAAAGGTACCAATGTCCTATATATCTCATCTCATGTTTTTTTTGGGTACACTTGCAATTGTCTCTCACAAGTCCTGCATGTTTTGCAAAAAGATGGTAGTTCTTCTGCTTAATTGATTATTAAATCTGTGTTTGGCATGAAGTGAAGACACTTAACTGCCTAGTTCATTCTTAATAAAAGACATCATGGACCTGTGATGGACCAAATTGATTTGGTATTACTAACTTTCATTATATATGATATATATTTTATACTCTAGTTTTATTTTCGTTCGGATCACAAGCGCATGATGCTACCGTGTAGTAGTGTTGGATATCGATCCTCAGATATGGTATTTTAAATATTTAACAACGTATACTGGCCTAGATTAATTCTCGGATTTATAATAGTTTTGAAGCGGTGGCACTAACTATGATTTATTCGCATAAGTAAACATATATAGAGAGCCTCTAGAGTTCAAGTCATCTCCTTCTAAATTAAGCAAAGTATAATTTCGACATTTCTCTACCCTGCATACTGCCCTATCACCGCCACATGCAACATAGATTGTCCCACAGGGCAACTCGCACGCGGTAATGTAACTACCCGTAGATGTCTGGGGTTTATTCCTTATGTAATTTGAAAGGTTTTCTGATCTTTTGTTTGGCTTTTGGGCTAACAATTCTGAGTATTCAAGATCTGCAATTTATCCTCCTCGTGCAAAGGATAATATATACTTCCCTATCCTACCCCACAAATTATAATATTCCAAAGACCATACTTATTTTTAAGTCATTTCCTAATATAAATTGAATATACTATCTACAATATTCTGCCAAGGAAGCCCATTGGATTCTAACCCTAGTCTTTGAATCACTGCCAAGCCTAGTTAGCCAAAGTGTTTGAAGTTCTTACATGTATTCCCATTCACACCAAGATACAAAGACTTTACACTTATTAGTATGTGGAGGACATTGACATATAATATACATAACTATGTATGCAAGGATACGATAGAGAGAAATTCAAAGTATAATGAAATCTCAAATCAACATAGATAAAATATAAATTATACTAAAACATAATAAAAATTTCGATGCACCCAAACCCTAGAGATGAAAAGATTAGATTATCAAAGTCATGGCAAAATAAAAAAAAAGAATAAAATAAGAAAGACATAAACCACAACCATTGAAAATTAAAGAACTATTACCTCCTTAGATGACGCCTTCTTCTCCCGCCTTTGACCTTGAGATCGAGCTGCCCCTCTCTTCTCCAGAATTTACACTCTAATCTACTCTAATTTTTGGACTTAACACAATTAAACACGCACACCAAATCCTATTATAAGAGGGGTATATACAATATTTCTAAATCAGTGTAGCTTAGTGGAAGTAGTGGAGATCATGGGGCCACCCATGCCATAAATATTCTGCCAAAACTAGTCCACTAAACTTGGAAATGAAGTAATAAGTGCGTTATTTTAGAAGGATTTTGCTCGAAATTTGCGTCAACGATTGAGATTTAATCCAACCAAAACAGTCCAAGGATTGAATCTGTGGGCTCGTGTGGCCTCTTTGCGCAACCGCATGCGGTATAGGTCCAGGCCACACGGCTTCCTAACTTAGCGGATTTTCTGTGTTTTTCACCATTTCACATGTTGTGTACTTCATGTGAGGTGTTGCATGCTCCATGTGATGCTCTATTTTGACGCCATCTTTCTTTAATGTGACATTTTCAGAAATAGATTACATGTGACATTTTTGCTTCGTTTTCGGCCTAAATATGCAACTTTCTCCAAAACCTGCCAAAATAGCCTAAGAACATATTTGCAGTAAATAATTTGAAAAAATGACTACTTTGCATATGCATTTTCGTCATTTTCCATACTCAAAAGTAGTGATTTTTGCTATATAAATTGGCATTATCAACAGGAAGTGGAGTCAGACTTTCACATTATAGAGGTCAAGTATATAAAAATTTTCTACTATGAATAGAGTCAATTTCACACTATCAATAATATTTTCCTTTAAATATATTAAAAAGAGATGTAAATATAAAAAAAAAATAATTGAAAGGGGCTCAATTGACCCCATTCAAGCAATTTAGATTCACCCTTAATCATGGAGATGGGGCGGTGGTACAGTTAGTTAGAAGAAAAAGTTTTAAGACTGTAGTTATTCAAAGATAAAAAATTCGAACTCTGCCCACTACTTTACAGTCTCTATGAAGATTTAAAAAAAAAAGAGTTAAAGACACCATGATTCAAATTTAGCCAAGATGGCTCTTGGATGTGAGTATATATATGGATTTGGGATTTTTTTTTTTTGGATATGGACCAGAATTAAAATTTTCAAATTATTTTCAATATATGTATTGAACTTCGAATTTACGAACACATAAATGCATTAGCCCTTCAAAAAATGGAGAAGAAGATACAAAGTTACAAACGAAGTACTGTTGAGGTAAAAACTTTCGAAATTTAGGTAGTAAAAAGTTAAATCAATAAATGAAACTTTTTTATCTGATCGTATCCATTATCTTTGGAAAGAAACACAAATCTCTATTTATAGTGACAACTCTAGAAAGAGCTTTCTGCCTATAAACATTACAACGTGTGACAAACATTAAATTTTTAGTTCAAAGTACGAATTAGGGTTGTCTTTTTCTGTGCAGCTCAATATAAATGTTACCAAGGTTTGTCAAACGTTACTAATGGTTGTACCCTATAGAAACTTGATCAAAAACATGAGTTTTGTGAAGTTTGAATTTATTTTAAACGTTACCAACGTTTGTAATTCATTTTGACTTTGACTAAGTTATTTCTCAATGTTTTCTTACTGGTATAATCATTATAAAATTTGTCAAATGTTACCAATGTTTGCTCCATGTTGAAACAACATCAAAAACACTTTACCTAGTTTATAATTTTACAATTTAAATTCTTGATAAATGTCTTAATAATTACTTCGGTTCAACCAATCTATATTCCAATTCCAATTGTCATGAATCTGCATAATATCTAAAATAGAAAAAAATCATAAAATTTAATAATTGTATATTTTGTAAATTAGTCAAATGGACAAAAAGAGAATTGCTTGAAACAACAATCACAAATCCGTATCCTCTCAAGTATTGCAGAGGATTAGCCTCACTTTACGGTTTGAGATTAAATCTTAACCGGTTTGGGATTCGAGTCACCATAGAGGGCAATATTTTTGGGCTTTGAGATTTGTGCCAAGTCAAAAAGAACGATCTAGATATAGTAAATGTAAAAGATTCCCTTATCAGATATTGGAGAGGATGTGAATATAATTATTTAAACATGTAAAAAGACCGGTTCCGAGGAGTAATGCTTGTATATTTAAGATTGGATGTATTTTGTTGCTAAAACATATAAAAGATTCTCACATCATGCCTTTTGTTGCTAAAATACATAACTACGTACATGTAAATATAATTATTTAAATAGTTATCGAAGAGGAGTAATGCTTATAGTATATTGTATTAGTATATTATTTTATTGTAATTATTTGTCTAAACGTAAATTGTTGACAAATTTTTTTTTAAGGATAAAAAAGGCTTATGACAAAAAAGTTAGAGATTTCGGCCAATTCTGACCGATTCATTTCGATTTGGATTCAGATTTTTTTTTTCATCTAAGGCGTAATGTCCTAACAAATGAGCGGGCTTATCTATTTATTTATTATTATTATTTTGGAAATTTAGAGTCCAGTTGTTCTATCCGTCGATCGAAGAAGAGGACAAGTATACCCCTTTTTTTTTCTAAAAAAAAAAATAATCTTGCCAAACTATTTTGGAAGAACATGCACTTTGCCAGTATACCCCTTTTTGTTCACGTGACTTAATTTTGTTTTTATTATCTCTTCAATATATCTTCAAGGGTATCTACCTATTTAATTAATAAGCTGAAATTCCGGTTTATGTCTCGGTTTCTGTCGGAATCAACGCGCTAATTAACAATTTTTTTGAGCAAAATAGTTATATTATATACAATAATAATAAATGATCAGCAAATTAAACATATATAGACGAGTTAATTAATTCAGGATTCAATAACTAGAAGAATATGAAGACAAAAAACAATTTGTTATAAAATAAATGTGAACGAGCATAAAGAATAATAAGCAAAATAGAGATAAAAAGATGACAATCTCTTTATTCATATATTTCTCATGTGTGTACAATACAAGATTACAAAGCCTCTATTTATAGGCTACAAATTGTAAATGAAAAATTTCATCTAAATAAATGGAGAAATAAATTCCAATAGTAGTGGTCATCAATTCCAATTGTAGTGCATGGAGTAGTAGGGATAGTGGGGAATAAATGTTGAGAGTTATGGACATCCACATTAATATTTTATTCATAACACTCCCCCTTGGATGTTCATTACATAAGAATATGCCTCATTAAAACCTTACTAGAAAAAAACCCTATGGGATAAAAACCTAGTGAAGGAAAAATAGTACAATATTCTTCTAAATACGCAACTACAGCCTTACCAGAAAAACCCAATGGGAAAAACCATGGTTAAGAAAAATATAGTGCATATTAACTCCCCCTCATGACAGCATCAATCAAGACCTTTAAATCAGCGAACTCCAATATTACGAACTAGCTTTTTGAATATTACAGTAGGGAGTGCCTTAGTGAATAAATCTGCTGGATTTTTCACTTGAACGGATTTGCTGAACATTAATAATATTATTCTTTTAGAGATCATATGTGAAAAAGAATTTTGGTGAAATATGTTTTGTTCTATCTCCTTTAATGTATCATTTCTTTCATTGAGCAATACATATAATATTATATTCATATATGATCTTCAGGATCATTTCTCTAAAAGACAATCTACATGTCTGACAAATGTGTTAAATCACAGATCTTAACCAAACACATACTTAACTTGCTTTTGTGTATTGCTAAATTTTCTCATAGGTAGCGAAATATATGTCAATATCTTCGCGTGAGAGAAGAACTATATTTAACTTATATAAATTTACTATAAATGATATATCGTGTATTGTATGCTCATCAAGATAAGTGCTCATATTGCACTAAGATATGGTACTTCAGGACCAAATAGTTCTTCATCATTTTCTCGAGGTCTAAATGATCTTTATTCACATCTAATGATCTTACAACCATCGGATTGCTTAATTGATGTTATTTATCCATAATTGCAATTAATTTTCTTGATGCATAAAAATATCATTTTTAAATGTTCAATTTGCAATCCAATACAAAACTTTGTTCTTCCAAGATCTTTCATCTCAAATTCTTCCTTTAAATAATTTATTCTTTTGGAAGCTCTTCAGGAATTCCAAAGATCGTCAACATAAACTGTAATTATAATAAAATCATTTCTATATCTTTTCATGAAAATACATGGACAGGTCGTATCATTATTATATCCATGTTTCAATAAATATTCACTTAAACGATTATAACATATGCGTCCATATTGCTTTAATCGATATAAAAATTTATTCAATTTAACTAAATAATGTTCTCGAGAACCTAAATTATATGCTTCAGGCATCTTAAATCTTTTAGAGATTTTCATATAAATATCATTATCAAGCGAGCCATAAGCTGTAACAATATCCATTAGGTGCAAAAAGTCCTTCATAGACTGCCAGACTAATTATATATCAAAAAGTTGTTGCATCCACCACATATGAGTATATCTCAAAATTTCACCTTTCTCATTTTATTTTCTCATAAATATTCATTTATATCATACTGGTTTTATACCTTGAGGTACAAGGACTACAGGTCCAAAAACTTCTCATTTTTCAAGAGAGTTTACCTCTACCTCAATTGCACCTTTCTATTTTGGCCAATCATTTCTTTGTCGACATTCTTTAATAGACTTTTAGTCATGATCCTCAATATTTAATATGTTTAGCGCTATATTGTATACAAAAATATTATTGATATCAATTTTATCTCGGTTCCATCTTATTTCATTCATGATATAATTTATTGAGATCTCATTATTTTCATGAAATTTTAGATACCTGAGTTTCTGCTGGAACTCCAATATTATTTATAATTTTATTTTCTTCTGGAGTTTTATCTGAAATTATCATATCCTCGACTTGACCATTTTCATTCTTTGCTCCTTTTTCTTTTCGGGAATTTTTATATTTTTAATCTTTGGAACCGATTGCTTTTCCACGCTTCATGCGTGTTATAATTAGTCTATCCAACAGGGACACGGACTTTAATTGGAGCATTAGCAGCTGGTACATGTGATTTGGTCACTTTCTTTGAGTCTGTGAATGTGTCTGGCAATTGATTCACTAACATTTTCAAATGAATTATCTTTTGAACATTTAGTTCACATTCTTTAGTACGAGGATCAAAATAAGACAATAATAATTCATACTAATATATTTTTTTTCAGCTCATAGTTTTCTCCCCCTAAGGTTGGGAATTTTTTATTCATCTAAATCACAACCGGCAAAATTAGCCATTAATAAATCTCCCATCGATGGTTCTAGATACTATATTATATATGGAGATTCAAATTCAATATAAATTCTCAACTTTCTTTGATATTCCATTTTAGTGCGTTGTGGTGGAGCAATTATAACATATACCGCACATTCAAAAATTATTATATGGAAAATATTAGGTATGTGACCAAAAACTAATTATAAGGGGAAGCTTTATAATAGCTAGTTGGCATGATGCGAATTAGTTTTGTTGTATGTAAAATATCATATCTTTTTTTTTATATACGAATATCTACAGAATGTTTAACATTAATTTCGATATTGTCTAGACGTATTTTCATAATTGGATTATGCTCTTTGATCAAATCTATTGAGCAAGTAATTTCGCAAACTCCAGGTTGCGATTTGATGATAAACATACATGTGACCATCTTATTGATGCATCAATTAAAATCATAAAATATTCAAATGGTTCACATGTTGGATATATTGTTCCACAAATATCATATTGTATACGTTCTAGAAATAAAACCAACACACAAAAAATTCATCAGATTAAATAATCTTCTAGTTCTTTGATGAATGTTCATAATAATTATCTATTATTTTTCGCATCACTATTGATCTGAAATGGTCCAACCGGTCATGCCAAACTATAAACATATTCTTGTATGTAAACTTCTGGTTTACAATAACATGTGTTTCAATTGCACTAATATAAGTGTAGTACAAGTCAGAGAAAAAACATATGCAATTTATTTTCAATATGCATTGTTTTTCATATATTCAATATTTTTTCATTAGTTGTCTCAATATGATATCCATTTCAGCAGATATTCTTAAAACTTAACAAATTTATTTGAGACTTACAAGAATATAATACATCATCATCAATATAAATCTGTGTTCCTCCATGTAACCACAAAATAGCTCTTCTGGAGTTTTCAATCAATTTTTTTTTATCTTACAATTTTCCGTAACAACATAAAAGATAAAAATTAAAATTCCACCTTATAATGTAATACCTCTAATGAAATAGATAAGCTTCTTTAAGGCATTGTATTAATAGAAACGAACAAGCTTCTTTTAGGGCATTGTATTAATAGAAAATTAAATGATTTATAAAAGTAAATCATCTCTTTTCAAATAATTTTGTATAAGTTTGATATACTGTTTTTTTTTCAAACAGTGAGGGCTCAATTTTTCATAAATGTCACCTATTTTATATATCTCTTTTTCATCATTCAAATAATGTCAAATCATTTGACTAAATCGAGTTTGTCTATAATAGTTCAATATAATGTTTTGACGTACTACAGGTACATTGGCGTACGACAGGTACATGACTAATAATATTATAAATTTTCTTATTTGTTATTCTCTTCACTTTCTAATTATTTCTCCACTTCTAGTGGTAATTCTTTTTGTTCATTTATTTTTCCACTTCTAGTGGAATGATGCACTTTTTCTTCATTATCACGTCCATATCTAATAGTTTGTCCATCAAATTATTTTCCACTTCATGTGTAACTATTATTTTGTTCAACCAGAACAAGACATGTGGCTTCAATAATCTATTATAATTGAACGTCAGGTCAATTGATAAAATTGATGAAATAGGTTCAGGCCAATTTCATTAATATAATTTATATTCATATGGCTTCGGATCATTTCATTAACATAATATAATGTAAAAGATAATGTATAAACTCGAAATATTTCTTGAATCTTCTTTCAGAAGAGTACATCAAAAAATTCCACTAGAAAAAAAAATTCCACATCATATAAATCTTATTGAAATCTTCTTCAAGAAGATATATTGAAATATTCTCATATTAATTTTGTGAGCCACATAAATCTTCTGCAGGAAGATTAAATTAAAAAAAAAATATGAACATCACATTAATTTTTGCACATTATTTAAATTTTTTATCATTGTCTTTCCACTTCAGATGAAAATATATGTTTTTGTAATAATCACTATGATAATAAAGTCATTCTTGTATGTCCACGTCCACCTCCACGTCCACTCTCATTCTCCGTAATTAATTAAGGATAAAAAATTACAATTACCCGATCGAGGGTACTGTGGAGAAGCCCTTCTTAATTTCCATCCTTTTTAGCCGATATAAATTATTATTTTCGGAGGTTTCGCTATTATCGACGGAAGTATATATACCCTCATGATGTAATTCAGTATAAAATTAATGAGAGTGCTTAATTATATATATATATAGAGAGAGAGAGAGAGAGTTAGGCTGGGGTGCTATGGATAGCATAGTGGCCTCTATGCTACGGCTCAATATTTGAGTTTTCAAAATCCAAACGGTCGATCCGAACCGTTCATCTTATTCTCCATATTAATATCTGCTTGGAGACCAAATTTTACATTTTTCTGAATTTTTTTACTATTTATTAACTATTTTACAAAATTGTTGATCCAACGGTGACTGCACAAAACAGTAAAACTGTTGGATTAGCAATTTTCAAAGTGGCTTAATAAATAGTAAAAAAATTCAGAAAATTATAAAATTTGGTCTATATATTGTGTTGGTATCCTCATTGATTGCTAGCTATTCCAGTCTCACTTTGCCACATGATATCTCACAAGTTGGTCAATATATGCACAATTACAATTGCACAGTCATTCGTCATTTGGCCTTGTGAAGTGAACTCTGGATTAATTTCTGTCTTCATTATTTTATTCTAGCTATATATAGTACTTAATTAGTTCTTACCATGCAAACCTTTTTGCATGCTCACATGGGCATTGGGCAACGCTAGCTAGCTCAATCAGTTTGGATAACATTTTTACTATGTAAAATACAATTTTTGTTCTCTGGTGTGTGAACACTTTTGTTGTTTCTGATAACATTATTTTCCTCAAGTAATTCATTTATTATTTTTCTTTACCGAGGGATGACACACTGATTTAATTATTAAGGCAAACCTAATTAAAATGTAACAACTTTACATGGAAAAAAGATAATTTCAAATATGAATTGTGAGGAATTAAAAGAAATTAAAAGAGAGAGCCTATATATATGCAAGTAAATTTGCCTATAGAAGTTCTTCTGATGACATGCATGCTTTCCCAAGTTAATTTGCTGATAATTAATTATGTACCACTTGTATTCATTGTAATGTAAATTTTTCAAGAAAGATCAACATATATATATATATGCTTGCAGCTATATAGCATCAAAAGCCCATTAGGGTTTCTCTCTTACTATATATACAACTTGTATAAACCATGATCTCCTCCAAGACTTAGATATAGCCACAACACAACACAAGTGTCTAACAATGGACTCTACCAAGTCCTCAGCACTTCTCCTAACCCTCATGCTCTTCCTCTCCTCTCTTGCCCCAATCCTCTCCTGCGACTGCGACAAACCACCCAAAACAAAGCCTCCTAAAGGCGGGTCCTACCCGCATCCCCCCGGCAACAGCCCCTCGAAGCCGCACCCTCCAAAGGGCCCTAAACCACCAAAATCAAACCCCCCGAAAGGCCCCATTACCCGTCCACCTAAGGGCCCGGTGCATCACCCCCATCCCCCCGTCTATGTACCACCCCCGAAGGGTCCTGTTGTGGGACCGCCTGTTGTCTTTCCACCTCCGAAGGGTCCAGTCAGGCCACCATATGTCTCACCACCACCTGTTTTCGTACCACCTACACCACCTAAGGGTCCAGTCAGGCCACCATATGTCTCACCACCACCTGTTTTCGTACCACCTACACCACCTAAGGGTCCAGTCAGGCCACCATATGTCTCACCACCACCTGTTTTTGTACCACCTACACCACCTAAGGGTCCCATTACGAACCCTCCATATGTAGGTCCCCCTGGAACAACACCAACTCCCCCAGGTACAACACCGACACCGTGTCCCCCACCACCTAATACACCGACACCGACACCGACACCTACACCTACACCGACACCTACACCCGTCACGCCATCACCACCTACACCCATCACGCCATCACCACCTGCTTCATGCCCAGTTGATTCTTTGAAATTAGGAGCTTGTGTGGATTTGTTGGGAGGGTTGGTGCACATAGGGTTAGGCGATCCGGTGGCAAACCAGTGTTGTCCCTTGTTGGGAGGGCTTGTTGAACTGGAGGCAGCAGTGTGTTTGTGCACAACTATCAAGCTTAAGTTGCTTAATATCAATATATATCTCCCTCTGGCATTGCAACTGCTTCTCACTTGTGGGAAGTCTCCGCCCCCAGGCTATACTTGTAGTGTTTAGAAGACTCATATATAATAAGGTGAGACATCTCTTCTTAAGTCTAATTAACTGAGTTGAGTTTGAAACAAGTGCTATATATTATTTGAAAGAAGAAATTTTCAGGAAGTTAAATACTAATAATCATGATCAAATTCAAGCATTCCAAAAATAATGGTGCCATGCATGCCATATGTAGCTAATTAACCAACTCGATAGCAAACTAGCTAACAGATCAAAAAAATATATATGAAATTAAAATGAAAATTTACTTAAAGGAAGAACGTAACTCTCTAAGAGAGGCCTCCTTTTCAGCTTGTTGACCTTGCACTTGAACAGGTTCCTCAAAAATAAAAAAATTAAATAAAAAACATTCTTGAACAAGAGAAGCACAGTAGTACGTAGTTTGTCCGGCGATAAGTCCCCACTTAAAAAGTACATTTCCCTCCAAAAAAAAAAAAAAAAGACAACTTAATAATTTCTTCATAATTTTTTTCTTTAAGATAATGTGATCACAATGCAGGTGTTGAGCTAATTAATGAGTTGACGGACAAAAGAGGACCCTGATTCTTGATCCAAAGAGATCAATTAAAGACATGAGAGGATGTCTTCAATAATTAGTTCTTTTTTGTTTGTTTTTCTATTTATTTGCTACTGGTGCAATCTAATTAAGCTCTGAGATTGATTGTTTGTTTGACTTCTTTATTGTTGTTTGTTTTATTTTCAGAATTGTTATGATAATGGCATGCAACTAACCACGACTTATAAATTAGAATCAATTTATTGAAATAATTAGTTTAATCCGTTCCTTGTACGTACGTATAACATCAACCAACCAAAAACAACTAATTGCATCACATGAGCCCATCAAGTATATATATATATATATGAAACAATATCTGCGATTCTCTACAAATTAATTAAAAGGAGAGGATTACATAGTAAGCGCCATCTCAATCTAGCTAGCTAGATTTTACAATTAATTATTAATTCCCAACTTAGAAGGAAAGAGCATCTCTAAAAGTCGGAGAACAATTCTTTCAAAACAAACAACCATGTAAACTTTCTTCAGCCCTGCCCTGCCAGCTGCCTTCTAAGTTCTAATAGCTAGGCTCATTTTGGGAATAGTATACATATATAATTTAAAAATGTAGAGATTACGGTGCTAGTTTGTGGGTCATTTCCTTTGTCTTGTAATTCTTTCCACTGCACCCCTCTTCTTGCTTGGATCATTTATAAAATCACCATTAAAATCCCCATTTTGAACAATCTTAGTTTTACCTTTTTCAAGCTTCTTAGCAACATTTACAGAGTTCTCTCCCTTTTGTATATCTTTAATCTTCTTCTTTTTGGTCTCAGCAAGTGAATTGTCACTCTTAGTATGACTTCTACTTGCTCTTTTATGTTTAAGAGTTGAATTCATATTTAATTCAGTTCCCATCAGTTTTTGCAATTCAGGCACATAAGCTGTTGTCTGAAATGAAAAAAGGTTATAAATCAGGACCTAGCTAGGGAAAAATACAAAGATCATAATTAATACTCTTTTGACTCGATGAAACTTACACGGCCACCAGCTGTGATAAATTCAATTTTCTCGCCTGAAACAATAAAAAGCTAAAATGTTTAAGTGCAACAAGACAACGAAAGGAGAAAAAGATGTCTAAACAAAGTTAGATGTATAATTGAGATCCAAATAGTAAGGCACCACTTAGTTTGGTACTCACTGCATTGCTGGCACGCACTAGAATAGCTGAACCAAAAAATATGGGATTAAAATTTGATTGAGTTACTTTTCTTGATATTTACCATTAACATCTCCAGGCTTCTTTCCCCATCTTACATGAAAGAGCCAATGAGAGGGAAATCTACTTGAATCAGCATCAACTTCAACTGCATGCTTGATTACCTTTAGGTATGTAAAACTTTTGGTAAATACAAATATATCTGTAATTTAAAAAAAGAAAAGAACAAAAGATACAGGTATACAAAGAGAGACCTCATTGATAGACTGATGTAGTAATTTACAGCTCTCCTTTGACAAATTAGCCGCAGTTTGCAGGGGATGAATTCTCGCCTAAAGAATATTTAAATCAAATAGGACTAAAACATAACAACTAGTTTGCGAAGTACATAGCGAGAAGGTAGAGAGCCTAACCTGATAAAGCACCTCATCAGCAATCCAGTTACCAATACCGGATATAAAACACTGTGACAGTAAAAAAAAAATGCATATTACATAGGTGAGTTGAATGATGATGAAGTTATTAAAGCATTAATTAGGGATAAATAAGTTTTTAGCTGCTACCAACCTGATTAAGTAAGAGAGCTTTTATGCCTGTCTTTTTCTTACTAAGGGAATCAATGAAGTTGTTCAATTGCATAGGCTCAAATAATGCATCAGGGCCTAATTCAGAAATAGGAGGCATAGATTCTGGCTGCTTGTAATATGCCATTAAAAAAAAAAAAAAAGGAATATAAATATGAGGTAATGAAAAATCATCAAACAATTTGTAGCAAAAATAAAGGCAAGAGAATAAATTACATCATCAAGCAAGCGAATTCTTGCTAAACGTCTCTTGTCAGTGAAGGAGAATTCTATACCATCATCTAACTAGAAAAAAAAAAAATTAAAAAATCAGTAATGAAAAAAGAAAAGAGATCACCATTTGGAGATGCAAACAAACCAAGGTAGATGGTTGGAGAAGGATCATAAAGCATCTTAAATAAAACTCACTTGAACAAATAATTTAGAATATTTGGATGGCCACTCGTCTGTCGGTTGCACAGCAGACCTAATAAAAAAAAAAAATTATCAACCCTTTCATGTCTAAACCTGTGTAGAATCTAGAAAGAAAGAACAAAAAAAAAAAGGGGGGGAAAAAACACCTTTTGTAATTTGTGACAGGAATACCCTTTATGTAGATAGCTCCAGCCATTCCTAAAGCATTACAATGAGAATGAGGGGGTTGTTTGTAGAAAATATGAAGGAATTAATATTCATATTTGATTTTGATTTTGATTTTGATAAATATTTTTCATTCAATATAAAAGCATTGAAGAAACAAGTAATCAACCAAATTGAAAAGAGGGGAATGGAGGGTGATCGAGACGCAACCAGAGATTTTTTCCCTTGCGTCTCGCTTCCAAAATGGAGCTTCCTGAAAGAGCTGACTCGAGGCGCAAAGGGGATACACCAGAGATGACCACGGAGTCGCGTGCCACAGCGCATCTCCTGATCCTCCTCCCAACGCAGATAGCTTGCAGCGCACGCCGCGCAGCCTCCACCTCCGGTAGCTCTGGCATACTTGGCTTGGGCACTTCCACTTCCACTTCCACTTCCACTTCTCCGAGTTCCAACCGAGAGAGCGAGAGAGCGATGTATTACCAGGCCGATTATGGGCCGGGCCTCAAATTTTATTGTACAATATAGTATAGGGGGGCCGGCCTTTTATGTTGGATTCTGAATTTTCCATTTTGTTCTACTTTTTCTGTAATAATACATACATACAGAACTGTGCAGAGAAAGCATTTTTTTAATATTTTATGAAAGAAATTGAATTATATAAAAAGTTTTACAAAAAAATGAAATGAAATTCAATTCAATTTCAATATAAATAACTAAACCCTTATTGACTTTTTGAGACAGAAAGGTTAAAATGATTTGTATTAAAATTGAATTGAATAATTACAATCTGTACATGTGTTTATATAGGCTAGATTGCAATATAGCCGTTATACCTTTCTAAATTACAATACTGCTGTACCTACTAATTTCAGCTATATTCTGATCTAATCAATATACAATTAATCTATAGATTGCAGTTTCCTATTTTACAAATATTACAAAATATCTATTACTGATCTTGATCAATCTACAGATTGTGAGAGATCTTGATCAATATTTTTAATATCTTTAATAACCCTAAACCCTCCCCGCAAAGTAAACACCAAAAGAAATATTAATCCCTCAAAATACCAATATAGGCTGAAACTTTTTTTTCTTTATAACTCTTTTCCTTGTGTAGTTACATGAGAAATATTAATCACTCAAAAGAAAAGACCAACATATATAATATAAGCAAAGCTCAACCCTATATAAATAAAACAATAAAATAATCTGAAACATAAAATCCACAATTGAATTAAAGATATTAGATGGATGAAATACTACTAATGTACATTGCATCCCAATTTATCCCGAACCCCAATAAATATGACGGCTGCGACATAGTGGGCAAGGGCACCAAAAATCACAAAAATGTGAAAAATCTGATGACTATGGCCAGCTAAATCAAATGATCCAGGCTTCCACCTTTCTGGAACCCTCGTCACGTAGAAGACAGTACCCGTCAGGTACGATAATGCCATGGCTGCCTCGTATGCTAGGGTCACGTTACGCTGTGGCACACTCCAGTTCACAATTGTGGCATGTACAGCAGGTACAATCCCAGAGAGGCCCATACCCACAAACAATAGTGTACGGTAACTGCGAAACCTGATATCCAAAAAATAATTATTAACAAAACTGATTTTATTGGCACAGTGATTTGACATAAACCTGATTAAGAAAACAAAATATACCTTGCATTGGACAGACGGGGGTCAAGGAGAGTGTAAATTGTGACGAGCCCAAAAGCTGAGATGGCCGTTAAATAAACAATTTGCCATTGGGGGTCACATTGGAAGATATAGTATATAGGAGGGAAGAATGAGGTGACTATCATCACAGCTATGCCAACAAAGTCAAGCCGAATCAGAAAGAGGTTGAGGCGGTGCGAGTGGCAGCAGAGGAGGTGGCACAAGCTGCTACACAAAAGGCAGAACATGGCCCCTGCTAGGAACACGAAGAATGGCCACCGTGGTGTGCTCGGATCTGCTGTGGCAGTGATATGTGCCCCGATGGGTGTGTCAAGTTTGACAAAATAGGCTGCACCCTGAACATAGTTGGATTTTGTTTTATTTATTTTTATTTAGTTTCAAAGAAAACATTTCCAGAGAGATACATGGTAGTTTTTTCTCAGAATAACACCTGTTCTTTTTAATTTAATAGCCTCTTATTGGCCTTGACATTCTTAACAGGAACAGTACCTATTGCTATTGGTACTGGTAAGGTCTTAATAAGGTAAGATTGTTAGTGCTAATGCATTTTGTAGGACCCAGAAGTTGGAGATGTTGATGGATAAAGGTCAACCACCCAAATTAATCTGTCATTTAAATGCAGCAGTTCAAAAATGAACATAATACTAACTAAGTCTTTTCAGGCTTTTATATCGATGGGAGACACCTATCTGTCTGCTGCCCTTAATTAATATAATGTAGTTACATCAACTGTTTTGAAAGAGCTGTGTACTTAACTATTAATATTAATGTACCAAAAAGACGGGGGTCTTTTGATGTAAATGAGGAAAGAAGGGGCTTTCAGATATCAATCTGCTGTTTTTTTATAAGAAAAGCAGCTTGTTGTTTTTCCGAATCTAACCGTTCAAAATTTTATATTCACATATCTCTATGAAGAAATCTTTTTATGCACAAATCTCAACAAATTTGAACGGTTAGATTCGGAAAAGCAGCAGATTTGATTCCGGGGCTTTCTATCTCAAAACTTATCAACCAAAACCTCGCAAGCTTAATTTAGTGGTTTTACCCAACATGCCTACTCTCATACAAAATACTGTAAGTTCCATATTAGAGAACATAAGATTAAAGCAGAGGTCCGAAAGGTACGGGACTTACTCAAATGAACTTCTCAGAAAAATTCTAGCTAAATCAGAAGATTTCAATTGGAAAGATACACTTCGTTCTTTTTTTCTTTTCTTTTTTTTAATTTTTTTTTTCTGAAAGTAAGAAGATGCAGAACTTACAACAAAGAAACTTCCGAAATTGGCGGAGACATTTTCCATTGCACTTGTGGCAATAGACCTAAAAAAAAATGTGTAAAATTTTAAATGACGAGAGCAAAGTTAAGTTGTTGTATATAAACTGTAAGTTGGATTTTTTTTTAACTAGCACTGATTACATCATTACAAGTTTACAAGCAATGAAACCAAAGAAAAAGTCTATCCTTTACTAATAGGACAGTTTTTGCTTCATTTTGTTGAATTGCTTGGTGGTGAATAAGAAAATTGAGGGTTTAAAATTATTTGAAGAGTTGTTTGTGATAAAAAAAAAAAAAATGTGAAATTAATTGTTACCCAGAGATATGGCCGAGAAAATGAGCAACTTGAGGGATATAGTAGCTCAAATGCAAGAGAGCCAAGCAGAAGAAGAGTAAGAAGCCCAGCAGATGTCTATAGATAAATACATAAATATGAAATGAAAGCAAGATGAAGAATAATTAAGGGACTGAATTGGAAATGTGGTGGAATATATTATTCCAATTTGAGGTAGCAGTAAGTAGTGTAATTAACTTGGAACTTACGTCCAGATATTAAGGGTCTCATTGTGCCAAGAGAAGAGGCTGAAGAGAGCTTTGATAAGAGGCCACTCACACCTGTAATGATTCAATATGAACTCATTGTCCTTCATGTAATCGGGCAGCTCATCATACCTTACCAATCTTACCAATCTTAATCTACTACACTTATTGTCCCATGATTTCTCTTCTTCTTTCTTCTTCGCCTTTCCCTTTCGCTTCTTCCCATTCTCTTTCTCTTTCTCGTTCTCTTTCTCTTTATCTTTCCCCGGAGCCAGAGCCTCCAGAGCCAGAGCCTCATCATTATCATGGCCTCTCCCCTCTGTTTCCATCTCCCTCCCCTCCTCTTTTTTGTTTGTCTAATTGTCTTGGGTTGATTTGATTGTTGGAGTTGGAGGCGGGCGAGATGCTCTATGCCTCTATGCCTCTATGCCTCTATGCCTCTATGGGGAAGGAAAAAGGAATGGGTTAAACGGTGTGAGTGTGAGGAGGCGAGGCCGAGGCAGCAGAGCCAGAGAGAGAGAGAGAGTTAATAAGTGTGTGACGAGACGAGTGACGAGCGAGTGAGAGTGACATTTTGTACGAAAGAGAGATGAGATGAGAGGAGTGGAGTGGAGTGGTGTGGTGTGGTGTGGTGTGGTAGAAATGACAAATGGTGTGGTGTGGTAGAAACACTCATCTTCCAACTGTGACTTTTTCGTGTCATCTTTCGACCTTCGGGTTGTCATAACTTATAATACAATAAACTTAAATCACCAAATTATATCCTTAGCATATAATTAAATACTAGTAATTCTCAATATATATAATTCATTAGTAGCGACATTAATTTGCTTTCTCTTTCTCCCTGTTGTAAAATCGTACAGGTACCTTTTTCCTTTCTTTAACTTAAAACTTACAACGAGCTTGAAATTCACGGAAAGACACACAGCCACAGGGGAATGATTTAGAAGAAGAAGCAACTTGCAATTGGGAAAGTGAAGTATTTGTTGTTTTTGTTTTGTCATTTAAGTTGATGAGCTACTAACCATCCTCCCCATCTGCCTTCCCTATTAATGACTTTCCCCATGTTTCGTAGAATTGACCTTTTATATATATATATATATTTTTATTTTAATACGAAACGGTGATGCAATGCAAGGAAAAAAAAAAAAAAACGGTTCCATCTACCCGCTTAATAAATGTCTGCATTCAATTTTGCATGCATTCTCATTTCTCAAGCCAAGTCAAACGTTTTGTGCTTACGCTTTACCGCTTTAGTATGTTCACATAGTTCATCTAAGCACGACTCTTTTTTTCATATTTATATTGAAACTTTCTTTGCCTGGTAAGGCTTCAACATACGGTGTGGCATTCTATTGATTTGTACGTAATTACCAACTGAATTTCTCTCTCAAAAAATAAGTTTGCTGTACTTGGAATCACAACACCGGTGTGAAGCTCAATCCGGGCCTGCATCGGCATAGTGCGGACTCTAGTATTTGAGTCCGCACCGGTGTTCTGCAGCCGTAATAGATTTTGAATTCTCCAGAAATCGAGGTTTTATGGTTTTCTCCAGCATTTGGGTTCGCACCGGTATTCTACGGCCGTGGTAGATTTTGAATTCTCCAAAAATCAGAGTTTTATAGTTTCTTTTTTGGAGAAATGCTAGAAATAAAAATTTCGATAGAGAGAGATTAACTAATATTCTTGGCAACTACTGCCAACATTTAAAAAAAAAAAGATTGGCTAATATCAAAACGCTTGTTTCTAGGCTGTGGAACAAATGTTTCGGGTTTTACATTTTCAAAGTCCAAACTATTTAACATTCAATCTAATATTAAAATGTACTTACAGACCAAATTTTATATTATTT
The DNA here is from genome assembly GCA_033356055.1 of Carex pumila. Classification (NCBI taxonomy): domain Eukaryota; kingdom Viridiplantae; phylum Streptophyta; class Magnoliopsida; order Poales; family Cyperaceae; genus Carex; species Carex pumila. Next base: position 161,851 of record JARJHM010000319.1, on the reverse strand, counting down.
TTTTTGATATTTTAAATAGGGACATGATTCCTATTTTTCATTTAAAAAAAAAAAAAAAAAAAAAAAAGATAAACGATATTCAGAAAACATTGTAGCTGACACCCATTTTTATCAGATTTTAAAGGATTGCAAACTTATAATTTTAAAGTTAACATATAAAGTAATTACCAGAAAATACAATTAACATTTGCCATGTGATCCATATCAAACTATTCGAGGGTTGATCTCCCAAATTAAATCACATTGCACAACGAATTCGGATCTCTCATATACTGTTACTGTAGGGTAGAATTACTAAATTCAGACTGTTTCTCTAGCACAACATTTTAAACACTGAGTACGTACACATTGAATTCTTTTGATTCTGTTTCTTTCTTAATTGCACCCTTCCGTATCCAAGGGGATACATATTAATTCTACCACAACTCGGACTGAAATTTTTATTTATACTCTTTAAAAAAAAAAAAAAAACCAAAATACCTCAAATTATGGAGAATTCTAATTTATTCAGATCGCCAAGTCAATATGTAATTCTATTCATAGAAGGCTGCAGATTGGTTTGAAGGCCCCTAAAAACTTAATACATTTAATATTACAGTGCATTGCCCTCAAGAATGGGGCCGCATATTGATTTGGTGACCTAGATAGTTATAGAATTCTCTCAAAATTAAGGGTGTTTTGATTTTTTATTATGATATAAATAAAATTTTGGCAACTCTGGTCCTAGCTACACTTTTTTTTCTTTTTGAAAGAAAGATAAAGATCAAGGTCATGTTTGGTTGTGGAATAACTTTAATCCGGAGTAAATTGCTTACTCCAAGTTAAGGTGGAATAAGTTAATCATGTTTGGTGGAGTAAGCTAAATCGGATTAATTCAAATCTTACTCCCACTTACTTCATTAATTTTACTATTTATTTGATGGATTAAGTGTGGAGTAAGGAGTTTAATCCACTCCTTACTCCACGACCAAACATGACCCAAGCCTTCAAATTTTATATCTTTATTATTACAACAAATAATTTCCTCCATTTAAATTTCCAACCTATTACATTTCACATAAAATTAAACTATGTCATTACCACTAGTTCAAAATCGTTTTCCCAACTACACTTGTATATACTCAAAAATTAAATGTCAAAATTTCAAACTATCTCCATCTAATCTTAAGATCCAGCACCTTGAAATAAACCCCGACTTGAAGTTGTCCACATCCTATTTTATACCAAATTGAAGCAAAGTATATAAATTGTGGTTTTTAATGTTTGAAATTTGAAGTCTTCTATATATAATTATATATAGAGTAGAACTAGGGTGCTCTTAAGCTCACCAAAGTTTTGGTGAGCTTAACTCTAAAACTTATTAAATCGATTTCAAATGACAAATCCGAACCATTGAAACCCACCTACCTTACGTGTGATGCATCTAAATGTGAAATTTTTAAATATTCGAATTAATTTAGTATAAAGTCAAGCGGTCAAAATTAGAAGGTTAATAAATTAATTTTAGTGCATTCATTTTTTGAACGTTTTTGACTGCTTGACTTTATACTAAATTAATTCAAATTTTTAAAAATTTCACATGTAGATGCATCACCCATAAGGTAGGCGGGTTTCAACGGTTCGGATTTTTCATTTGAAATTGATTTGATGAGTTTTAGAGTTAAGCTCACCAAAATTTTGGTGAGCTTAAGAGCACCCTAGTTTTACTCTTATATATATATATATATATATATATGGCCGATATTATATGCGGACATTAACAAACTTGTATTGTAGCACTTTATAGCATATTGGGAAATTGATGCCAACCTATAGTATTAGCTAGGCCTAGGTCGATCTGTGTTTGTGGAAATTAAGGAGTGCTTCGTACATAAATTAGAATTTTCCGTTTTGTCTTTTAAAAGTTTAATTTTTTTTTATAAAAAAAAATATTATACAATCAGCCTTCCTCGATCGTAACGTAAAATCGCAATATATATACTTTATGTACCCAATTTAATGAATTTTTTTCATAAACCATAATTAATAAAATAAACTTTACATAACCAATATGATTATTTTTTTTTCAAAAACCATAAGGAACCGTTCCTACGGTCTCTAAATTTTATTTTTCCAGACCGTGAGAACCACACGGTCTTACCACAAATTTTTTTTTAAAACATAATTTAAAAAAAAAATTGTATTAAAATATTAGAAAAATTGAATATATTTCTTTGAAATTGGATGAAATAAAATATAATTTGATTTATTAGAAAGACTGCAACAAATAACTTGGATCAATATTTTTCAGATCGGATTTTTCGCAGCTGTAAGAAAAATTAATATATTTCTTTATGTGTTATTGGAAAAAAAATAAAAATGCTTAGATTATGAGTTATTGATCCCGGTTCAAAAGTCACTTCTAGATAATTCAGAAAATATTGTGATCCTTCTAGGACATTTAATTTATAAAAAGTTGTATCTGTTTTGAGAATTCTTTTTGAATAACAATCATTAAATAACTTAAAGTTTTTGTTTTTTTTTCAAAAATAGATACAACTTTTCATAAATTAAATGTACTAGAAGGATCACAATATTTTCTGAATTACCTAGAAGTGACTTTTGAACCGGGATCAATAACTCAGAATCTAAGCATTTTTACTTTTTTTTTCAATAATACATAAAGAAATATATTAATTTTTCTTACAGCGGCGAAAAATCCGATCTGAAAAATATTGATCCAGATTATTTGTTGCAGTATTTCTAATAAATCAAATTATATTATATTTCATCTATTTTCAAAGAAATATGTTCAATATTTTTAATATTTTAATACAAAAAATAAAAAAATTGGTAAAACTGTGTGGTTCCCACGGTTTGGAAAAAAAAATTAGAGACCGTAGGAACCATACGGTCCTTATGATTTTTTTAAAAAAAAAAAACTAATCATATTGGTTCTGTGAAATTCGTTTTATTAATTATGATTTTTTTTTATAATAAGGCTAGTGCCCACTTTGTTGAAGTAAAAATAGTAACTTACATGACGGGTCTCAAAATGAGTTAGCTAATAAAGGAAACTGCAAAAACCAAAGTAAGAAAGTCCATCAAAAAACACATAAGCTATGAAAACAAACCACATTGTAGCTAGTATCAAAACCAAATCTAAGCCACACAAAGGACTGGGGTAAGACAGCAACACAAAAATTGGCTTCAAACAGCCGAAACAACTCAAAAATGGAGACATCTCCATATGGAACAATCTGGTGCCCTGGGTCTTCATCAGATGGATGGTGCTCATCAGTCCCTTCTTCATCGGGGTGCCAGCTGGCCAAAGGCAAAACATCCATTGTTAGTGGTAGCCATATTGCTATTGCTTTCTGAACCTGTGGTTTGACAGCCCCTGTCCAATAATGAATAAGAGAGAGTATAAGTAAAATGATTTGGCATATAGATTTCCTCTTACCTCCTTGAAAGCAGAGCCCATTCCTATATTTCCAGATTATCCAACTAACTGCACTGAATACAAGTAACAAAGCATGTTTATGAGTATGAGGTAACCGTCTAGCAAAATGAGTAATATCTGACATTGTAGTCCGTGTAGAATTAACATCTTGGCATGCCCCCATATAAAACCATACTTGTTTTGCTACTGGACAAGAGACAAACAAATGGTTGCTAGTTTTAGGTTGATCACAAAATTGACATTTATCATTCCCTTGCCACCCTTTTTTGATGAGATTATTAGTTGTCAGTATCCTATTCTTGCAAGCTAACCACATGAAAATTCTGATCTTGAGTGGTACAGGTGTTCTCCACCATAACATGGCATTTCTAGGTTTGACCCCTCTAAAATTGAGAAATTGATATAAGAATTTGACTGTGCAATTCCTTTAGGGTCCCATCCGCCAACTAAGTTTGTCATCCAAGTGTGTAAAAGACAAATGACTAATAATTTCTAACAATTCTAGTCATTCAATGTATAATACTCCATAGAGTGATCATCTAAATTGGAGAGCCCCCCCCCCCCCCCCCCCTTGAGAATTAATAACTTGTTGAAGAGAAATGTCACTGTTAGAACAAATTTCAAATAAGTAAGGGTATCTAGAAGACATGCTACAGTGCTGGTACCATATATCGGTCCAAAACATAACAGAAGTTCAGCTACCTGGGGTATATTCTACACTAGATGAACCTAAGTGGTGTAAAGAAGTAAGTGTTGTCCAAAATTCAGATTTGTGCAAGGTAGAGTTTGAGTAATATTTGGTAAGAATCATATGCTTCCATGTGCTTGTATAATTATGATCTTTCAACTTCCACCACCATTTCAAAAGTAATGAGATATTCATTTGTCTAAGGTCCAAAATCCCTAAGCCCCCAAATTATTTGGCTAGACATATGGTTTGCCAATTAAGGAATACTTTTTCTATACTGTAGTACCTTGCCAAAGGAAACAGCATCTGATTTGATCAATTTTTTTCTCACAAAAACAGGAATTTTGTGTACTGATAGAAAGTATAGTGGTACTGCAGAGAGGATTGAATTGAACAAAATGACTCTTTCTCTCAAAGAAAGTAAACTACCTTTCCAATTTTAGAGTTTTTTTCTCAATTTTATCAATGAGGAAAAACCAATCAGATTTTTTCAGTTTGCGAATATGTAATGGTATGCCTAAATATTGCAAAGGGAAAGAGGCTGGTTTGCATTGAAAAATTTGGGCATATGTATCTATATCACCTAAGTTGATAGGATACATAAAGGTTTTAGCGTAGTTGACTTTGATACCAGACAAGCCTTCAAATGCAAATAAAGTCCACCACACTCTCTCTATGTTATGCTTATCAGCCTTTAAGAATATTATTGTGTCGTCCGCATAATAACAGTTGGTATGAGACATTTGATCTATATGATTAGGACCTATACCTATCAATTAATTATGGTTTATGAAAAAAATAACAATTTAATTCCTATCTGAATTTTTTGGTTACGCTCTGTCGATCTGTACATGTGTTGTCTGTGCCGTATATATGGAAAAGAAGTATAAAAATTTAAAAAATATATAATATCATATCATATAATATATACTAAAAGCAGTTCGTATCTTTAATTAGGTGTCTATAATTTCCGAATATATATGTTAAGTATACGTCCGTCTAGTTGTTCAAACGCAAAGATGAACAGTACACGTAAATGGAGTAAAATTATTTTCCAATAAGAAACTACTAATTAATGACATATAATATATATATATATATATATATATATATATAAAGAATAGGACAATGATATAAAAAAAAAGAACAGTATGAATATGATGACTCAACGGGTCTTTAAAAGTTAATGCTGTTCCAAAAATTTGACGAATGCAAGACCATTATATATATATCGCAAATCATGAGGTGCATGTCTGAAGGCTAAAGCTAACAAAGCAAGTAGATATGATTGCATTTCGGGCTGCTAATGATCATTTTATTACAAATCAGACTCAAAACTAAAAATTGTCCTTACTCGACTCGACTCACTTTTGAAAGAAAAAAACTCAGCTCGGCTCATGTAAACACTTGGCTCGACTCGCGAGTCGGCTCGTGAGCCGGCTCATATTACATGTTAAAAAAATGATCATTTTATTATTTTAAAGAAATGATCGAAGTGAAATAGAGATATTCTTGTGATTTTAAATTACATGTTAAAAAACTTTAATCATTTAAAAAAATAATGATCTAAAGAAATTTGAAAAAATAATTATTTCTTTAAAATAATTTCAAAATGCCGGCTTATATTACATGTTGAAAAACTTTGAAATTTAAAAAAAAAAATTGAAATTTGAATTTTTTTTGCTTCTGGAGTTGTACTTTTAATTTGTGAGAAATGAAAACTTAGTGACTTAACGCAACCAGCACCTATATTTATTTCTCATAGATCATGAACCAATTGCAATTTGCAAACAGTGCCAAAAGACACCCTCACCTAATTTTTTAAGTTTTCATTTCTCACAAATGATCATTTTTAAACCAATTTGAAAAGTTTGGGGGAATTTCATGTATATCCCTCAAAAGTTTTAATATTACGTATTTATCCCTCTAAAATCAATAATTACATATTTATTTTTAAAAATTATAGAAACTCACATATTTATCCAATATAATTCTATTATATATCAAATATCTCCAAAACTAGTTAAATTATACCTTTTTAAACATTAAAATTTATTTTACAATTTTAATTAATATTGCAATGACCATTGTACCCTTTCTTCCTCTATCCCTTTAACATGTTGAGTCTTGGAGCGCCAAAACCTCCCGCCTCTTCTCTCCAAATAAGCTAACATAATCTCCCGCCTCCCGCCTGTTCTCTCAAACTTTCTCCCTGCCTTTCCTTCGACCTCCTCGTTTCTTGTTGCCTCCCCTCTCAATTTCTCTCACCCCTGACTTAATTTTTCCCTCTGTCTCTTCCCTATATTATGTTTTTTGAAACTTACTGTACCTACTTTTAAAAACTTGTTGGTAAAATACAATATTGCAATGATTCTTTTGGAAAAGGCTAAGTTTTTTGTTTTTGTCTAATGTTGATTATGATAATGTTGATGATAATGACGATGACGATGAGTTGCTGGTGGTATTGATCTCTTTCCTGACACACAGAAGCATACGTCTAGTTTTGTTGATAATTATGATGCCTGATTTGGCAGTAGACCAGGAGGAGCATGAAATGAAATAATCCTACTTATGCTTGAATGGAGCGATAATCAATGTACTGAGACAAGTGGTTACGGTCTGGTTGGAGCAAGTGGAGAACAACTCAACAACTCCTTTTATTCCTCTGTGTGTCATTAAATAGATTGTGTCGTGTCGTGTCGTGTCGGGTGAAATGCAATTGGTAGACTCAAATGGCTATAACAAAACAATGAGGTCTCATATTTTAAGACTCAACAAGGGCCGAAAGATAATTAAGAGCAACAGACTTGAACAGAAAAGTTGTAGGTTTTAAGGAAAGCCCTTGCAAAACAAGAGTATGGGGATCAGAGTATTGATCAGACCAACCTCAACAAACAAGCAAATTAAGCAGCAATATCAGAGAAGTGACATAATTTTTAGAACAATTAAAACGAGAAACAAAGTACATTGAATTGAAGTTTGTTCAGAATTTATTAGCGAGCAAGATATCCCAAGTTTCATTGACCATTTTAAACATGGACTTTATACCCCACACCGGTTTTCTATAAAAAGGACTAGAAGGCACTTACTGTACACTCAAAATGTTCCCTTCACCAAGCATACAAGTTCAACATGCATATATTGTCATATATATATATATATAATATATATGTATGTGTGTATATAAAGGACCATTAACCCTCAATTTTCATTCTCCCTGGAATCATAAAGATTGAAAATTCAGGGATTTAAATGCGACCAAATTCGGAATTCACAAGAAAATGCTTCACATGCAATTCAGTCCTTATTAATCCCAAACTTCTGTAGTGCTGCTTTTATATCACTTGTACCACAACCTTCGGATTGGACAATATTGGGGCTGTCTGAAGCCACCACATCATCTAAGGGGTAATTTCTTGACTTCTGGAGGCTACTTGGCGGTTTGTTGAAAGAACCCTTCAAAATAACTGTTTTGTGAACGCCCCCGAGTAATCCATCATAGTCTGAGTCGCCACTCTCTCCCACAAGCACCACCATTTTGGATAGCTCTACACCCCATCTAATATACAGGTACCTAATATAAAGTTGAACATATGTTTAGGGAGAGGCAAGTGACACAAATTTTCGAGCAGAACTAACTGGTGCTACCACACTTCAATGATAATTGATAACACACCATACTTGACTGTTTTCGAAACTTACCTTGATTAAACCCCCAGAAAAGATATTATTAAGGCTGAATCTAAATACAATTAAGCTTCATTGAGGTATGCAATTAAGCCTCACAAAACCCAGTTTTACACCAATCAATCCACACTTTGTGCAATTGTGCCTCAACTAGGTGCTGCCTCAAACTACACTTAAAAAGGAAAGGAAAGAGAGAGAGAGAGAGAGAGACCTTAAAGCCTGAGATCTTGATGCAAGAACAGGAATAACATGAAGCTTAGTGCCATCATGGCTGTATAAGACATGGCATCTTAGTGCCTGAATCCTCATTGACTTACGAAGCTCATTCAAAGGTGGCACCTACCAGATATTCAGGAGGGAAAAAGGAGTTACTATAGAAATGTCAACTACTTCCAACCAACTCATGATTGTACCATGAGGATTCTGGGGTCAGCATTGCACAATGTCATTCACATTTTCCATTGATTATGCTTGATACTGGGAACACGTGCATCTAAAATTAGGGTTAATGTATCAGGTTAATAATTTCCTTTTATTTGTTCATTCCTATTCTCTGGGAAGTAAATAATACAAAAATTACAGTAAGAAACAAGGATCTCATCTCAAACACCCCCCACCCCATATGAATATGCACCAATAAGCACCAAGATATGGCTATATCTGATTAAATAAAAAAATTAAAATAAAAAAAAAACAGTATTACTGTATGGTCAGGACTAATAAAAAAACCTTACCACTTGAGGATTTGCCACTTTAAATGCAAAACAATAAGATGACGACCTATCTTCATCCATTACCAGAGCCCGCTCCTCCTTATCACCTTTTTTCTCTGTCTCCATGGCAGACCACCGAATTAGGGTTTTCCTCAAACCCTCTCCACCCCACCTATACTCAATTTGTGAGTGGTAATCCAAGTCCAGTGAAAAAGGCAGCTCTTGTGGGGTCAGGATATCATCAGCATTACTATTAGGATAATACAAGTCACTACCACTGGTGCAAATGAATGCATCGAAGTCCGTGCTCAGCAACCCGCCTGATATTAGTAATGAGTGTACCTCTGACATGGTCATAGAGGTCGAGAGGACAAACCCAACTGATTGATTTTGCCTTTCGAGCTGTGATGCCTCGAAAATATTTCGAATTATTTCAACCAGATCCTCCTCCTTCGCTGAGTCTACGGCAATTACAATAATATGCTTCCTCCTTCGAAGAATTGGTAATTTACTACTGCCTCCCGCATTGGTATTATGAGATTCTAGATGACTGCTAGAGGCAGCCACATCCGAGAGCTTCTTTACGACATTTTCCAGTTTGGTCCTTCCACTATTTGCATTTTCATCACCATCCAGAGAAAGCTTCAAATTTAGTGAGATGTCCTTGATATCCTTCAAAGAGTCACTAGGAGAATCCAAGTCAGAGTCATTAGCACTGTCTTCTGATTTTTTCCACATGGGATGCCTCGGCTTTAATGTGATTATCTTGGAGAGATAGTTTTTACAGTGTTCCGGCCAGGAGAACCTATGGATATTTTTTAACCCATTCTGACGACATCGGGCCCAGAGTTGCTTGTCTGACACAAGCTTATAAAGTGCATCAGAAATGCCATTCTGGTCATGTGGATCAACTAGTATACCATTGTCAAGTACCTGCGAAGATAAAATAATCAGGTACAAATGCACAAGCACATGACCTTCTGACTGTACAAGTAAAAATTACACCATTGTTAGGGAAACTCCACATTGAAAATTTATTACAAGAGGTAAATTAGAATAATAATGTATATTTCGTATTGGCATCTTTGCTTTATCATTTATTTTCTTATGTTTAGTTGCAATTTGCATTTGTTATTTTCAAAGCAATTGCTCTCAGCTTTAAAGTGTCTCTTAAGTGTTTGAACTCAATGGCAAATATTTGGAATATCCTCTACTAAAGAAAATACTTTAAGATTATGTCAAGGAGGTCTAATTCAGATATCACATCTACACTTTTCAGTTGTTAATTGTAACTTCAAAAGGAATGTCCTTCATTTGTTGCTGTGCAATCCTTTACAATTGTCTGAATATATTATAGTTAAATGGTATGAACTTCATGAGCCTTAGGCTAATACAAAGTTGTTCTTTTGGTGTTATATACAAGATTGACCAACAACAGAAGCCAAGATTATTATAAGTGTTCATATGACAAACTACAAAATATTGGAACATATCAAATATTGGAGAAATAAAAAACAAAGGGACAGATAAACAACTGGGCTCTGTTAATCAAAACCCATTTGCATCAGATATGGATATTTGTAAGCGTATAAATATATAGGCATGATAATGGCCATTCGGAAGGACTGATATGGATTCAGATATAATCTGTATTCCAACACCCATTGAAATTTAGATACCCGATATATAAATTTCAGATGCAGATGCTATTTACAATTTTTTGGGTAAATTTCGCCGGAGGTCACTAGACTTTGTCATTTGTTCCAATCAAGTCACTCTATACTTTTCCATCCAAAATCTTAACGGAATATTCCCATTCTGTCCAAAATATTAACGGAAAATACTTATTCCGTCCAAAATACTAACGGAATTAACATATTATATTACCGGAATGGGCATATTCCTTTAACATTTTGGATGGAAAGTATAGAGTGACTTAATTGGGACAAATGAAAAAGTTTAGTGACCTCCGGCGAAATTTATTCAATACTATGTGAGTTCCTTTCTAATGTCTATTAGCCCAAAAATCACGATACAAGTTGAATTTGTAACTGTAAAATAGGTACTTGCATGATATGACACAAAAGATGATGTGTTTCAATAAAAAACATCTTTATAGTTCAAATAGAAATAATAACAATTTATCATCAAGGTTAGCTTGCTTGGATTAAATTTAACTTGTTTTCAAGCAACAAATTCAACAATTTTTTAAAATTTGTATTTGGAAGTATGCATATCCATATATACATACAAAACACATTGAAATTAAATTTGTACTAAAAAAGGTGCACAAATATGTACTATTAGACATAATAGAAGCACACTCACCAAATTAGAAGCATGCATAACTGGAAAATACTCTTCACACTAGTTTCACATTATGCACTTTAGAAAGAGTTTCACATGAAAAGAGTTTTGCTAGTTTGTATTATTTCAGGTTCATTAGTTATTCTATTGAAGACTTTTGTTTGGTTTTTGCATGGTTGGTTATGTTTGGTATAAACATAAACCTGGGGTGCGATATTAGAAGTTTGTTCCTTTTGAACATTAATAAATCACAGGATAATAAACAAACCTTGTGAATATCAACGGGACCGCCATTTTTTGTTGCGACAATAGGCAAACCATATGCTGAAGCCTACTCAAACAAAGATATAGGATTTCAAAAGCTGAAACATGACTCCATATGTATTATTAAAGAACATAAAATAAGAAAAAAATGTGGACCTCTATCAACGTTAGACCGAATGGTTCAATGTAAGCCGGATTGATGAAAACACCCTGAAGTACAAAAAGGAATAATTTTTACATTAGAAAAGAGATCTGAGTAATGGTTCTCTATTTTGATTTGTATAAATAATAACCTGACTAGAAGCAACATATTTAAAATTCAAGGAACATAAGAAAATCACCTTTGTCTTGGCAGCCAAGCGATAAATATCAGGAACATCAGATTGCTTGTGATGCTTTGGATAAGCCACTAGGCCATACAGATCATACTTATCAATTAACTTAAGAACAGAAGTCAAATAAACTGAATTTGTAGTCGACATGTCATCTATGTCGTCACGGTTTCCCATTATCAGTGTCTGTATATTCAAAAGAAATAAACAAAATTTTATCATATAATAAACAAAAAAGGTACCTATTTATCAATAACATCAAGAGACCTGATCGTATTGCATTAGTGCACTGAACCACTATTTGCTCCACACTACGACGCCAGTTACAGACCACCAGCACACATGGTGGCTTTTCAAATTTATCTTCTTTTTGTTGCTTTGGACACCCCCTCCCTTCCCCCAAAAACCAACAAAAAAGAAGCAAAAAAAGAAAGAAACGAAGTACCAAGTAAAACAAAACAACTTGTGCAAGACAATATATTCAATATAACTGCCTAGAAATAAAAAATGAAGGGACAAATAGCATACAAGATTGGCAAGTTCCCTCAAAGGACGGCATTCACCAAATGCTTTGACAAGCGTCGTGATGTTCTTTTTGGGATCTGGCCGAGCTAATGCCAGGATCATTGGCTTGCGGGGGTTTGTGAAAAACCGCATTATCTGCCATTAATAAGTATTAGTTGTTATCCGAGCTGAAAATTTAATAAAGCAAACACCACATTCAGATATTTGACGAGGAAAACATATGGGATTAATATAAAGGTTAGCACCTCGCTCCAAATAGCAGGTGGGTTTGGAGAACCCGAACCATCATCATGAACGTCCAGTTCACCATCTACATCGGTATCATAAATGTCTATGTGCTTAAACTCCATTCCAGGAGGAATTACCTTCAAGTCAAGGAATTTAAGATATATTAAGAATTAAAAGGAAAAGAGCAGTGGACATTTCCATTATGAAAAAGCAAGTATGCTAGTAATGACAATCTATTTCTGATTTTGAAACACAAAAGCAGGATCAAGAACAAGGTAGGCCGTACTAAGAACTGACAATGAATAGAACGAGAAGTGTCATTTTCACAGCATCAACTATATTAAGTAGTGTTCCAGTACCGCTACCTATGTTGCGTGTATACAGGATACAAGTAGCATATCTGCTTTGATACCTGGCAATATGCATTTTTTTTTTCAAAAAAATTAGCTTTTTTACGTTTAATGATCAGATTATTTTATTACTTTCTTACATAAACAAAAATATTCACTTTTTAAGAAAATACAAATATGTGGGCTTGTTACATTTAAAATATTATTATTTAGAAACTAAGAAACTAAGCAGAATTTAAAAAATGTATAAAGAATTTCCAATTATACATGATGATAAGGAGCAATTGGGGAAGGAAGAAACATTCAGCAACCTGATAAATCTTGCAAGGGAAAAATAGTATTTAACTAGGTTTTTAAAAAAGTTCCAGGAGCAATACATAAAACTACTGTATTTGGAAATAGATACGATAATGACCCGTGGCTCTTTAGTCCCAAAATGAATGTTTTTTCTCCTGACCACTTCTTACCTCTCTGTAAGAAAAGAATGGCTCTGCTTGGAATGAATCTCCTAGTCTCTCTTGTAGTGGGGATTGCTTAAGACTTGTTCTTTGTGGTACTCTGGGGGTAAAATACACATTGACCGTATCTTGGACCGTAGCAATAAAAAGTCATATATTAATGGTTTAATATGCCAGGCCGCATGTCAGGTATTTATCATACAAATGTATCATATCAGATAAGCATCTGATATGGGTGTGCTAGCTGTTTTGCTACATCTGGGTAAGATAGGCTGCCAGTGCCACAGATAAGAACAATGATTAACACGGTGTGGGTCTATAGGCAACTAAGCCTCTATTTTATGGAACTCCACAAGTGCTCAACCCAGAATTGCAAGGTTCCTCATCCTAATCAAATTAGTATAACAACACCCAGAAGAAACAAAAAAAGGGGCAAACTATATGGTCAACCAGTAGTACTTACCACCATGCGAGGCATGTATCGGCCATAGCAGCTAACACCGCGCTTAATCCTGGCCCTCAATTTCTTAGCCAGAACTACATCAAAACCATCATACAAGTTCCACTGCTCCTCAACCTCTTGCTTTGTTGATGTGATAATTATTTCTGATGCATCCAGAGCTAACTCCTCAGCTTCAATTCTTCGCATAATTTTGTACATAGAATTAATCTCTTCCCTTGATTGCCTTCCTTGTCTTAGAAGCTGTTCGAGCTTGTCTCGTCCAAGTGAGTGGCCGGTGAATACCATAGGTACATTCAATGCACCTGAGAGAAGAGCAGCTGAGTCGCCAGCATCAGCATAGTGGCCATGTATAACTACTGGCCAGACAGGCCCACCATCACCGATCTGTTCTCCCAAAACCCTAGACATCTGTAATTTTTTAAGGTAAATGATAGTTAAATTGACATTTCGCAAACTGATTCCAACATTTGAGAAAGTTTGCAATGTCACTGCAATTCAGAAGCTTTGAATGGTGATGAATAGAAATTTGGTGTATGAGTCCAAATTTAATCTAGCCTTAGTTGTTAATTAATAGGCTGCATTTAAGTCCAAGTATGGTTGGATTCTGATCAGTTTTCATATGATTTAAAACAATACATGTGAACTAAGATTGTTTTAGAAAAATTAGCTTTTTTTATGAGGTAATAGATTAAGGGGTATAATTGGTAAAGTTCTTTAAGGAAAATTATATAGTATAATTTGTTTTACTTTATATTGTCTATTTCCGAATTTGATTTTAGGCAGTTTTTTCATTATCTTTTTTCTCTTTTTGCTATCGTTCCCTACCCATGTCTTGCACTGACCTAGCCCTAGCCACCCTGTAGAGTCCCGTTTGCATCAATTGGTGATGGTCCGACAAACTACACTGTAAAGGTGCGAAGATAAGGAGCCATTTGGGATTTTAACTAAACTATGTTGTAAACATTGATGCAGTTTGGGAAGCCTATATACCAAATTAATAACTTGGGCAAAAGGTACACATAACTGCATCATGGTGCCTGGGAGGTTTTAAGATATGCATTATTCACACATTTCCCTAATCCGACCAAAAGAGAGATACCAAAAAGCAATAAAAATATTCTTACCTGCATTATGTGGTTTAGTGCCCCATCAACGAACTCTTGGATGTGCGGCCAGAGACGCTCTTTGGGTATGTATTTATCTCTAGGTCCAAAGGGTATGCGTATGATGTATGCACCTGCACTTTCTCCTGTCTCATTCATGGCATCATCCCCCTGAGTCAGCATCTCAGTTGGTTCACCATAGCTCCAGTCAACATCTGGAGCAGAGATCTGGCGGGTAAGCAGATCAACCCGGTACACGCCTGGTGTAGCACCTAGAGCCCTTGCAAGCTCCACCGCATATTTGACCTGGTAAGATAAAAACGATGACAAAATGGAGTTTGTTAAACGATCATGGTGTTATCTGACTTGTTTAATATTATACTTAAAAATAAAAAAATGTATGTCATTTAATGTTATGTTTAAGAAGTTACCTGGCCACCAGTGTCAGAATCACGACCGAGCTCCATGTTTTCTCCTCGTATCAAACCATGAATGCTGTCCATAACAATCAATTTCTATCATTAGACATTTTATTCATGGAAACATATTAGCAGGTAAGCTACCAGGCTACCAGTCTCCGTTTCTATTTCTTTTTTTCTTTCTTAAGTTTCCCTACTGTGTTAAAAATAATTAACTTTGTCGTAGAAAGTGTTATTGACGCGTACCTTATTAGAACAATGTATAATTTTTTATCCTTATGCTGGTTAGCCCAGGCATCTATAGCATCAATTGAGCTGATACGCGCCATTCTGCCAGGTCGTGAACTGCCTTCACCATGTGTGGAAAAGTCAGCAGCGGGTGCGTCCCCTTTCTCTCCCTCTGATAAATCTTCTGACATATCAGCGGTAGCTTCTCGGCGACCCCTCTCGATTTCCATGCGGCGCTTGGAATGCTGTAGCAGCTCCTCGCCTTCAATCTGAGTGATTGGTGATAATTGGTTAGTTGTTGTATGTGTGGCAAAAGAATGAAAGGAAGAGTATTGTATTAGTGACCTCTTTCTTCTTTCGAGCGAGATTCCAAATTCGCCAGCACATATTCTCGAGCCTCGTGTTCCTTTCTTGTGGGCTTCGCATTGCGGCAGCCTATGAAAATTGTTTGTGAGGTGTAGAGTATAGGCATTAGGTAGGGTTGAATTGAAATGGTTTTGTTTTGTTAAATGAAAATGAAAATGAAAATGAAAATGAAAATGAAAATGATAGGAATAAGATAGCATAGCATACGCGAAGCCATGTCTTGTAGAGATCAGTCTCATCAAAGCCAGATATAACCTCTTCAACGAAATATCTGGCAGGACTGAACCTGCCTCGCTCTCGGAGGAGGAGTGAAGCTTTCTCTTTCTTTTTCTCCCTCGCATCAATCCCCCCGCCTTCTTTACCGACATCCAATATCGCCTCCAGGTAGCTGTTCACCCAATCGTTACCCGCCATCTCGCTCGCTCTTTTCTCTCTTTTCTATCTCTCAAGAAGAGAAGAGAAGAGAAGAGAAGAGAAGAGATCGATCTCAAAGTTTTACTTGCTGTGACTGTGAGCTGTGAGCTGTGAGCTGTGAGCTGTTCCTCACCCTCCGTAGTAGGAGTTGGGAGTCAGGATTTGGGAGGTGGGAATTTAGGATCGATTCGAGAGAGAAATAGAAGATAGAGCGAGCGAGCGAAAGGTGCCAACCCAACAATCAACAATCTACGTGCTTCTTTTTCTCTCCTTTTCACTGCAACATCATCAAAACAGACTCTCCATTTATTTATTTATTTATTTATTTATTTATTTATTTATTTATTTATTTATTTATTTATTCCTTTTTTGAGACAGGTCACAGGAACGAGGGTCAAGCCCTCCTTTAATTGAATATTTATTTTTTCCTTGTGCTAGAAACTACATGCATGATGTGTCGTGTACTCGTGCTAGGCTCATGATGGTGTTAGAAAAAGGGAATTGATAAATGTACAATTAAATTTTATTCATTTTAATAGTGAGTATTAGTTATGTAGTAAAATGCGGTTTGGTGCATTAATATTTATATATATATATTGTAAAGGCTGGCAATAAATAAATAATCAACTATTTATATTGCGCATGGGATTGGGAGCTATAAAGTGTGACCAATGGAGAGAAACTAAAACAGGAGGGGGTTATGAACTTGGGATAAACAATCTCTATATTATTTATTTATTTATTTTTTTTGAGATATTTGAGAGTAACATTTGGGTGGAGGGGAATATGTCCGAGGATAATGCTTTTTGTATCGTTTGGTTTGGGATAACTTAATTTGTCTGCTTTCCTATATTTTTCTTGGGCTTCTAAATAATTGATGGGCATTTTGATTTTGATTTTGATTTTGATTTTGATACGACAAGACAACCAATGAATCTTTCAGTTCTCCTTCTCCTTCTCCTTCTCCTTCTCCTTCTCATCATTGAGCTCCTAATTAAATTAATTCCTAATCAGGTCGGCCAATGGCGACAGGCGTTTGGGGAGCCTCATCTCATCTCATGATTTTTATTTTATCAGATTCGATTTGAGAGGTTTTCACTTTTCAGTACAAAATTAGTCATTGTAATTGTCATGTTATTTAACTAACTAATAATAATAATAATAATAAAACAATTTCAAAATAGATCAATCAATCAATATGTTATGTGTTAGAATGTCTGATCAGTCCACAAGTTTTGATTCGTTCTACGAATTAAATTAAAAGTGTGTCCATTAGCAGATTGATTTATTAAAGAAAAAAGTACAGAAGACACATTGTTGTCACTATAGATGAAAAGGAAATAAAGAAAGATGCAAGACAAAGGGAGGGACAGCGTAAACGGCACTCCACTCCACTCCACTCCATGCCACCTCAACGCAAACAAAATATAAATAAATGAAATACGTGTGATTCATCCATTGGTCCATCGAAAAGAAAACTTTCCTATTGATTTAGTGTGGAGAGAATCCAATCTCCTAACCTATATGGCTATATTACTATATATATAATTATATAAGGGAAATATTGAAAGCACGGCTATCCTCAAATTCCGCCTGATACGTGTTAAACTTTATGCATTTAAAAAATAAATTCTGTTTCATGATTTGGTACCATATGCTCTCTCATTCATTATTATTATTTTTTTATTAGAGATATGAATTAAATGCTTATTCTTATTACTGGGCCATATGCTACCAGCTTGCCAGCTACGCCTACCACCACAAGTGAATATTACAACGCTATTGGTATCATATCATAATTCATAGGTATTCTCTTCTACCAAAATGCTATTAGAAGCATAGAGAACGGAAAGAAAATTCTTCCTTTATTATATTTCAGTTTATAACATGCTCCCTCCCCCCACCTCCCCGTCCCACAGACACAGTCAATTGCAGTTTACCAGCGGAGCGGTTGAAACAGCACCACTAAACCAACATATCTTCGAACGAGGCAAACAAACTCTGGCTCCAACTATGATGCTTCTTTTTTAGCCTTCTCCTTCTTGTGTTGCTTCCCCTGAGACAAAAATAAAAATTTAACAAAAAAAAAAAAAGTTGAGGGGCTTTAGAGAGAGAATAAGAAATTACCACCTACTATAGGGGTTGGCACTCGTAGTTACTTTAACTAACAGGTATAAGTCATTAAAATGAAAGGACAAAAAGGAAGTGCCCAAGAAATGTAATTGTTACTGGTACTGAGTTTCACAGCTACTAGGAATTTTGTCATAATTCATCCCACCAGCAAAAAGCATGGAATATTAGAGGTCTAATGAAAAGACCTTCTCCTGTTCCTAGTCCTACTATACATATTCTGCAACATAGTCTGACTTTAGACTTTGTGTTATTTCATGTATCTCAGTTCTAGAAAACAGAATACAAAAAGGCAACCATCAGAGAAAAGATAGCTCCACTCCACTCAAAGTTCTTCCACAGCATGCTTTATTAAAGACTGGAGTCTGCTTAAGGATTCCATTAGAACAATAACCTAGATAGTTTCTTTCTAGGGGTCACATTAATGTGCAACCCGAAAATGCCCCCTATGAAACAAACATGCATGCATACTGTTTCTCTCTACATGAATGAGAGAGAGACAAGAGGGGTAAGTTGGGTGTTTTACAATAAATTTACAGACTGAAAGGATAAGTGCGGGTGGGTGGAGCATAAAGGTGATATTCTTATGATTTATGGAGGCACATGCTATTTTTCTTTTGCAAAGCAATGTGATGTACTTGTTTTTGAAATATAACCAAGGAAGAATAAAAAATATTGGATATTCCACTGACCAGTACTGGTTCTGAAAAACCACAAAATCAGTTGGTACATGCTTCCCATCATCATTTCTATTCCACTGGTAAAATGCATGAGTTCTGTTCTTCAATTCCAAAGTAGAGTGCCCATAACTTGCTTCTCTGAATGCAGAATAGTCAGGTTGCGGGTCGAGGAACCTACCAATTAGGTTTAACAAATTATGCAACTATTGTCAGAACTGTAATTCCTTGTGGGAATTATATAGGTAATATAATTATATATTAGCCTTACCTAGAAGCAAGCCCTTCTTGGTTGCCTCCATCTCCAACAGTGATATAGACCGGGGCAGACTTGTCAGGCACGGGATATCGGTTCCCAGATGTTATGTTGTAGTTTATATTAGAGATGCGGTACTGCAACAAGGGGATAAAATTATCATTTCGACAATTTAAATCAAATATAAGCAAGAAATCTATGCAGGAAGTAAAACCAGTTTGGCTATTGGTTGGTCTTAATTATTTTAGGTTATTAATTCTGTATTTGACCTTATTTTACAATGGATTGCACAAACAGGACCATTTGAGCTCCATCCATGCTTCATTAAGAAAATTAGAGTTCAGGGTTAATTAAGTGCAAGTTTAACTCAATAGGTGGCAATTGTAAGTGTTAACTGACTCCAATTTGCTACTTAAAAATTACATACAAACTCTGGAAAATGCAAAACTGAGTTTTTATGGAGGCATTGGATTTATTTGAACATAATAAAGAAAAGATAGCGCACTAGAGGGTACGTATAGCAAAAAAATTGGATTAAATTGAAGCTTGTTATGGCAAATCTTGCACAACCCATGAATTATTGAGGCAATAATAAGATAATTCAGGAAATTTTGCACGATGATTAATCAAGTCAATATTGGGTTTAAGTGTAACTTAATTAAGGGAATCCAGAACAATCGAGGTGTAATCACAAATTAACTTGGTTAAAATAAGAACTTGCAACATTGAACATAATTTCAAAAATTTGGTGACACTTGCTGAGGAAAAGATGCACAATTGTGTATTGATTGAGGCTCACTTAAGAAAATGGTGCATAAGGGGATGACTTTGAAGTCTGTTTAACCACTGAAAGCTTGCTTGAAGGGTTATTTGAGTGTTGTGCTAGTTTGAGGTGCAATTGAAGAAGATGCCTCAGTAAGGTTCAGTGTTGTAAAATGCGGTCTATGCGGCCGCATATACGGCCACATATGCGTATGCGGTCCTCGACCGCATAGAATCCGAACTATGCGGATTAATATGCGGACTTTAGTCCACTTAAAATATTTTATGTATTAACAAAGAAAGATCCGGATTCGGATCCTAAAAATTTCAATCAAAGAAGGATATCCAGTATAAAACCGAAACCCATTCTTATTCCTCATCCGGATTAGTCCAGTCAAGTTATTTGCTTTGAGGTTCGCTGCTTCTTTTATAGGCTCACAAGAGATGTGCTTTCTTTGGTTTGGAGGTGTGGGACTAAAAAGATTAAATGTACCGGAGTTCTTTGCCTCACGCGCTTTAACTTGCTGAACGCCACGTGCTTACACACGGTTTCACCTTTATATATTATTTAAAGATTTAAAGAACGGAATGATTGCTGTTGCCAAGTTTGCAACCATCTTTCACGGGCCTCCTTGAATATGGATTTGGGCTGAATTATATTGGGCTAAACCTTTGAATACCCTTTTAACTCATAAAATATATATTATTATGCATAATTTTTGGGCCTACTAACACATAATATTATTAATATACAGCATTATTTTATTTGATTAACTTTTTAATCCGCATATATAAATCCGCATAAAAATCCGCATATGCGGTAGCCTTCCGCATACCGTATATGCAGTATGCGGTAGCCTTCCGCATACCGCATAGAAACTGCATTTTACAACACTGGTAAGGTTGAAGACTTACTTGAGGGAAAAAAATTTGCAAAATTTGCAGCTTCTAAAGGCAAATTTTGTTAAACCCACACCAAGGAAAAAGGTACTAAGGTTGGTTTGTAATTCAGGCTTATTGTACTGGGCCTCACTGGTTATTTTAAAATTCAAACAAAGAACTTACAGATCTCTCATAAGCATGAACATGACCCGCAAAGATTATATCAACCTTGTACTTAACAAACCAACGCTCAAAAGCTGCTCTCATGCTTTCGCCTTCCATGTAATGTGCATCATTACTGTTATAGATAGGTGCATGCATTAGCACAATAAGCCAAGGAGTTTTCTCTCTGTCTACTTTTTTTAATTCATTCTTCAGCCATATCCACTGGGGTGTGTACTTCACTGATATAAAAATGGTCAAAAAAAGAAATCAAATGAACATAGATTAGAAAATTTACTGCAATAAAGTAACATGCTGCATTAGAAAAATAGTTAATTTTCAGTGATTACATAAACAAGTTGTCAGTTGACAATCCATCTTCAAAGTCAAGTTTGCAAGTACTAGATTTTTTTTTTCCCGTACATCTTCACCTCCCAATTTTAAAAAAATTCATAAATTGCCCTCTTACCATGCTTATTCTCAAATGTAGAGTTAGGTACTTTCAGTATAATCTAAAGAAAAGTGGTGCAAAACAAGATATAGGTGATCTCTTAGATTTCCTAATGGCACTGTCAATTTTCATATAATATCTTGATGTTTGCACAGGCATGCATGAAATTTCCCTCACAGATGATTGAAAAGAGAAAAACAAGAGAGAGAGAGAGAGGAGTCTGCTGAGTTGCCCGGTGGAGTCTGCTGTCCAACCTTTTCTTTCTCTGCCCCTAAGCTGTTGAGGTATGGTGGAGACTATCATCTTTATCGAGCTGTTGTATCATGAAACCAAGATTGTTGGTACTAGAAGTCTGGGAGGGGCCTCATCGGTGTATGAAAATGGAGGGGAAAATAAAAAGGGCTATGCTATTCTTTTGTTCATGTTGGTTGATTTGGAAGCAAAGGAATGCTTTGGTGTTTGGAGGGAGTGTTGTGCCGGCACGGGTTCTAGCAGAAAGAATAGCGCAAGAAGGAGAGCTGTGCAGTAAATATTTCTCGGGAGACGTAGGAGTTACAATAACGCATGAATGGACATAGGAGTTTGGCAGGAAACTACAGTGCCATGCAGGGGTGTTCTTGTTTTTAGTTTTATTCATGCTGTGTATCTCTAGATTAACTCCTATGATTTTCATTTGTTGGAATTGATTGATGTAACAAACTATTTATTTTAATACAGCCTTGACAGCCACTGTCAAGTTTTTCCCAAAAGAGAGAGAGAGAGGAGAGAGCAAAAAATAAAATAAAAAGAGGAAAATAAATGGATAATTATATTACCAAAAGGAGAATAACTGGACAGAACAATGATATGAGCTGATGCACGTCTGACAGCATACCAAAGGGGAGAACTGCTCTTTGAGGCCATATATGGTGTTGCATATCTATGTAGATATGGCTTCATTGTCGACACCTCTCCCTGCAAAAATTGTTACTGAGCAAATGTCACAAATTATCAAAGAAAAAAGGAAGTTCTATTAATTTAACTGCATTTAAGGATGTGTACTACCCTTATTTGTATTCAATGCCCTAGGAAAAGTGTTTAGCCAACTACGAGTTAAATTTATGTATAGCTTTCAGGAGGTTATCAAGAATTAAGGGGATCAAATTTGTTAACATGATCATTGGATTGAAAAGGCAACAGATATTACCAGATCAGGTCGATACTCTATTTCGTGGTTACCAGCTGTCCATATCCATGGCTGGTATGCAACACTGGGCTCAACAAAGCGGGCCCACGTGTCCCACCTAATACCATCATTATGTTCATAATTGTCTGCATATGATAGATCTCCCACAAATAAGACAGTTTGGCCTCCTGATTGCATATAGTGCTGGAAGGTAGAGAGGGAATTGTATGTCTGGCCCAAATCACCTGAAATTCGAAATTTCCAAGAGCAAAACCGAGCACCATAAGAAGAACAGTCTAACCAATTCGGCGTCAATTGACAAATTTAGCACCATGGTTTCCAAAATTAAACAGGAGAATAAAAACTGATGACCCCCCTGAGATTCAATCATATCAAACTTAGCTCATTTTGATCCCATTCAACCACAATTATCCTCAAATTATCCAGGAAAAGTACCACTACTATTTTACCAGTATGACTACCCCAATCAAAAATCCTAAAATTCAATCAAGGTTCAATTATCCCAAATAAGACTAAGCAATATTCAAAAGCCTTATAACACAAACTTTGTCTTTTATTGACAAACGAAATATCACCTTAACTGGTGGTCAAATTAGTAGGTAGCATGCAGAGATTCTGCACTGGTCAGTAAATACTGGTACTAGCCATCCTTGATACATTGTATTATCAATGTCACAATGAGAGACAGAGAGAGAGGAAAACCTATAATGCCGAACTTATAAGGTGCATCAGGATCTATTTCTGGAGGTGTTTGGAACCAAAATTCACGAGCTGAGTCACTTTGTCCAATCTTGTAGTAGTATTTGGTGTTGTACTGCAATTGCAATTGATAAGCAGATTACTTAAGATTACAACAGACATACCCTCACTAGAATTTTTTCTGTTTTCTGTGCCAGCTTGCGATAAATATAAAAAGGAGAAGCAAGAGGAAATCTTTAAAATACCCCACACAAAAATTTGTGCTCTCAAAGTATCAGAAGCTGCTACGCTAAAATCAAGGAAATATGTACGTACTATTTTAGAGAGCACAAACAATATTTCTCATCTTATGCTGCTACACTGATACTTTATGCAGGAGACAAATGGAACTTATCCAGTATATTAATATCAAACAAATTAAATGGATACTCAAAGCAAACTCACCTCAAGGTCACTGACAAGGCAGTGATGAATGTATCCAGACTTATAGTCGAAAAATGTATAATTTCTGACATCCCCTTGTGCTTTCAGATTATATAAATTCTTCTCTGTACCGTACAGTACTTCATTACTACCAGGCTCAGCAGTAGTTACCCATGATATAATAACAGCCTTTCCATCATAATCACCTTGTGTAATATGAACCTGTCACGGAAAAGAAGAAAATTATGTTAGTTTTCAATAATCCCTGGTGGGATGAGACCCCATCATGGTAGTGAATTAGTACAATACCATGATGATAATGGCGTTATATAGCCAGAATCCCAAAATTTGATCCCCAAAATAATCCCCCAATTAAGAAAAAGAAACATAAGAAGCGGGCAATAATCCACTAAGTTTGGTTGGTGGCATGGTGCGACACCACCTTCATGCAAGCACCAAATCAGACTCTTACTAGTATCAACTATCAAATTATGAGAAAACTATCAGATCTTTTCTAAATTCCAAAAGTGGTACCTGCTGTGGGGCATTGTAACCATCTGGTACAACAAAAGCTTCGTTATCCAAAGGGATGTCGGTAGATGGCCATTGAGATCTCACAAAAGAGCTAGTTTCCCCACCAAGAGCAATTTGGACAAAGCAGTCAAGGATAAGAGGAAGTATGAGCAACAATCTTAGTTGAGCCATAATGTGTTGATAAAATCCCCAATTTTAGCCCCTGGAAAGAGAGAGGAAGAAACATAAGTTATCACGAGTAACCAACCTACAAGATTTATTGTTTTCCATTTCAGTACCCAATAAGCAACTACTGGAAATTATATACTTTTAGGATTTCAAAAAAAAAAAAATATATATATATATAGTTTTAATATATTAACACAAACTATGCAAGTATGTGAAACAAAGACAGACAAAAAGCAGTGAGATATAGCAAAGTAAAAGTTTACATAAAATCCTACCATCCTTGAAAGCAAAGTTAGGCAATTAATTTCTTAGAAACCAAGTTTTGTACTTTGATTATGCATAGAGAAGCAAATCATGTTCCTTTTTGTCATAGAAAAATCTCATTCTTTAGAAAACATGCTGCAGTTTCCAGCTTGTACAAGTACAAGGAACAAAAGAATTGGTACAATAATTTTAAGAAAGAGGGTTTCGGTTCTTACAAAAAGTTGAACCTACTTGTCGCAAGAAACATGGACATCGATTAAATGGTGGTATTCAGTCAAACTTCAGTTATCGGCATCCAGAAATTCATAGAATAAATAATTGATGAGACTGTAGATGCTACCATGTAAGGATGTCATGGGATTGGGAGAGAATGAATTGCTCAGGGGGATTTGATCTATTCCCTCGAAAGATGAAAAACATAGAAGAGAAACGAAAAGGAAAAGGCTCACAGAGGAAATTGGAAAGAAAAAAAAGATGATACCGTTAGTTATGACTCTGACTCTGAGTCTGACTCTGACAGCGAGAGAGGGGGAGAGGAGGAGAGGAGGAGAGGAGGAGATTTCTCCTCTCTCGGCGAACGAGATAATTAAGGAGGGGTAGGGGTAGGTATTAGTGTATTACTATTACCTGCAGGTGGGAAGGAACAAGGAATAGTTGCGTCTCCATGTAGAATAGATGTAGGAATAACTCTTCGACCGGGTTTAGTTTAACTTTGGTGGGCCCCCTAGGCCGTAGTATCATCTGAGGTAAAACAATATTTGGTTTGGTTTTAGATCCAGACCGTTCGATTAGATCCGGCCGAAGGTGGAATGCACGAGACCCCATTATCAATTAAATAGTAGTGTCAAGAAGATCGGACGCTCTGGAGTTAAAAAAAAAAAAACTCAAAATTTCTGTTACCTCAGGTGATATGATTAGTAGTTTAGTACTACTCGGAACTCGGAAGCCCCCGGTAATTAGATTCCGTATGCGGTAACAGAATATTTCTGTTTAGATCCGAGGCGTTCATTCAGTTCGGTTTCTGATGGATCGCACTGTCCGAATGTTAACAGAAAGAATATCAGAAATATTCTGTTACCTTATTAGAATTAGAGGTCATATGATATGATATGATATGCATTCCGGTAATTACAGGCCTTAAGCTAAATGTCATATTGATACAATATGTTTTATCGTTCCATCTCATTATTTTTTTATTTTTGTTTTTATAAGACGGCACTTGTATTTCATTTTTTATTGCTTTCAGTAGAATATTTGACAAAAAAAATTTCGGCAAACATTATATCTGAACGTAGTTATCACAAAAAAAAAAAAAAATTAAGAAACAATCAATCTAGTCCCTCAAAATAAAAAGGTAGCTAATAATTGTACTCCCAAACAAAGTATCCGCGTGTGTCCTCCAACTTTTTAGAATATCGGCGACAAAACAAGCAAGTTTTATTTCATACAGCGCAATAACAGTATGAATCTTTCTTTATTGTATAAGCTTTCGCTGCATGAAGTGAAAAATACTTGGTTCAAAAAGTTAGCAAAAGCAACATCAAATGCAGTGAAACAATCGTATAATTTAAACATGTAAAAGAAAGCGTTTAATCAACTATGTTCTAGTGTTTAACTTTCATTGTAAATGAGTTAAATATATATATATATTTTAAAAAGACGAATCCCCCATCGCGTCCTCGAGCACAAATTTACATCTCTAAATTTGAACCAA
Organism: Carex pumila; assembly: GCA_033356055.1. NCBI lineage: Eukaryota > Viridiplantae > Streptophyta > Magnoliopsida > Poales > Cyperaceae > Carex > Carex pumila. The sequence goes on along the minus strand of JARJHM010000319.1, from coordinate 135,556 downwards.
TACCCAAACGCGTCCCCGAGCATAAAATTTAAAACTCTAAATTTATACCAATACCCAAGCGCGTCCCCAACAAAATGATTACAGCTCTGAATTTTATGTTAGTCAAAACTACTAGTTTTAAGCATGCAAACCTCTATTAAATAACAATGAAATTACTAGTTCGAAACAACCATTGTTAGCAACCTCATCAATTATTTTATGTTAATCAAAACCCCAACACACTACAGCATATTCCACTTTCTGCGACCGGAAAACCGGTCGCAGAAAGTAATGGCGTCGGTCGCTGAAAGTCATTCCGGTCGCTGAAAGTCGATTACGGTCGCTGATACTCCGGTCGCTAAAAGCATTGTCGCAGATACTATTCGGATGACGTCACCGGTCGCTGAATGACGTCATCCGATCGCTGATAAGTTTTCTGCGATCAATTTTTTTCGTCGCTGTTGTTTTCTTGCTGACGTCATGAAAAAATATCTGCGACCATAATAAACGGTCGCTGATAGTCAAATCCGGTCGCTGATAATCAAACCCGGTTTTTTTTAGGTTTTTTTTTTATTATTTACTTTTCTCCATCGATCAAACAAAAACAACAATATCTAAACATGCAAACAATAAAATATCCATCGATTTTAAAAATATCTCAAGATTGATGTACCATGAAAATTATAAAATGTTATAAAATTTACCGGTACAAGTACAAACAATATCTCAAGATTGAGCACTACAAGATACAATAAATAAGATTTTGTTCATAACATGAAAACTGATCCCATTTACAAGAGACTTGGACATGTTGCGGAACAAAAGCAAGTATTAACCACAACAACCTTGACAGTCTAATTATTCTAGTAAGGAGCTATGTTTTTTTTGCAAACCCTAATTAATTAACCACAAAAACTAGTGCATATTTGGAGATAGATGGGGGTGATATATCTTTTAGTCTATCAGTACCTCAACCTCCATCTTTAAACTGGGACTGATCAGAATCTGACACACAAAAACAAACAGGTTTAAAATCTTCACAAATCAAATAATCATGCAAAATTATACAAATAGAAAGCAATTTTAGGGGTTCTTAGAAATATACTTGAGAGAGGGGATTGAGGCTGTTTCATGTCATCTCATGTCATCTCCAAAAAAATATTCAAGTTTGATCAACATTTCGGGCTTTTGTTCAGTTTGCACCCAATAACTAATAATTCAAAGAATAGAACAATAAGCCAATTTACATATCTGCAACAATTTACTTTCTACTAAGCACATAGAATCTGTTTTACCAGAAAGTGGTTGTCTTGGTCTTATCATAGTATTTGAGGCTAAATAAAGTAATAAAGTTCATTTATGTTTACCTCTTCAGCAGAAAGAGTAATAATCACGTTTATATGCTGCTGAAAAAAGACAAGTAACAATGAATTAGCAAAGGGCTAAAAAAAATTGCATCAAATTTTCAATCTAATTGAAAAGAACAAGTACCATATAGCTGTAGAGGAGAGAGGAGCTGAAATTAATTAAATAACACACTTCTAAACCCTCGATCCTAAGCAAATTAACAGGAAATTAGAATACAATTGGATCAGAAAACAGCAAGACAACTAATTGAAGGTAGAGGAGAGAGGAGAGAGGAGTTGACCTTGCTATCGTCAGAGGCGAACTCGATCGCTCAGCAATTCTTTGCAACTGCTCTTCTTCACTAGAAGATGGCAAAGCCGAAACAAGAGCATCAAACTGCATTACATAAAAAAAAAATTCCAATAAGAAATGCACTAAAAAATGCACATTAATCTGTTCAATAAGAAATAAATTTTAATGTTGGTGTCGAGGACTTGATGTATTTCAAAGTGAGACCAAGAAAATCAAACATACAAGGAACAAAAAATGCACTAAAAAAAAAAAGACCACATGAAGCTCAGTTGACAATCCTCAATAACCAAGAACATAAATAAAGATAATTAGTGTACTACCCTGTAATTATCTTTCGAGATTCAAATTGTTAGTCCGGCTAAGTCCTAAACCCAAAGATGGCTCATTACCAATCTCACAAGACATGGATTTATCAAATCAAGCAAATTATTATCAATTTATCATATATCAGGTTTATAAATATGGACAATTTCTATCAGTGTCTTTTTATTACCTACACAAGATTAGAAAAAGGTCAGTTGGCTAAAAATCATTTTGAAAGGGCTAATCTCCTGTAAATTGCTTTAAATGAAAGGACTTTATCAGAAAAGTTCCACGGAGAAAGCTAATCTCGTGAAAATTGATCGTGGCAAAGCTAATCTCATGCCGACAGTTCTAATTACCCCAATACCCATTAAATTAAGAAACCAACCAGACAGTAGAAGAATGGCAAGGAAGGACTCACGGATGTCGGAGAGCCGCAGGAACGAAGGCGTGGTCAAAGCCAGGAGAGAAGACGCGATCTCTCTCTCTCTTTAAATTATTGGCAAGGCTCTCACTCTCCCGCTCTCTCTCGCTTAGATTTGAAGATAAAGAAGCAAAATTGAAATTTAGACAGAGAAAGTCGAATTGGGGAAAAAGCTGGTGCGCGGGAGAAGAAAAAATTACGCTGCTAGGGTTTGGCGCGAGCGAGCGGCAGCGTTTTCTTTTCGGAAAAAAGACTTTTAGCGACCGGCGACATGACCGGTCACTGATATCGGTCGCAGAAAACCTCCGTCGCCAAAGTTGTCATTTTTTTTCTTTTTTTGAAAAAAAAATTGTTTTCTGCGACCGTCGTCAGCCTCGCTCGCTGTTACCGGTCGCAGAAAACACAAAATGCTGTAGTGACAATGACAATTTCTAAGCATGCAGACCTATGTTAAATAGCAATGAAACTACTACTTCGAAGCAATCATAAAATTAGAACTTGCTCCAACAATGTCAATTTCTAAGCATGTAAAACTCTAATTAAATAATAATAAAACTACTATTTCGAAATAACAATTATTAGCAGACTTATCAATTATTTTATGTTGTCAAAATTACAATTTTTCCCAACAATAACAATTTATAAGCATGCAGACATTTATTAAATAACAATTAAACTATTACTTCGAAATAATCATTCTTAGCAGACTCGTCATTTATTTCATATTATCAAAATTACAACTTTTCACAACAATGACAATTTGAAACCAAGAAAACCTCTATTAAATAATCAAACATTGTTCACAAATTAGAACCAAATAGGAAAAAATATTGTTCACAAAATTAACAAATGTTCATACATCTTTCAATTCTCACTTAAACTCATTTTTGTCAAAAGTCAAAATTTTGTATAAAATAACATCGCTCAACAATGGAAAGCATGAAGATGAAGAAAATAGAGAGAAGAAACGAAGCAAAACAGAAACAAAATGGAGTTTCAAAATGGAGACTCTTTTTTTAGTACTTATCATTAAAATTAGAACCAATCCCCGAGCTAATCATTAAAACTTGTAATTTACTTTAAAGTATTTATAACTAGTTTAACTAGTTAAAGTACTTAATTAGTTAGCAAATGATTATAGGATCGTTAACAAGCTGGAGATTGGTGATTACAACTGCTCCTAACAAACTGTTCACGAAATTAAAACACAGTACAAAAGCATGCAAAGCTAACGTTGAAAACAATCAAATTAATACTGCGATGCGTTAATTAATGACAAATTAATAAATTATCATTATTAGCGGACGGTCAAACTTAGTTAAAGTAGTTCGGGCTTGAGTTTAGTGGCTCAAGGTACCAGAACATTTCTCAAATAGAAAACCTTTTGAAGAAAACCATACAAAACTGACACGACATGTTAACTTGCAACTGATGCCTGATTAAGAAATTTACTAAAAGAAAGAACGCAAACCTGATTAAGAAATTACTAAACCGCTTATCTAGATTGTTAATGGTCTTCATATTATAAATGAGCGTTAATGTTTAATCATAGTGTATCAAAAAAGGAATAAGTAAGGTAATTTTTTAATTAAGAGCAATAATTATAATATTGAGTGTTGATGGAAACTTTTATTCTCTTCATAACCAATTTACGTTTATCTAAAGTTTTTCAATTATGGTCCAAATTTGATTATGCATTATCATATATGTGTATGTAAATGGAAGTTATTGAATTATTTTAAAAGTGAAATCCATAAATGACAACAATTTTCTAAGATGATCGGTAAAATTAGTATCTTACATGAGGATACAATATGTGTTAAGTATAGTTGATGCTCTTAATTAATTAAAACTTACTGAATTATTGATTTTGCCATGCAAATATGCAATAGCCTCCGGTACTGAGGGGATATTATACAGAGACATAGAGTCATAGACTCAGATTCAGAATCAGATGGCATGGCGCATTGGCGCATTGGCGCATTGGCGCTTCACATCCGTAAGGCGGATGGTTGTTTGTTCTAACTTTAACAATGACCCCCTAATTTTGGGCTTTTAAGAAAAAACAACCGGAACCAATTCTAATTGCAAGGCAAGGCAAGGCAAGGCAAGGCAAGGCAACGCAAGGCCAGGCCAGGCCAGGCCAGGCCGTCGGGCCGATTTTACTCCGGCCTTGGGAATCTCCATTTCAGCAATAAAATAATACAACTCCTCCTAACCTAAAGGCGGCCTGCTTCAATAAACGGAGAGAAGAAATAAATAAATAAATAAATAAATAAATACTCAATCTCGAATTCTCGATCGATCTCATTCTCATACGGTCATACCTCTTCTCGTCTCTTCTCTTCTCTTCTCTTCTCTTCTCTTCTCGGCGGGAGGAATGGAGAGATCCAGTGCGTTGATCGCTTCACTTTTTCTTCTCATCTTATTTTCTTGCCTCATTAATCCCATCTTAGCTGCTACACATGGGTGGGTACCGTACTACTACTGCCTTTCTTTTGTTTTAATGCCAAGAGACTTACTTTTTACCCTCTTTCAGCCCTGATCTCATTTTCTTTTAGGTCTGGAGACGGATACACCGTTGCTGGTCGCGTCAAACTAGATAGTAAGTACAATTCCATTCCATTCACATCCCCAAATTTATTTTAATTCATTGTTCAGTATATAATATAATAAGCACTATGCTAGTAATTTATGGCAGAACTTTGCTTAATCACCTTCCTGATGTAACAGTTATGGCCAAAGTTTTTAGGAGAATAGCCTTCAAATTATATGTCTGCTTCAGTAGTGGTTACCCTCTACTGGATTTGTTTGTACTTTCAAGTACTGGTTGGATCCTTTCAATTTAATTCTTTCATTTCGTTTCTACTCAAAAGAATTATTCATGAATGAAGACTTAACTGACTCCTTCACCATCTGTTAGCCACTAATTAATTCACCCAAATTGTATTGTTGGTATATACTTAATATCTGTTTGTTAGAAACAATATGCAGCCAGCCGTAGTTCTAATCTGCACATAAATGGCAGGTATTGCAACAAAAGGATTTGGCATTTCTCCAAAATCATCAGAAACTAAAGTGATCCTTAATGGCGGTCAAAGGGTTACATTTGTCAGGCCAGATGGCTACTTCTCATTGTATCCTTTTTTTCACTAGTTTAGCATAAAATATTCAATTTTTTAAACTCTTCTGACGAGCTACTTTTGCATGTGTCACTATGAAAGCTACCACCAGCAAGCTTGATTTTGTTGAGCAGCAACTTTTATTGAAAAACTTTAATATTGAAAAATGAAATAATAGGGGAACCAAAGGGTTCAACCTTTTTTTTCACTTCTATAAGATCTTTTTCTCTTTTTTTTGGAGATTCCTTTTTCAATATAGTATATCCCTTTTGATGTAATATCCATTTGCCTTTTGACTTAGTGACTGTTCTTTAATTTATTTTGTATACTGTCCTTAACACATTCAAAATGTAGTCATGATGTGCCTGCTGGAACCCACTTGATTGAAGTTTCTTCTATGGGCTATTTCTTCTCCCCGGTACATAACTTTCCCTGGGTATCCGTTAAGCATATAAATAAATCAAATGACTGAATTCTCTGAAGTCCTAAAATTTAAGAGCAAATAGTTAACATGCTATTGGAGCTGTCCTGAGTATGAATACTGCCAGGACTATTATAAAATAATTCCTTCCACTGATAATCTTTCACATGATGTGTCTGTTGAGTGTGAACAAATAAGGAGTATTAAGGATATATACAATCAAATGAGGCCTACTCTGACAGTTTCAAATCAACCACACATTTGCTCTAAATAGTTTTAAGCTGTCAGATTAGAAAGTTGATTGAATTTTGTATCCTTAAAACATGTGTCTATCTATGTATACTGGTACCAGAACCAACTTGTAGTCGAATCAAGGTAGTGGAGAGTGGAGGTTGATTCAACTAGGTTATTCCTTGGAATTGGCGTAACAAATTAAAGAAGTAGAGCAAGATTTAAAATAACATTTATTTGTCTTCGCTGTTAGAAGTGTAGCAGTGCTAAAGTGGTCGACCAAAACCACAACATCAGCATGTTTTACAAACATGATTTATATACATATTTTCAAATACATTGCTAATATGTAATATTAATTCCACAAATAGAAATATCAATTCTAAGAACAATACAATAACAATCATGCCAAATAAACAGCCCGGCGCTGTTCAGTGTAACTAATTTGAAAATATCATGCCAAACTGCCCTGCTTTATCACTGCCACTTAGAAGCTTCAAATAGACATATAACGGTATTGTACCTTGCATTCTTCTAAAGCATGATCATTAATATTGATGTTTGTTCGCTTCCATGGTTTTTCAACTCCTTAAATTAGGTGCGTGTTGATATAAGTGCAAGAAACCCTGGTAAAATTCAGGCAGCTTTGACAGAGAATAGGAGAACGCTCAATGAGCTTGTATTAGAGCCTATGAAAGAGGAACAATATTATGAGGTAATTATGATTTTTTTTTTTTGTTGTAGCATTATAAGAATTGTTCAGAGTGTATGTGCAAATTAGTGCATGTTACCAGTACTCCGTTTCAAGCCAAGATTTTGAAGCAGAAATAAGCTTCAACCAGCAAGGGAAATTAACAAAATTGTGTGCTTTTTATACTGCTTAGTTATACCAATTACCAGTGTTTGCAATTCAAGTTGATACACACTGTACTGCCTTTTTCTAACTGGTGGATATGACATTACTTTTATTTTCATTTTAGTTCTTTAGTCTGAAATGGTGGATACGGCAATACTTTTATTTTCATTTTATTTACTTGATCCAAATCTTCTTTAGTCTGAAATGGTCTTAAAGCTTGGATACCGATTAACATACAAAACTTTTCATGGGTAATTTTGGAATCTTCTCTTAGAAGAACACAAAATATTAACTGGGCCAACAATATGGAATGCTGTAATTTCAGTCTTACATAGCAGTACTTGAGTCTGGATCTTTAATTGTATGATGGTGTTTTTTCCTGCATTAAACCAGACTTGAATAGTGCAGAAGTGGAATGGTAATATTCTGTCTTAAAGCCTGATTGCATGACAATTTCTTTCTTTCTTTCCTTTTTGAATTGATATTTCAGATAAGGGAGCCCTTCTCAGTAATGTCACTTGTGAAAAGCCCGATGGGCCTCATGATTGGTTTTATGGTTCTTGTTATGTTTGTATTTCCCAAAATGATGGAAGGTGTTGGTACGTCATGTTAAACTTTATATTTTTAATTTATAATTTTATCATCAATTCATCCTTTTCTTTTGATAAGGGCTCTGAATTGCCTTCTTTTGGTTCTTATTTACATGAAGACAACATTTATCCCGCCATTTATAGAAAACTTAAGTTAATCAGAGTTGACTAAATTGCTGCTGAAGTATTTGATGAAGAACAAAATTGTCAACATCTAATGTTTCATAGCTACCACTAAAACTTACGGTGGGTATTGTACGTAGAATCTTAGGAAGTTGGGTATTAGTTGCAAAGTGCAAAGAATTGAGAAATTTCAATGTATTTGCAAGTAATGGCAAATATCGTCTGCAATTTGCAAACATGTACACACTTGAAGGTGTATCTTACATGGGTGAAAATTGTATTATTGGATTGCCTTACCTTACCAGCATGTAGTGGTTGTTGGTCATTGAATGGATTCTATACCCTTACAGTTTCTTATGTCTTTTTTCCTTTTATTTATCTATCATTAGTTAGGGTTTCATTACTGGTACAGTTGTTTTGAATTATTGTTGTTTACTGGTACAGACAGATAACTTGTTCTTTCTGTTTTGACAGATCCAGAAGAAATGAGGCAAGCGCAAGAACAGATGAGGCAACAAGGCATCCCTTCTCTTTCAAGTTTGGTTGCTGGTAGGAGTTAGTTTCTAGTTTTTGATGTAAGTTGGATGTACTTGTGAAATTTACATTGGCACCATAGTTGTTTAATATGAAACTCTAGGCAAAGCTCTTGTGTGTTTCTTCTTGGTCCTTGCATACAATTTTTGCGCCTTGATATTTATTTTCCCTTGTTGCCCCTTGGTTTATTTATGTTGTTACTGATGATTTAATAAAATAGCAAATATTCCCATGGAAAGCCGTAGGCCGTAGCAGTATCAATGTGATGATACAAGAATTAAGAATTAAGAATTAAGAATGAATGCATGACAGAGAGGGTGTCTGTAGGTATGAGCACAGAATGAAGAAATATGGGGTGGAGAATAACCGGATTGTATTCTCCATAATCTGATTCTGAGATAAGCACCGAAATTACATTACTGAAATAATTGTGGCAAAGGAATTTGTTATCCCCTCTTATCCACACCCCGCTTTTCATATGGCCTTGGTTTCTTCAAATTCATACAACCAAATGCCCAATGGCTATGAAGTATGAACCCACCCTTTTTTTTTTTTTTCTTTTTCCTTGTTAAGATTCCTACATCCTCCTACTCACCTACTCACATTTATTTCCACATATTATTTTTATATTTTATAATGTCATCTGAATTTATTCCTTTTTTTAATCTTTTTTGGGCCATTATTAAAAGGAATCAGAAGCACACCGCACACACACAAGTGCAAGATACCTTTGCTTTGAGGTTGGTTGGGCCCACCGTATATATGTAACAGCAGCTATTAATTGTGCAGGATAAGGATATATAACTAGTCACATTCAATCATGCACAATTGAACTAAATAATAATTACGCTAGTTACGCTATGTCAAATTGTCAATGCAATGTGTTTCTTGCTCTATCAAAGGTTGAATTCATTTAATTTTAAAGATGGTGTACATGTACTGGGGATTGTGAAATGATAAGTTTCGCAAGATCGAGATGCACGCAGACGCAGGGGCCGAACAACATTTTACAACACCATGGCATTTTACTCAAAATTTTACAGAAAAAACATACATAAAATGCAATCATTAGTTCATGACGTACGTAGCATTGGCCGTCTCCCGTCTGGATGACAGAAACATCATACCAAGATGTTATGTTGATCAATTAATTAATTGGTTCTCTCTCTCTCTCTCTCTCTCTCTCAATCAATCAATCAAGAAAGAACGAAGGAGATTAATTAATCAATTTGAAGCCTTGGGGAAATTTTAAAATTTGTATGGAAAGTCAAGAATTAAATTCAAAATATATATATATTGCGTTTGTCCTTGAATATTAATTAATTAATTAATTAAGAAATAAAGTTATACTACTACTCTTAAGCTGGATCCAGATCCAATTTTTGTGGATGACAGGACAGCCTGAGATTAGATCTTCCCTTCAATTATTAATTTATTATATATATATAGAGAGAGAGAGAGATTGTACAACAACCTAGCTAGCTACTAAATCATATAACTAATATTCAATGAATATATATGGTTTTGTCAATTATTAATTAGCACATGATCGATAATTGCGTGTCATCTTAGCTTCCTCTAACTATTAATTCTCATATATATATTGTTTCAGAATGGTTCGCAACATGCATGCAAGCATATGCTAGCAGAGATTAATTTCGAATATTAATTAATTAATTAATTAATTCTGATACATGTAAGAAGCGCTAAGATGACAAGCACAACAGGAACAGGTAATGAACAGTTTTAAAAATTAATGACAACACGATTTTCAGACAGGAATTAATTAACTCTTTGAGTTGGCAGATAATTAATTTAGCCCCAACATTTTTAATTTGCACCTAAAGACCCTCCACTTCTAGAGATATTCTACATCACTGCTCCAAAAATCATAACATGCACTGCATCTTTCTGCTGAATAATAACTTGACATATATATGCTTTGAATTGATTGAAATAGAAATTAAAGCACAACCATTATGCTTTTAGAATGGTTCGCACTCAGCACTTAATCAAATTTCCACCACCGCAGCGCTTCGGAAGAAAAAGTCCGAGCGTAATGCGTCAGCATTCATCAGCCAGTGCGAGTCATCCATCTGCACCCAACACTTATGTCGATTTCAGAACTTCGGAACAGCACAGAAAATTCACAGTGCGGGTGATCCATCCGCACTCATATCCAGTACGGATGCACTCAGGTGATTTACGCAGTATTTTCAGCAAGTTAAATAAGAAAAGTTGGAGCCAGTGTGAGTCATCCATCTGTACTCACCACCAGTGTGGATGCACTGGACCTACAGATAGCTAGAATTACACGGTTTGACAGTTTTTCTATTCCTGGCACACCAAGAATGTGTTTTGACAGCCAAATGTGGACAAGGCAATATAGGAAACAATCCAAAAATAGCACCCACTAACTTCATTTTCTAGCCTCTTAATTGGGCATAGTCCTTGGCTATAAAAGAGGGGGTTCATTCTCATTCAACATACAACTCTCATCTTTCTCTCACCCTTGGTGCATGTCTGTTTTCATAAAATACAGCAATAAATATGCAACAATTTCCAGAGTTCTAGAGGCTTTTCTAGAAAGAAGAAGGAGAAGATATTTCCAAGATTGAGGTTTTAATTTGATAAATGTGTAATCATTTCTTTATTCTATTTCTTCTTATTTTTGCCAATTTTTATAATGGATCTCTCCAAAAGGGAGTAGATCTCTCTCTAGGGGTTTTAGGTCAATGCATGAACTTGTTTAATTCTATTTTATTCGGATATTTATTTTTATTATAATTATTTTATGAGATTTTATTGTTAATTTCTAAGATTTATTATTTGTGTTGATTACATAGTTAGTACTTGAAATTGATGTAGTCTCGCTTTAGATTCGAAAGAACCAAAGTAGTTAGGATGAGAGGAGAGTACCAAGTTATGAACACAAATACCCTAGGTTTGGATTAGGACCTAACCAATTTATAATCTAAGCTAGAACTACAGAAATTAAGATTAAGGACTTAGTGAATGACGTAACTGTGAAATCAAATCCCTAATTAGGACATCTCAAATTGAATCGGATATTGGTATGAAGGACGTAACTATGAAGTACCAATATTCGAGGAGAGGAGAGACTAACAAGAGCTTATGGTCTAGGTAGCTAGGGTGAAGAACGTAACTGTGAAGTCCGAATTACTTAAGCACGTTATTAATTCACGAAAGTGATCCTTAATGACATATTAGGTTAGAAACCTTATCAAATCATACATGAATTTAAACAATACCGAATAGATAGAATTATCAAGGAATTGTAAACCGAATACCCCTAGATCTCCTAAACTTGAAAACAACCCAACATTTCTTCTCTTTATTTTACTTTCATTTATTGTTTAAAACTCCTTTCTTCCGGGTATTGAACCCAAGTCTAGGATCATAGAACAAAAACCCCCCAATTTACTTTATTTGTACTTTACTTTCTTTTATTTTCTGAAATTAATTGTTAAAGTTTAAGCTAAGTATTTACTATACTCTCTGTAGTTCGACACCCTAAGTACTACATTGATTGGTTGTGCACTTGCAACAAATCTTTCTTTAAGTATTAAGGATAATAAATTTAAAGGCAAAAAGAGTATAATCCAAGCACAATTCCGTATATCCAAAATATTCATCAGAAAGACATTATTTTTGAGAAATACTCTCATACATGTGATAGACGGATAAAGTCTACTTTGTGGAATGATAAAAACTAGATCTATAGTTCATGTTAGTTCCTTATGGCAGCTAGGTAATGGCAATAATATTAGATTTTGGTTAGATAGATGGTGTGGTGATTCATTATTATGTGTTGACTTCCCTAATTTGTTTGAGATAGTGTATGATAAGAATATTGTTGTAGTTGTTGCCTTTTCTAATAACAAGTTAAATATTCAATTGTCTTGCCAATTAACAGGTATCTATTTGTAATGGGTTGCTTTAGTTACTTGGTTATCTATTGTTAGGTTGAATTCTAGTTTGGATAAAATACTATGGAGGTGGATCCAACATGGCAACTTTACTGTTAAGATTTTATATCAATTTTTAGAATTTGGAGGGGTTCCAAATAACTCATTTCAAAGTATTTGGAAGGCTACAATCTCTTTGAAGATAAAAATATTTTTATGGTTGGTAAGACAAAAAAGGATTCTAACTAAAGATATGTTGAGTAAGAGGGGGTAGATAGGTGACACTACTTGTGTTTATTGTTCTCATTTGAAATCAGTTGACTATCTTTTTGTCAATTGTCGATTTGCACAAGCAATATGGCAATGGATAGCTAAATATAATCATTTTTACTTTCATGGTGTTTCTATAGAGGACCTTTGGGAGTTAGATTATTGTATTCCATTAAAAGATCCAAATATTGTTGAAATTATTCGAGGGGCTGTGTAATTTGTGGTTAGACAGGAATATAATTATTTTTAATGGAGAACATGTACATGATGTTCATATTTTAGGGGCAAAAAATTTAGTTGTTGCTAGATATTAGACTTTGAATCAAAAATCAAATCTTACTTCTCAAATCAAATCTACACTAGTAGTTTCCATGGTGGATACACATGCTTCAATCCCTATGCTTGGAGCAGGGATCAGTTCCAGTGGTGGGGATGATAACTCTTCTGAAGATTCTGACAGTAGTGGCAGCATACAAAGTTATGAGATTTCTTAGTTTGTAGGGGCTTTTTTGCATATGTGGGTTATACTGGGGATACGATAGCTTTTTAGGGGCTATTTTGGCTTATTTCTTTAGTAAGCTGTGTGATATACAGGTTGTCATATGTTTATATATGTTATGCTTTTTTTTTTTTTGCATACTTTATTTTGTTATTGTTGCTTCTCAATGTGTTTGTATGGTGCTTGATACCACTGGTACCAGTAAACTTTGTAATAGTTTCTTTCAATGAAAATTGGCGGCATAGTCCACTTCTTTAAAAAAAAAAGGGAATGACTAACAGTACCCCCATATCAATATCCTAAACTTCCCCCGCGCTAAAAGACAAACAATTTTCGACAGGGGACCACTAACTGACTCTGACATCTAATATGAGGGTATTCATACTCTGAGTTAATAGTCAAAACGTATAGTATTCATATCTACAAATTTATAGTATTCATACTTGTTATCTATAATATTCGTCATATGTAAACACAAACTGGAGGGGACCAGTAACAACCAAGGGGACCGCTGACGTCTTGTGACAGCCTAGATTGGGGACCACAATTGTATGAAAGCGACATTTACCAAGATTGGAGACCACTACAACGAATCTATATATTATTCATATATAACTAAAAGACAAACAATTTTCGACAGGGGACCACTAACTGACTCTGACATCTAATATGAGGGTATTCATACTCTGAGTTAATAGTCAAAACGTATAGTATTCATATCTACGAATTTATAGTATTCATACTTGTTATCTATAATATTCGTCATATGTAAACACAAACTGGAGGGGACCAGTAACAACCAAGGGGACCGCTGACGTCTTGTGACAGCCTAGATTGGGGACCGCAATTGTCTGAAAGCGACATTTACCAAGATTGGAGACCACTACAGCGAATCTATATATTATTCATATATAACTAAAGAAGTATTCATATATAAACAAATGAAGTATTCATACTGACGATTACGAAGTATTCATACATGTTTGAAATAATTTATACAATACAAAATTCAAAGTCAGACCATTCTTCTTGAACACCTCTTCTAAGAAATATTCATATGTAACAACATGAATACATATCTAACAAATGAAGTATTCGTAGCTAACTAATGAAGTATTCATACATGTTTGAAATAATTTATACAATTCAAAGTCAGACCCTTCTTGAACACCTCTTCTAAGAAATATTCATATCTAATAACAGAAATGCATATCTAACGAATAAAGTATTCATATCTAACAAATGAAGTATTCATACATGTTCGAAATAATTTATACAATTCAACATTCAGACGTCAGATTCATCTCTCTTACCCCACCTCTTCCAAGAAGTATTCATATCTAATATGAAGTATGCATATCTAACAAATGAAGTATTCATATCTAACTAACAAAATATTCATATGTTCCACTGTGACAACCTTCGCTGGACTAGCATGGACTCCCTCCAATGATGCACCATGCTCTCCCCGCTGAATCTTGACGGTGCACCACTCTCTCCTTGTCAGATCTCGTCGGATCTCAACGGTGCATCACGCTCTCATCATCGGATCTCGACGGTGCATCATGCTCTCTCTTCTTGCTGGATCTCGATGGTGTACTACGCTCTCCTTACCGGATCTCGATGATGCACCATGTTGAGAAAGAGACTCGGAGAAAGAAGCCGTGGAGAAGGAAAATTTGAAGTTCTGCGAGTTCAGCGGGGAATTTCTAATTATAGTTAGCGGGGGACCACTAATGATTGCACTAATTAATTACCATAAACCGTTAATCAAGGAGGGGATAGATAGGGGACTAGAAAGGAGATGAAATCATTACCCTAAAAAAAACCAATGGTAATTTCTTTTTACTAGAGGACCTTTACCATAAAAATTGTCTCTTTATCTTATCTTATCTATTTGCCTCACTACATATATATCTTGGAGCTCTATATATAGATAACAATTAATATAGCATGTAAAGAGGCAATGTAGTGAGCACAATATTCAATAAAATCAAACGCTGCCTCCTAGGGATAAAATGTTGCTCTTATCAATAAATAATTAAATATTGACCACTTTGCTATAGAAGATTATTTTCAAAGTAATTCAAGATATGTAATGGGAAAATTACCAGTTTGGCATCGAAATAACTTAGCAAACATTTGCTCTTCCTGTTCATGCAAATTTAAGTGAGGCTATGATACTAGACATAGTGCACATCAGTCTGTATTATGAACTTATATCTTTATTTTTGAAGTTTAAATAGTTGATCCAAACTGTTTAATATGAGTCTTATATGCAAATGTACGATAATATCAAGTTTTACAGTTGTATAGTTGTATTTTATTTACCATTTCTTTTATATTGGTAGAATATTGCTTGATATAAAAATTGTGGATCATTTGAAAATAATAATTTCAACCTAATCTAATAAACAGTAAAATTCTAAGAAATGTAGAATTTTGTTATGTAGGAACAAATTTACATATAATATATTGAACAATTCAAATAGAATTTTTAAACTTTAAAAATGAAAACATAAAATCGCAGTACGGATCAATATATACTAAATGAGTACGAATAATACCGTAGCCTCACTCAATTTGAGGCTATCATTTCTGATTTGCCATAATTAATTTTTTAATTTTTGATCTGTCAGTGTGCATTTGACAAGTTGTAATAAAATAAAAAGAAGTGATATTACTGAGATATATTCTAATTCTACCTAGATAGAGTACGGCCATTTTTATTAATAATCCAAAAAAAATAGTTTTTTATAAATATACTCTCAAATTTTGAGTTTTTTCAAATATGCCCAAACCGCCCGGGACACGGGCGGTTTGCTTCTATAGCAAACCGCCAGGAACACGGGCGGTTTGCTCAATTTATTTATTTATTTTTTTTTTTTAGAGAGATCTGATTTTTTTCTTAATATTTTCATTTGTGAAGTTTTAGTTTTTTTCTTTGTTTAGGGTATTTGCCAAAAAATAAAACATTTGATATATTTATAATTGGTGTCGTAACTCTTTATAACTTTGATTTGATTTGTCAGTTGAATATCACATGTCTAAAGATAACACTAATTAAGGACTAGGCAAATGCTCACTGATTTGATTTGTCAGTTGAATATCATCAAGAATCTTAACTCATTTGAGAATTAAAAGAAATGAAAATTGAAGAGATTAAAGTGAAAACTTCAGTCACATACTCTGCTGGTTGGGAGGGCGTTTCTTCTAGAATAAAGACAAAAAGTCTATGGATTGTCGGTCATTTTTTTTAATACCCAAAATATATATTTTTTTTTTACCAAACTAACCAATCTTTTGAATTTTTTTTTTTATATCTACCCAGACCGCCTGGCATACTGGCGGTCGAGGTGGTGGGGCGGTCCACTAGGAGACCTGACCGCACATCTTAATGGGTAACTTATATTAATCTGAACCACACATCTTGATGGGTAACTTAATATGCTTCGTAACCTCAGACATCGAGTTACCCATCAAGATGTGCGGTTCAGATTAATATAAGTTACTCATCAAGATGTGCGGCATAAATTCGACTTTCCTAGCCAAAGTTATGGGTGTTTAAAGTTTTTTTGAAAATTAAACTTTGGAAATTCATAATTAACTGTAGAAAAATCTAAATAAGTTGAAATTTATATCAATTCTATGTATTTTTGAATGCTCTACATGCTGTATCAATCCATACTTGAACCCTTTATACATACAAAATTTTGTGTGTGCTGAGTGAAACAAAAAGTTATTACCCTTAATTAAGGGACCTTCTCTCCCGTAAAGAAAGAAAAAAAAAAGAGTAGTACAAAGAGTTTTCACTTTAATCTCTTCAATTTTCATTTCTCTTAATCCTCGAATGAGTTAAGATTCTTGATAATATTCAACTGACAAATCAAATCAATGGGCATTTGCCTAGTTCTTAATTAGTGTTATCTTTAGACTTGTGATATTCAACTGACAAATCAAATCAAAGTTATAAAGAGTTACGACACCAATTATAAATATATCAAATATTTTATTTTTTGGCAAATACCCTAAACAAAGAAAAAACTAAAACTTTACAAATGAAAATATTAAGAAAAAAAATCAGATCTCTATAAAAAAAAAAAAAAAATGAGCAAACCGCCCATGTTCCTGGCGGTTTGCTATAGAAGCAAACCGCCCGTGTCCCGGGTGGTTTGGTCATATTTGAAAAAATTCAAAATTTGAGGGTATATTTATAAAAAACTATATTTTTTTGGTTATTAATAAAAATGGCCGGATAGAGTATATAGACAGCCTCCGACGCTCATAACGAGAAAAAAAAATGAATATTATATTATATTTCTTGCAACGGATTTTCGGGATATATGCTCGCAATTTTACTTGGACCTAATTTATCATGTACATTTATAAATATGTTCCCCAACGCATGTGAATATATCGTTGATAATATTTTTACTTACCTTAAATTGCACTAAAAAAATAAACTAGTCATATATATTTAAGCTTACACCGATGAGGGGGGAGGAAAGAGGCGCAAAGTTTTGTGGATTTTTTTTTATAAATTATAATTAGAAAAATTATTTTTATCAAACCAATATGATTATTTCTTTTTACAAAAATCACAAGGACCAAAATAACATTTTGGTTCCATATTTTTTTTTTGGACTGAAATAACAATTCAGTCCCCACTAATTTCACAGATTTTTGTGGGAAACGATATAGCCATTGGTGTAATACACGGGATCAAGATGCCATTTCAGTTTAATATTTTTTTCACCTGGGACCGAATTGGCATTTCAGTCTCATGTATTTTTTTTTTCAAAAAAATACCCTTCTTCTTCCTCCAAAAAAAATATTAACATGCAAATCTAATTAAATATTGACATGCATGACATGCAAACCCAATTAAATATTAACATTCATTCTATTACTCTACATTATTCTATAATTACACTATAAAAATCTAAATTACACTAAAAAAATTAAATCATCCAACAATTGATTAATAATATATGCAAAGAGTTAAATTATTTGCAAGCCAAATAATTCTACAATTAATAGTTACACTACACTAAAAAAAATAAATCATTCAACAATTGATTTATACTACATGTAAAAAAACTTATTCTACATGAAAACTAAAAAAATTATACAATTAATAATTACACTATAAATCATTCAACAATTGATTTATACTACATGCAAAAAGCTAAATTACTCTGCATGTAAAAAAAAAATATATACAATTAATAATTACACAACATAAAATTAAATTACACTAAAAAAAAATCATTCAACAATTGATTTATACTACATGCAAGAAGCTAAATTACTCTACATATATGCAAACTAAAAAATTCTACAATTAATAATTACGCTACAAAAACCTAAATTACACTAAACAAAATAAATCATTCAACAATTGATTTATACTACATGCAAAAAGCTAAATTACTCTGCATGTAAACTAAAAAAAAAAAATACAATTAATAATTACACTACATAAAATTAAATTACACTAAAAAAAAAATCATTCAACAATTGATTTATACTACATGCAAGAAGCTAAATTACTCTACATATATGCAAACTAAAAAATTCTACAATTAATAATTATGCTACAAAAACCTAAATTACACTAAACAAAATAAATCATTCAACAATTGATTTATACTACATGCAAAAAGCTAAATTACTTTACATGCAAATTAAATAATTATACAATTAATAATTACATTACAAAAACTTAAATTACACTAAAAAATTAAATCACTCAACAATTAACTTTTACTACATGCAAACTAAATAATTCTACAATTATTATAATTAATTTATACTAAACAACTAAATTATTAATTGACAACTACAAGTTGACAAAAAAGATGCAAACTTGCTTCAACTAAATGAAATATGCATGCATCTAATCATAGGCGGCAAGGTAAAAAAAGAAAAAAAAAATGATCCAATAAGCATTTAAAAATTCTATAAATGGTTAAATAGTATTTAATAAGTGAAAGGCAAAATTAATCTGTTGGACAAGAGACAGTGTTGTGAACTGAAGTGAGAGAAAACCGGATAAAGAACAAAGTAGATGATGGCATGATGCTAATCCCTTTTTATAGAAACAAAGGCTGGTTTTTAGATAAGGACCCCAAACAAAACAACTAAATTTCAGTTCAGGCATCGCCCCTGGAATCTGGATTGGAGATAAGCACCTCTCGACTCTCGATTGATTGACTGTTCCACATCTCATTTCTACGTCATTCTACTTGGGCAGCGCAGCATCGTACATTTAGATTTAGTACAGACAGAGTGCGAATTAGGATATGAAGTGGAGAGTCGTAGAAACAATTGAGTAGAGAGAGAGAGAGAGAGTGCCACGTCTCTTCCCTGATCGGGGGAGTAGCAAAGCAACTAGCAACCTCATTCATTCATTCATTCATTCATTCATTCATCACTGTCCACTGTCCACTGTCGACTGTCGTCTCTCTCCCCCATCTTCATTGGTTTATCATCCTTTTTCTCTCTATATATAAATTCTCTCTCTCTCTCTCTCTTTTTCATTCCAATTTCCCATCGTTCATCGTTCATCGTTCATCGTTCTCTCTCTTTTCTTTCTTACCATCCAAGGATAAGGATAAGGAAAAAACAATTAATAGCAAAACCTCCTCAGGCTCACCAGTCAGCATGGGTTCGACTATATTACCAGACCTGGCAACGGAGATTCTGGTGCCATTAGCGGCTGTAGTGGGGATCGCTTTCGCGCTCTTGCAATATGTGTTTGTCTCCAAGATCAAGATGTCGCCGGAGGAGGTCACTGGGAAAAACGGTGGCCCTACCGATTACCTCATCGAAGAAGAGGAGGGGCTCAACGACCACAATGTCGTCGCCAAGTGCGCTGAGATCCAGAACGCCATTTCTGAAGGTAATTTTTTTTTTTCTCCTTTTGATGCTAAAACAATCGCCACAGATGAAGGGGGAGTGCGTGCGTGCGTGTGAGAAGGGAGGGGGAAAGATCGCAGTCGTTATAAACCAAAATCTGTGTTTGCCTTTTGTCTCTTGTTTCATGGGCAGGGCAGGGCTTATGTGTTTGCCTTTGAATAAATATTATTTCATGGTGATAGATCACGATCCTTATAAATCAAAATTTGTTTCAATTTGGCTTTTTCATTTGTTAATTTCATTTCATAGGTTCGTGACTGTGTGTGGGCGCAAGTCTCAAACCTCGTCTCGTTTATAATTAATTATATATAGTATTTTTGGACTACCCTACCCTACCCTACCCGTAGGAGAGGGAGAGGGAGAATAGATCTGTCATCTGTGTGTTGTGTTCTATTATTGAGTGAGTCTATGGTAGTATGCATATTACGATTTGTTACCGTGCTACAGTTCTATATTTGAGTTTTCAAATCCTAACTGCCAATTCGAACTGTTTATCTTGTTCTCCATATTAATATGTGTTTGGCGACCAAATTTTACATTTTTTGAAGCTTTTTTACTATTTTTTTAGATTTATTGAAAATCACTGTTTTTGGATGGTCCAAAATTTGCAGATCAAGTGATTTTCTAAATATCTAAAAAAATAGTAAAAAGTTTTCAAAAAATGTAAAATTTAGTTTCCAAACACATATTAATATGGAGAACAAGATGAATGGTTCGGATCGACCGTTAGAATTTGAAAACTCGAATATAGAGCCGTAGCACGGTAACAAATCATGATATGCATAGTACCATAGACTCACTCTCTATTATTTATGCCCTTCAGGCATTTCTGATTATTTAATATGTTTCCTAGGACTAAGGACTGGGCCTTGCATTACATTTCATTCATTTTCTTTCCACTTCGTTACAGAAAAATGTTTCATGCTTCATGCCACCTGATTTTAGAATATATATTACTTACATCAAGTCTTAATTGAACCTAACATCTTTCTCTTCTTAATCCAAAAATTTAACCTTACAAAACAAGCTTTCAACTGCTTCCAACTTTCTGAAATAAATAAACTGAATTACAATTTAACTTTAATATATATATATTTTATTTTATTTTGCAAATTTGTAAATAATAAACACTGCTAAAATATAATATCATTAATTGTATACATATTTTACCTAAGGGGCCCAAATTGACTTCTTCCCCTCAAATTTTGTAACTAGCTTGCGATAAGCCTTGAATGAAGATATTTATTGGGTGGTCAAGAGATAAAATGTTAGTCATGGGTCCGCAGCAAAAGACTTTCTCAACCTAGAAGTGATAGAGATATATTAAGTTGCTTTGTAGCTTGTGGTCCATACATTGGCCTTTTCTGATTATAAGAGATGCTCCACAAGCTTCTTTTGTTATTTTCTTACCTAGAAAAACATATTTACCTTTATGCCCTCTGTCTCTTTCTTATTCCTCTGGTAACAAATTCTCTAGAAGCCCAAGGAATGTTACTCTTGTTTATTATTATGGCAAGTCAAAATGTGATTAAATCCTCTTAAAACATAAAAAGCAAATTAACGCCTAAAAAAAACAAAAACTTCGCACCCCTTTCTTTGTCCTTGTTTTCTGTGTATAACCATCAACAGAAAATAAATTTTGGAGGGGTGGGGGTTACTGCAATAACCTTTTGAGAGTGAGACTACTAGTGATATTTACTGTTTAAAGGGAAGTGCATTTTATTTTTAGTTTTGCTAGGACCAAAATTGACAACTCACAAGGCACAACACTGTTATAGTATGTGTAGAACACTGCTGCATGGAACTTGTACAAACAAAATAAATTTAAATTAAGCACACTAAAATCAGCTGATAGTTAAGAGTAATTGATATTTCATACTTGAACCTTTTTAGTGCATCTATCACTCAGACACCTGGATTCGACCTGATTTACTTTCTCAATTTCTATAAAAAAGAATCTAATAAATTCCTTAATTTTGATCTTTCTATACAGGAGCAACCTCATTCCTTTTCACCGAGTACAAATATGTCACAATGTTCATGGGAGTCTTTGCTGTCTTGATCTTTCTCTTCCTTGGTTCTGTTGAGGGCTTTAGCACTAAGCCCCAACCTTGCACATACAACAAAGACAAGTACTGCAAGCCAGCTCTTGCAACTGCTATCTTCAGCACAATCTCATTTTTACTAGGAGCAGTCACCTCCTTGATCTCTGGCTTTCTTGGCATGAAGATTGCCACCTATGCAAATGCCCGCACAACTCTCGAGGCACGTAAGGGGGTTGGCAAGGCCTTCATTGTTGCCTTCCGTTCTGGAGCTGTCATGGGCTTTTTGTTGGCCGCTAACGGTCTCTTGGTGCTTTACATTGCAATTAATCTATTTAAGATTTACTACGGGGATGACTGGGAGGGGCTGTTTGAGGCAATTACTGGTTATGGTCTCGGTGGGTCGTCGATGGCTTTGTTTGGAAGAGTTGGTGGAGGGATTTACACCAAGGCTGCAGATGTCGGTGCTGACTTGGTTGGGAAGGTTGAGAGGAACATACCAGAAGATGATCCCAGAAACCCAGCTGTAAGTGTCTCCTTGTTCCTTTTACTTTATTATAAATAACTACCATATTGTGTACCCATACTTTTACCAGTTAGAACTGTTATTACAATATTGTGGTATGTATTGGGAAGGTCAATTCCATATTGGCACCGGTTCATCTCATAGTTTTATGTGATTTACTGAAAATAAGTTTGTCCGATATGAGAACCCTTGATATCGTTTACTAAATTTCTGCTATGATGAATGTTTCTGATACCAGGTCATTGCTGACAATGTTGGTGACAATGTTGGAGACATAGCCGGCATGGGCTCTGACCTCTTTGGCTCCTATGCGGAATCCTCCTGTGCAGCATTGGTTGTTGCCTCAATCTCTTCTTTTGGTATTGACCATGACCTCACTGGCATGATGTACCCACTTCTCATCAGCTCCATGGGCATCATCGTCTGCTTGATAACCACACTTTTCGCGACTGACTTTTTTGAGATTAAAGAGGTCGAGTCAATCGAGCCTGGGCTAAAGAATCAGTTGATTATCTCAACAGTTCTCATGACTGTTGGAATTGCTATTGTTAGTTGGGTTGCTCTCCCATCAAGCTTCACCATCTTCAATTTTGGTGTGCAGAAGACTGTGAAAAACTGGCATGTCTTTGGCTTCTTGAGTTAAAATTTTCCTTACAATTGTAATGTGTATCCATGCTTGACATATCACTTGTCATTGTAAGCTCTGGCTTAATTACAGCCTGGTTTTTTGCAATGTTCTTTATAGTCTTCTCATATTATGTACATAATAAATTTTGTAGGGAGTTGTTCTTCTGTGTGGCTGTAGGTCTCTGGGCTGGTCTAGTCATCGGTTTCATTACCGAGTATTACACAAGCAATGCATACAGGTAATGATATATGTATGATCCTAATTTTTACTGAAGTTAGCTTGTATAATATGCTTATGGAATTACAAATAGAACAGAATTTTTTTGCTAATTTATTTTTCTTCCTAGATTAAGATATTAAGCATAGCCTAAAAATGCTCCAAGTCCTCTTCATCTTTCTGTAATGTTACTGAACAATACAGAATACTGCATCAATTTATAATTTAAGAGGATCTTCTGTTAAGCACTCCATTAAGCAATGTAAATAGAGTACCAATTTGACCTCTAAATAAGCTGCTACCTAAATACACTCTTGTCACTCTACATTACTTGCTGTTTTTCGCTACTGATTTTGCCATATTTTAGTTCTGTCAATTTTGACATTTCCTCCCTGTTGCAGCCCGGTGCAAGATGTTGCTGACTCCTGCCGCACTGGTGCAGCCACCAATGTTATATTTGGTCTTGCTCTAGGCTACAAATCTGTCATCATCCCAATCTTTGCCATTGCTGTGAGCATATTTGTCAGCTTCAGCTTGGCAGCAATGTATGGTATTGCAGTTGCTGCTCTTGGCATGCTCAGTACAATTGCCACTGGTTTGGCCATTGATGCATATGGCCCAATCAGTGACAATGCAGGTGGTATTGCTGAAATGGCTGGCATGAGCCATAGGATTAGAGAGAGGACTGATGCACTTGATGCTGCTGGAAACACAACAGCTGCCATTGGCAAGGTATTAATGATTTAAGCTTATCTTTTCTTGGATATTGTATTTTTAATCATCCTATGTGCCAGCAGCTAAACATTTAAAGATGGTACACACATAAATAAAAGCATTTTATGTTGTCTACTTGGCAATTCATCAAATTGCCCTTCCAGGGTTTTGCTATTGGCTCAGCTGCACTCGTCTCCCTTGCCCTCTTTGGAGCCTTCGTGAGCCGTGCCGCAATCACAACTGTAGATGTCTTAACCCCTAAGGTGTTCATTGGCTTAATTGTCGGTGCCATGCTTCCATACTGGTTCTCTGCCATGACAATGAAGAGTGTTGGCAGAGCTGCGTTGGAGATGGTTGAAGAGGTTCGCCGTCAATTCAACACAATCCCTGGTCTCATGGAAGGAACTGCCAAACCTGACTATGCGACTTGTGTTAAGATTTCAACTGATGCATCAATCAAGGAGATGATGCCTCCTGGTGCATTGGTTATTCTCACTCCGCTTATTGTTGGTTTCTTTTTTGGTGTTGAGACTTTGTCTGGTGTGCTGGCAGGATCACTTGTTTCAGGAGTTCAGGTCTGTGTTCGTCTCTCATGCATGTTAGTTCTTGTATTCATTGGATTTCAGTTTTTTGGCGAGCTTTGGTTTTTTACATCTGTTTTATGCTTGTCTATGTCAGATTGCTATTTCTGCATCCAACACCGGTGGTGCTTGGGATAATGCAAAGAAGTACATCGAGGTAAATTTTGCTTGACAATGACCACATTTGTTCTTTTCTTCAAAATTTAGAAAAAATTAAATAAATAACTATTGTCCACTATGTTTGTTGCTACAAATTCTATGGTTTACAATTTTTTTCTACTTGTTCAGGCTGGAGCGTCAGAACATGCCAGGACACTTGGCCCCAAGGGTTCTGACCCCCACAAGGCTGCTGTGATTGGTGACACCATTGGTGACCCCCTAAAGGACACATCGGGTCCCTCTCTCAATATCTTAATCAAGCTCATGGCTGTAGAGTCTCTCGTCTTTGCTCCCTTTTTCGCTACACACGGTGGTATCCTCTTCAAGTACTTGTAGAGAAGTAAGCAAAGAGCACCATGATGGCTACATATGTTTTTTTTTTTTTTTTTGCATAGTTATTTAAATGAGTTTGTTCAGTAAAAGTCGTGAGTTTTTTTTAACAGTTGTTGCGTTAGTTGATATTGTGGATCTCTACCCTACCTGTTCATCTGCTAATTTGGACAGAGCGGAGAATTTTTTCTGTTGCTAGATAAGTTCTTATGATTATGATAATAAAGCATTACATTACTTCTCTCTTCGCTTGATAAGGAAAATGGACCTGATTGTTTGACTTGGTCTTTGGAATAAAAAAAAAAATAAAACAATTTGGGCTCTGCACTTTTATTTGTTCTTAAAAACAGCAAGGTATTCTGTTAATTATGATTTCTGATGTGTTTTGTTAAAATGGTTTACTAATTAGGTACTTGCAATGAGTCAATGAGTGTTATTGGGTCGTAAGTTCATTGACTGGACTGGTGAGTCAAATGAGTTGAATTGTCATATTATCTCTTCACAAGCTAGCTACATTAATTCTCAGCCCTTAATTATAATGTGGTGTGTTGTAGCCACAGAAAAAAGAAAGGGAAAAGCATAGACATGAGACGATCATAGAAATTAACTCAAAAAAACTAAACATTAACAAAATTTTAACCACATCTATTATTAAGTTGTTTGCACGCATCTTGATGCCCATTAATTATTCAATCTTGACAGCCCTTGTTGTACTGCTAACACTGTTAGTACGTAGGCCCGTTATAATCAAATTATTTTTTTATTTGCAGGAAACGTTAATTATAATCAAACTGTGGTAACAATAACATGCATGCACCGTTACTATATATTCAACAATTAATTACAAAATATTCATTTAATTATTAATTATTGCATCCATCATTAATTAAGCAGCCTTGTCCCCTAACTTAATAGGTTGTACGGACTAACACCGTTAGAAGGACCGTTAGTTATAATCAAACTCCCTTTTGAGTCGAGAAACAAAGAACACCCACTTACTAATCAGTAATCACCAGAGTGTGTCTTCCTCTTTCTCCTTCAATACAGAATCAAAGATAATCAAGAAACCTAAAGAGTGTAGAGATATACACCTTTTCCTCCGTGAAATTAAACTAAAAGGTCTTCTCCATCTCAAACACCTTCCACTCATTCTACCTTAATTAATGGCAAATCAAGAGGAACCCCTCTATCTACACAATGATATCATTGAACAGATCCTGATACATGTACCAGCAAGTTCCCTACTCAGATTCCAACTAGTGTGCAAGAACTGGCGGGACATGATCCAAGAACCCCGCTTCAAGAAAGAGCATTTTCAGCTAAACAACACAACAAATGAGCCGTTGCGTCTCCTTGTACTCAAGAGTTGGGTAATTAATTCTGGCATCATTTGTGAGAAAACCTTTGTTGCTGAAGTGGATTCACAAAACCGCGAAATTTGGATTCCTCGAGATTTGGGCAATGATGGGCATTTTGGAGGATCCTGCAACGGCCTTCTCTGTACTGAAGTGAAAGGCGAGATAACCGTGTTCAACCCCATCACCAGAGAAGTGGTATATCTTCCAAAACCAACTTTTATCCAGGGATCTGATGGATTGAATTATGAACATGAAACGATGTACACAGACTTTTTATTCCACTCTGCTACGGGCGAATATAAGGTCATACTCTTTTATCAGAATTGTATCATGCAACTTTGTGCTGTTCATATATACACATTAGGCGCTAATAGCTCGTGGAGACAAATCGGCAATATAGGTATCTTCCCTTCTACTAGTGGTGTCACTGTTGAGGATACTGTCTATTGGCCTTCCTTCTCGCCCGGATATAATGGTATGATCTTCTTCAATCTCACCGAAGAGAACATCAATTTCATATATTTTCCTATAAACAATCGAATGTTACTCGGCCTTACAAAATGGCATGGCAAACTTTGGTATGTTTGTTTTCAAATGGATCATAGAAGACTAGAGTTTTGGATACATGGTAACTCGGTAGAGGGTCCGATTGCCCCGAGTTATGAGATTCAGCTGCAATATGGCGGTGACCGGCTTCTAGCACCGTATTCAATTAAAATGAACAGGGTCTTCTTTGTCAATTCCGAGAACAGTCTCATCTGTCGTGATATTTTAGGAGAACGCAGCGACTTCAGTGTGAAGTATACTTGTTTCGGTTCGATTTGTGAGATCAAGAATTGTTTTGCTTATGTTGAGAGTTTACTTCCTGTGCCTATATGAAGTAGTCTTATTGTTATTATTTCTCATCATTTATGTTTTAGTTAGCGTAGAGGACCATTATTATTAAATTTTTTTGTGTGGGATGAACTGAGTTATATATCTAGTATGTCTACTGCTAATTAAGGGATGTGTGTCGGTAAAATAGAAAAATTGCTGAAGTGTTATTGTTTTATGATTACTCCAATTTTTGCTTTTACTTGAATGTCTTCTTTCTTGCTCATGTACCTGTTCAAAATATGATCTCAGATTAGATTTTGTCATAGATCAAGGTCATTTATGTAAGGTGCAATAGGCCTCTTATAAAATAATATCCAACGGTACGATGTACCAAAAGTAGAGAACAATAAATGAGCCAACAGCTATATGCTTTGTAATATAAATAGGATCTTAGAATTGTAAAATGATCGGATCAAATACTTGTTATTTTTCTCCTCAGTTTACAAAAACAATAGTACCCATGCCATTTCAAGTTCAGTTTCTCTCCTTAGAAAAATTAGAAAAGGCGTGATGAATGTTGCCTTGTTAAAATTGTCTAATGATATTCCTGATAAGCTTCAATTGAAAATTGAAACATTAACTAGGTATAATTATGTTGTCTACGGAATCCTAATGGAAAAAGTACATCATATAAAGAGGAATTGGAAGCCAGGAAAGTAACAGTCTATCAATCATTATAACCAACATATGCGTCAGTATATACCTACGCATGTGAAGTGTCAATTAATCTACCATGAAACGTGTCTCCCTAACTGGTGACTCGGAGATAATAAAACCTTCTAATGACCGTTTTTTACCTTAATTCACAAATATCTCAGCATTTTGGACACTTAACGACGGAACTAGAGCTCATCTCCGTGACAGAATTTAGATGTTTTCTAATCTGTGCACTGTTGATAAACAAATTGATAAGTGTTTTTCATATCTCTGCATCTAAAATAGCAGATTTTTCACCATAATTATAGTTGCAGTGAAATTATTGGTTGATTTGTTATTGGATGTGTTGTTAGTATTGTCACCGTCAGGAGTACCATCATCCACATCAGAGATGCTTGCGACTGTGGGTCAAAATGACAAAAGGCATTTTTTTTTAAGATATAGTGTAGAAAGACAAGTACAACTCAAATAATGATTCCACAACCTGTCCATTATTTTTTAAGTTATTATACATATAAATGACAGCAACATTTCAGTTTCATATGTCAGCGCTTTTTGTACAGTATAATACTAGGTACACAAACGTGCCAGCCTAAAGTGGTAATGTTCCTTTTTCAAATCTGAACGTCAATGCTTTAATTTTTAAGCTTCTGAAACAAAATAAATGTCTTGAGGTGAACTTGTCTCTAATAATGGGCGACGTGTTCAAAATCAGCTGCAAAAATACCGATATGCACTGGTACCAGCTTATGTAGAAACTAGAAACCCATGAATATCCACAACGCAATTAAAAACATTATAGCACCTCAGCAAGAAGAACATTGATTCTATTATCTGAGTTATTCAAGAGATCAATCTAAAGCATCCCCAAGTGAATAAGAACCCAATGTACAGCTATCAACTTATCATCTTGTAAGAATTATATTATTGGCAGTTGGCACTGCATTCATGTAACTTATCCTGAAGGTGTTTGCATTTGAGGAAGTAGTAATATGTTATTTGTGTGACAAAGTGGATAAATTGATACCCTAAACACTAATTGACATGTCATAGAATAAATACAATTCCCTCGTATATCATCAGGACTGATACTCGACATTAATTGCATAGAAACAATTGGCACCAAAAAACAAAGCATCAGAACCTAATTAAGCTTTTAATATGCCTACTCAAGACGCCAACACCACGTACAATCTCTAAGTTTAAATTCAATCAGTAGTACTTGCTCCGGTGTGTGATTTTCCAAAGTAAACCTTTCTTCCCTTGATGTACGTACATAGAGCGATATCCTTATATATAATATCTGTCGTAATTATCCTCCCAATTAAGTCCAATTCTCATCTCCAAGCTTCATATAAGCGTCCCTAGGCCTGTTGGGTCAGACATGCAGAAAAATTGAAATTTGTTGGGGTTGTTTTTCAATATATACCTTAATTTGCAAGGGAGTACGTAGGACATGGGTGCACGTACGTAAGAAGGTTGATTAGGTGGAGCTGGAGTTTACGGTCGAGGGTCACCAGTCACCATAGGAGCCCAGCCAGTGGTGTTTGCAGAGTGAGGTACGTGGTGACATGCATCAATTCGATCAAGGTACGTTGTCTGCAATGAAAAGAGCTCCAGTGGAAGATTAATTAGCCCACGAGCTAGTAAGAAATCTGGCAACTCATCTTGTTAACAGTTAACAGACATTCAATTCATCGGCTCATTGTCAACAAATTCAAATCAAAACCAGATCAGCCGGACCCATCTGTCCCTTCCCTTTTTTTTTTTTTTTTTTTAATTTCAAATTTTATTCTCTCTCCAATCAAACTTTTGAAATACATCCCTCTTCCTCTCAATATTTTCACATCCTCTCATTCTCTCAATCTCAAATTTTATTATTCTCAATTTTTAAATTTATTTTTAAAAAAAATATAGTTATAAATTTAATTCATTCTAAAAAAGTAGTTAGATTTTTTTAATATGTTAGATTTTATTTTTAATAGGTTAAATAATAAGGTTAGATTTTTTTTTTAATATGTTAAGTAATTTACATTTTTTAATAGGTTTAAAAAAGATTATCTCATCGCGATTTGGTGCAAGAAGACATCACGAGATTGTCAACCGATATTTTTGGCCCCGAAATGCCACCAAATTATCCACATAATTACCTTGCTAGTTCCTCCCAAATGCCACCACAAAATTATCCACAAAATTACCAAAGAATGGACCAAATACTACAAACAAATTATCAACAACCCTCCCAAATGAGTGCACTGTTTTATACTTCAAACGATCTAAACATATTCATTCCACAAGAAACACATCAACTGCCACCACCTAATACATATGGAGGCACTTTTTCTGTAGCATCGAGTCAATTTACTCCCTCTATTTTAGGTACTCCTTCAACAAATGTCACTGAAATTCAAGAAAAAGGTGTCCCTCTTTCGACAAGTGCCTCCCTTCCCCCCCACCCCCACAGCAACCAGCAATAAAGAAGACTAGAAGAGCTCCCGAATACAATCAGTCGTGGTTTGGGTGATATAAGGTGACCAAAGATGAGGATGGCTATTTGCAAACCCTTGAATGTAAGGTAAAAAATTGCAAGAAACCTTATTTTGTGTATAAACAAATTAGTGGTATGACCAGTTTTAAAAGACATATCGAAATGCAAGAAAGAAAGGGTGAGGTTCCAAGTAAAGATGCTGAACTGAGACAAATCCAAACCCTTATGAACCCAGATGGTACTAGAACCAACCCAAAATTCTATGAATCAATAATTCTTAGTGAATTGGCCTGGTACATTGCCCATAAAGAACAACCAATAAGTATAGGTGGTTGCACGAGTTTTGTCCAGTTGGTCATTCGGGGGTGTGCTCAACCAATGTACAAGAATATCCATCATAGAAAGATGATTAGTAAAATAAATAAAAAATAGTTTACCACCATAAAACAAGAGCTCTGAGCTATATTTTCATATCAAAACAATAAGGTCTCAATTACTTTTGATATATGGACTGCCGGTAAACATAGCCTTGGGTACTCTTGTGTTATTGATCATTGAATCGATGATTAGTGGGTATTACAAAAAAGATATTAAGTTTTTGAGTGTTGAATTCCCCGTACAATACAAATGTAATTTTCAAATCCATTATTGAGGTTTTACAAGAGTATAACCTTAAGAGGGATATGAATAACAATGTTTTTTCTATTTCTTTTGATAATGCTAGTAATAACTTAGCTTCCATTGAGATTTTTAAACGGTCACTAAACCCGATTATGAATTATGCAATATTTCACCAAAAGTGTGCTTGCCACATACTTAACCTCGTCGTGAAGGCAGGCCTTAAAACAGAAGCCATAAAACTATTGATAATTAAATTTAAGGATACCCTCAACCACATTGTTTCAAACCAAGAAAGAATACAACGGTTTGCATTGCTATACATCAACTATGGATTGAGCAAGTTGAAAGTTCCTTGGGATATAGATACCCATTGGAACTCTACTTATAAATTTTTGAAACAATGTCTTCCTTACAAAACTGTCATAGAGGAGTTTTTGAGAAGCACCACCCCCGAGGGAATGGCATTGGAACCCACCGGCGAATAATAGGAGCAACTAGAAAGGCTTCGAAATTTTCTAGGAACTTTTTTTACAGCAACCATCCAACTATTCTACTTGTACTCACCAACATCATTTAAGTTGCTCAAACATCTTTATAGCATCTCCAAAGTGTATCATGAATTGAAACAAGCTGAAATCCATGATAAATCTTTCACATTGATCGTAGATATCATGAAGCAAAAAAATTTAAAATATTGGGTAGATATACCCCTCCTGGTCATTATTGCAAGCTGCCTCGACCCGGCATACAAGAAGTATTACATGATCAAAATGGTTGAAGCGTACAAAGAAAATCTACATTTAGAGAAAATCGAAGTGGAAGCATACGTGAATTCGAAGTTCAATGAGATGTTCAATTTATATAACTCAAGAATGGATGACAACCAAAATTCGTCTTCATCCCGTGCCGCCGCTAGGTAAGAATATAAATATAGATGTGTTTTTAATCTTTATTATTTATAATATTTATATTACTTGTCCACTATTTTTTTTATTTTTTAATAGTTCCACTTTTCATTAGTAAGATATGAATACTTTATATTACCATTAATTAGATATGAATACTTCATATTTACAATATGTAGATATGAATACTTCATACTGCCTACATATGAATATTTCATTAGTTAGATATTAATAATTTACATTAACATTAATTAGATATGAATACTTCATATACATTATGTAGATATTAATACTTCATTATTTAGATATGAATACTTCATATTTACATTATGTAGATATGAATACTTTACACTGTCTTAGATATGAATATTTCATATACATTATGTAGATATGAATACTTCATATATACATTTGTTAGGTATGAATACTTCTTATGTTAGATATGAATACCTCATATGTATTTGTTAGATATTAATACTTCAGTAAGTAGAAGTATAGTTTTTATTATTTAGATATGAATACTTAATAATTAGTACATAGATTCGCTAATATTGTGATTCACGATAGTGGTCCCCAAATATTGACAAATGTCGTTTTCAAGAGACGGTTGCAGTCCCTAATCCAAGCTGTTAGTCGTCGTTAGCGGTCCCCTCTGGTCATTACTGGTGCCCAAGATTAATGGTCCCCCCAATTTATGTTTACATTTGATGAATATTATAGATAATAAGTAACAGTACTTAAATTCGTAGGTATTAATACTATACGTTTTGACGATGAATACAATCACGTTAGCCCTTGCTTTTTGTCGGCATTTACCATGTGCAAGTGTGCTTGTGGTCCTCCATTGTACTTTTTTTTGTCATTTAGCGTGGGGGACGGATAGGAGATAGAATGGGGGGTACTGTTAGTCAATCCCAAAATAAAATTCAATTGAAAATTATTGGAGGTTTGTAAAGAAGGAGAAGAAGAGAGAAGAGGATAGATGAGGGTATTTTTGTCAATATTTGTTTTAAATAACTAAATAAAATGTAGTAAATAAAAAAGGGATAAAAGAACTAAAGTTTTTATGAGG
Organism: Carex pumila; assembly: GCA_033356055.1. NCBI lineage: Eukaryota > Viridiplantae > Streptophyta > Magnoliopsida > Poales > Cyperaceae > Carex > Carex pumila. Next base: position 102,522 of record JARJHM010000319.1, on the reverse strand, counting down.
ATATTAGATATTATAATGTATTTATGAAAAGAAATTGGTTATTTTAAATGTTTGTATGAGTACACTAGAAATTTTCTTCAAAAAAAAATGTTACAAGCAAGAGGGGGTTTTATATTGAAGAGAAGAATTGTCTTTTAATTTAGAATAATTATATCATTTTTCTCACTCATGTCCTCCCATAACTGTCATTTATCAATATTAACTTCCTTAACTGTCATTTATTCCCCAATTTATCCCGCTAATAACTTCCATTTATTCTAGCATTAAATTATGATGTCCCCCTAATAACAATCCCCGCTAATAACTGCCTTAACTAACTTTTGAATTAAATTATCCCATAATAACTTCCTTAACTGTCGATGGTTCTGCTAATAAATGCCATTGATTAAACATGACTTGTTGGCAAGTTCAAAAATAAAGTATTCATTTTTATCTTGTCAAGTATTTATCTATGTAACATAAAACATTCATTTAATCTATTTAAGTCATAGATGTATTACTGAAAGTTGCAATTAAAATATTTAGAAATAAATGTTTATTGATGATCAACAAAGTATTTATTATTATATCTGACAAGTATATATCAATATGCATGACAAGTATTTATTATTATTTCTGGTATGATTATACATTGATTTGATTAAACATTACTTGTTGGCAAGTTCAAGAATAAAGCATTCATTTTTGTATGATCAAGTATTTATCCATATCACATAAAATATTCATCTAATATATTTAAGTCATAGATGTTTTAACAAAAATTACAATTAAAATATTTAGAAATAAATGTTTATCTGTTTATTGATTTTCAAAAAAGTATTTATCATTGTCTAAGAAGTTCGTCCCATGAAGTTTTGGGCCACGATGTTTATTTAATGGTCACCAGTTATGCGAGAACGATACAAAGAAAAAATGAAATGTTGTGTAGGAATAACTGGTGGATTGATTTATTCTTTCATAAATAGAGATCATTGCATAGGGATTAATACTTGCAAATTTAACATAAATAATTTGATACTTCAAGTGAAACATTAGCATTTTATTGTTGACTGAGTGGTTCCCCATAATTGTTTTGGAAGTTTTTGAGAATAATAGCTAGATTATTGAGCGTAGAAATAAAATTTTCTCTCTTCATATCTAATTTACTCCTATTTTAAATATCTTAATTATGATAGAAACTCAACAAAATATTGTATCAAATATGTAAATGGAAACTATAAATGTAATTGAAAGATAATACAAAGAATGGTATATCTTATTGTTTGACTTGGTCCTTGAAATACAAAAAAAAAAGTAAAACAATTTGGTCTCTAGACTTTTATTGCAGCAGGTTTTGTTGTGAAAACTGTAGTGGTAAAAAATTAATGCGTTTTAATTTTAAGCGAGTTATTGTAGTAATTATGATTTCTGATGTGTTTTGTTAAAATGGTTTACTATATATCTAGATACTTGCAATGTTATCAAAATCAGAATGAATGTTGATTCAGCTCAGATACCAAACAAATACAATTCAAGAATTTGCTCAACCAATGTCTAACACAACTAGCTAACTTAGCTTACAACCCATTATTTGTATTAACACCGTTATCACTTATCATAATAACCGTTAGTTAATTAGTACTAATTAGTAGTACCGCTCGCTTGCAATAAGTTGGGTAAATTTTCTCGATTGTGTCTTCCTCTTTCTCCTTCATCAGTACCAATACAGAATCAAAGAAAGATAATCAAGAAAACAAAAGACTCTTCTCTTCTCTCCTTTTCTCTAGCAGCAGAGAACATCAAGAGGAACCCCCTTCACCTCATTCTCATTCTCATTCTCATTCCACCTTAATGGCAAATCAAGAGGAACCCCTCCATACACATACAGCCCAACAACTCAAAAATGATGCCATTAAAAAGATCCTGATGCGTGTTCCTGCAACTTGCCTACTCAGATACCAATTGGTGTGCAAGAACTGGTGGGCCATCATACAAGAACCCCAATTCAAGAAAGACCATTTTAACCTAAACAACACGACAGATGGACCGTTGCAACTCCTCGTAGTCAAGGGGAGGCTTCGTACTACCATTTTCTGTGAAAAATCTATTCCTGTTGATGTGGAGTCGCAACGGCACAAAATTTGGATGCCTCGAGTTTTGGGCAACGATGGGCATTTCGCAGGATCCTGCAATGGCCTTCTCTGTACTGAAGAGAAAGGGGAGATAACCGTGTTCAACCCCATCACCCGAGAAGTGGTATATCTGCCAAAGCCAACTTATATCACGGGATATGGATCGAATGAAAATGAAAATGAAAAGATGTACACAGACTTTTTCTTCCACTCTGCCACGAATGAATATAAGGTAATGCTCTTTCATCAGGAACATCCTAGCATGCTCTGCTCTGTTAATATGTACACATTAGGCGCCAATAGCTCATGGAGACAAGTTGACAAGATAAGTGACATCCCTTCTAATTCTGGTGTCAATGTTGAGGATACCATCTATTGGCCTTACTTCTCAGAGGCTATCATCTCCTTCGATCTTAGGGAAGAGAAGGTCAATTTCTTACGTCCACCTATAGCATATGCAAAGCTAGTCGGTGTTACAAAATGGCATGACGAACTTTGTGGTGTTAGTTTTGAAAGGGAGGATGGTAATGGTATACAATATGGAAGAATAAAAATTTGGACACGTGATGCAGGGGGTCTGTGGAACATGAGGTATGAGGTTGATCTGCAAGCCAATGGCAGTGTCTGGCTTCTAGCGCCGTTTTCAATTATAATGAACAGAGTCTTCTTTGTCATTTCCAAGAGCACTCTCATCTGTTGTGATATGTCAAGAAATGGCGGCAACATCGGCATGAAGTATGGTTATTTGGATTCAACTTGTCAAATCAAGAATTGTTTTGTCTATGTTGAGAGTTTACTTCCTGTGCCAAAATGAAGTTGGCTTATTGTTTTTATTTCTCATCTTTATGTTTTAGTTAGCGTAGAGGACCATTAATGTTTAATATTTGTGAGGAATGATCTAAGTTATGTAACTAGCTAGTATGTGTAATGCTAAGGGATGCGTGTCAGTCAAATAGAAAGTCGCTCAAGTGTTATTGTTTTTATGATTACTCATTACTCCAATTGCTGCTTTTACTTGCATTCTTCTTTTTTGCTCATGTATATATACCCATGGCATCTCCAGTTCTGCTTCTCTCCTTAGAAAAAGAAAAAGAAAAAGGAAAATGAATGGTGACAGAATTAAGTTGTTTTCTGAGCTGTGCACTGTCCATAAACAAATTGATCAGTGACTTTCATATCTCTGCATCTAATATAGTAGGGTTTTCACCATAGTTATAGTTGCAGTGAAATGATTGGTTGATTCCTCATAAGATGTACCGTCATCCATATCAAAGGCTTGCGACTATTTGTGAAAATGAAAAAAAAAAAAAAAAAAAAAAAAAAACATTTTGTTTTAGATGTAGTGTAGAAGATGAGTACAACTCAAACCAATGCATTCTTACAAGTAATTACACATGGGTAAAAGAGGGCAACATTTCATTTTCATATGTCAGCACTAGCTGTTTATGCATTATATATAATACTAGGTACACCACGCGCCAGCCTAAAGTGGTAAGTGTTCCTTTTTCAAATCTGAACGTCAATATTTTAATTTTTAAGCTTCTGAAACAAAATAAATGTCTTGAGGTGAACGTCTCTGTATAATAGTACATGATGTGTTCAAACTTCAAAGTCAGCTGCAAAAATAGCAACATGAACTGGTACCAGCTTATAAAGAAATTCATGAATATCCACGACGCAATGTAAAAAAAATCAGACATATCAGCACCTTTTAGCAAGAAGAACATTGATTCTAAAACATCCCCAAGCAAAGGAGAATGAAAAGAACAGTTATCTTGGAAATTGTAATATGTTGTTTGTGTGACGATGTGGACAAATTAACACCCTAAGGCCTAAACACTAATTGACGTGTCATTGTTCATTATCAAAGCAAAAACTATTCTTGGCTGACTTCATTTAATAAAAGCTGATAGCTGATACAGTTTATAATATATATTAACACATAACACATTGCTATTAGTAACTGGATAATTTTTTTGGAGACAACTGTATACAATGAAACAAACACCTGTTCAACATGTGTATCAGGATCAGGTGTGGATGGTAGGCAATGGTGAAACCATTTCGTTTTGGTTTGGTCCGTCGAGTGGTAATCCATTGAGACTAGGCAGCGTGCATGGCTTGCAAAAGCCTTCAAGCTGCTAGATGTGTATTTATTATGTGCATATTTGATGTGAGAGAGAAACAACTTTGCATCTCCTGTTTAATTATATGCCTATATGCCTGTTTGTAACAGCAGTTTGGAGAAAGGTATCCAATATAAAATCATGGTGCCTGCAGAGACAATTCAAGAGGTATGGCACACGTTCTTGGGAGGCAGAGGCAGTGGATTCATGCAGGGGAGGGAGGGAGGGAGGGAGGGAGGGTATGAATCGCAAGGCATGGGCAGCTAGTTTCATATGCACCATGTGGCATATATATCTGCAAACAACACAACAGGGTGGTTTTTGGTGATACAAGGCCGAGTACAAGAATTGTAGTTGTCTGGTGAGTTTCTGGTAGTGTTGTAGGATGGAGAACAGTATCTGCAACTTTTTTAATTTGCTAATACATATCCCTCGAAGTTTCCAAAAAAATAAAATAAAATAAAGAGATTTTTAATCACATATACAAAAGTAAACAGAAAGTTACCATTGTTGTCTAAACAAAGCTAGATTAGTTCCATTTCTTTGCAAAGAGTCAACAGTTAAATTAACCATAGGATAGGCAAACAGTAACATAGCTTTGCAATATTTGTTCTCACTGACAACTTTTAACTTTGGTTTATCAGCTCATTACAGAACAAGTATCTAATTGTTGATCAGCTCATGCTAGGTGGTTTAAAAACATATATTTAAGAAAATGTCCTTGCCCTTAAACATAAAATTTACAAAATTAATGAGACATTTAAAGAGGGTCTATGAGGCAGCACCAGGGTCGCTAATTACTCCCAAGAAGTCATCCTTTATTGTGCCAATGCAAAACTGCACCCAAAGAATAAAAATTAACAGGATACCATCTTTGAAAAATAGAGGATGCATCAGGCCAGACATCCTAATTGTGTTAACTCAGAATTGCTCATTCTCAAAAAATAATATATATATATATATATATATATATTTATTTTTGTTGTTGGCTCTGTTTCTATGGTTCACGTGATTTAGATCTGACCAAATAGTGGTGTATCCCTCAAGACTGTTGGTAGAGTACAAGTTTGGTGCCAGAAAGTAACTTAAAAACGTACAATTTCAGTGGCATCAACACGGGTGCCCATGATTTTCAAGCGAACCTCGCTGTCCTTCTGAATTTTGACCTGGACCATGTCAATGCAAATTAATTAAGTGACCAAAATATAAATACACAAACATACACACATGCGCACACATAAAAAATAAAAAAACAACTAATGTAATAAAAAGTAAACTTACTGATCCATCAGACGTTGTGTAGTTCGGCATGTCCCCCGCTTGGTACTCCATATCATCTGGAATTAACTGCAGAAAGCAATGGGGGGCTGATAAATTAGGTAAGAATGTTTCATGAAGGCACAAATTTATCTTGATATATCAGTGTCCCATATTGTCCTCAAGCCTCTTAAAAATATAATATAATTGTACAGCATATTCCTTTGTTAATATAACTCCAGTTATACTGAAACAAGAAAATAATGCTGAAATAACATATGCAGTGGCACAGTTTTATGTACTAAAGAGATTCTACTAAGAAGCAGGTTCAGGTGATCAGTGCATTTCCATAAAAAGTAGATAAAAAGGGTTTCATCAGTGCATTCTGGCACCAGATATGACCATAGAAGTAGTAGTGCCAGTGAAGACAAGGTACAAAGAGACAACATAGCTCTTGGTAGAAACACACTTACATGATTTGAAACAAAAATTTGAACGGGACCAGCCTCCGCAAAGAAGCCCATCTGACAATCCAAAAAAAAAAATATATATAAACACATTCAGCAAGAATCAAATTGGCTTTAACGGAATCAAGAGGAGGGCATGGGGGATACAAAATGGAGAGATAGAGATAGAGAGAGAGTGAGAAAAGATGAACCTTGTTAACCATGGTGACAACAGCCTCTAGAATCTCTCCCTTGAAGGGACGAAACACCACACATTGGTACTTAACTGGGAAGGTGACAAAACCAGTACCTTCCCTTATAAGCCCTTTACCTATATCCTCTACACCAGTAATAGCCACCACAAATCCATGCCTCCCACTGCATAGGGAAACTATAATATTAAGAATTTAAGAAATGAAAAAAATGCAACTAGTTGAGTAATAAATTTAAAACTTTTTAGTAATATTGGTGAAGGTTTAGTAGCATAGGACCAGTTGGAAAACCATTGCAAGTAGCTATTATTATTATCTGTGATGATTTAGAAGCAGAGAAAAATTAGGATTTAGGAGTGTGAAAAGAATGGCGATTGTTGAGGATTGGAGAGAAAAATGTAGTTATTGAGCGTAAATGAAATGATGATTATATAAGAGCGTAAGTAGGGTAAGGGGGTAAGCCTGCAGGTGCCTTCGACCTCCTTCATGAGCTTGGAGACGAGCTTCTCGCGGAGGTGGGGTCCGAAGTAACGCGGGTGGAGCTGTATCTTTCTCTCTAACACGATGTGGAAGAACATCTTTCTTTCTCGCTCTCGCTCTCGCTCTCTCTATCTCTCTCTCTCTCTCTCTCTCTCTCTCTCACTTGGGCGGAGCGGAGGCACCAGATGGAAAGAACTGCGGTCGGGGTCGGGGTCGGGGTCGGAAACGGGAGAGTGAGAAGATAGTCCGAGCAGAATACGTCCGTCCAGTGTTACTGTGTTAGTGTTATCAAACTGTGGGCCTAGTTATTAGACGGCCCGTTTTGTTAGCGGATTAGGTTCAATTCTTCTTTTATAATATATAATATATATATGAAACGGGCCGTCTAATAACGGGCCGCCCGTTTTCTATCTATACATAGCAAGCATTGATTGATTGATTTATGCAACAAATTAAGCGATCGAGGTATGGTTTGATTGGCTTAAGCTCAATATCCAGTACTTTTAATACTTTATTATATTATATTATATTATATTATATTATATATAGTTGATTATATTGTTGCATTTAATTGAATAGTACGTGCACTGGTGAGGACAATATATATAGTACTTACTACTTAGACCAAGATTTGAGTGTTTTTCGTGCATTAATTCTCAGCTAGCTCTTGGTTCTTGCTAGGAGTCCAAATTAAGGTCTGATGCCTCCACGACTCCACGTCAAAAATTCATCTTTAATTCTAACTGACACTGACTCATGTAAAGTCTAAGAAGAAGTATCAATTAGCGACAATTAATTAATTACATTTTTATTATTGCAGCATATCTTCCCAACTTCTTCCTTGCTTTACATCAGTTAGAATTAAAGATAAACCTTAATTTTCACTTCATGGCATATCGGCATGGCATCAAATCATTCTAACTTGTATTTTTCCAAATAGTATAATTATTTTTTTTTCCAAATAGTATAATTATTTTTTTTTCCAAAATTAAAAGAAAATCCTATGAATCTATGAGATATTAATAAAAAGAGAAGTTCAAGTGAGGTGGCGGTAGTGGTTTGCTAAAACCCGTAACAAGTTACCTGTACTTGGAGTACCCGTACCCGAAGCCGGGTATAAATGGGTAAACTGGTACACGGGTGCACGGGTACGAGTATGAGACGAGCCCAGTGTTTTAATATTCGGTTCTTATTTGGTATTCGAAAAGCGACCGAATACCGAATATACAGCATGCGGCCAAATATTCAGATTTTTATTCGGATTTATATATTCGGATTTTCAAATGAAAATTCATAAACATTAACTCTAATAAACATAGATAAACATTACAAATAAATATAAATAAAACATAACACAAGTTAGAATAAGTTAACAACCCACAGTACAAATTACAAAACTACAAATAAGCATAAATAAAACATAAGTTCAAACTTAAATAAATGAAATTATAACTTATTCGGTTCTTATTCAGATTCTTATTCTCTATTCAGAAATATTTGATTAATATTCGGAAATATTCGGTTCTTATTCGGATTCTTATTCTCTATTCGGAAATATTTTGCCAAATAGATAATATGCGGAAAAATATATTCGACCGAATATTCGAAACCGAATATTGGACTGAATACGAATATTCGGCCGAATAGACCGAATATTAAAACACTAGACGGGCCGGACCCACCTTTTTTTAAAAAAACACGCCAATACCCGTACCCGCCCGTTACAGGCGTATCCGCCACTTGTACCCTACCTGTTTACCCTTTTTTTTTTTATTTGAATTTTTTTCAAAATCCCCCCCCCCCCCCCACCTTTTCAAATTTTGAATTTTAGATTCTGTTTTCTAATTTCTGTTTTTTAATTTTTGTTTTTATTTTCGTTTTTAATTTTTATTTTTTAATTTCTGTTTTTATTTTTGTTTTTTAATTTCTATTTTTTAGATTTTTGTTTTTTAATTTCTATTTTTTAGATTTTTATTTTTTAATTTCTGTTTTTATTTCTATTTTTTAAATTCTATTTTAATTTTTTTTTAAATTCTGTTTTACTTCTGTTTTTTATATATAAAGTACAAATTTTATTTATTTAGAAATTATAAAGATGTGACTTGATAATTTCATGTATATATACACACACTATTTGATATCGAACTATTGAAATTTTAAAAATTGAATTATAAACACGTAATAATATTCGTACGACACTATAAAAAAAACAGAAAAAAAAAACCCGGACCCTACCCGAGGTACCCATTACCCCTACCTAAGACAAGTACGGGTATGAAACGGGTAGGGTAGAGTTTTAAAAAAAAAAAAACCTCCTACCCATACCCGTTCTACCTGAGTACCCGTTCTACCCGTTACCCGCCCTACCCATTACCCGTCCCGAATTTACCCAAGGTACCCGTACCCTATCCGAGAGCAAACCTCTAGGTGGCGACTTGTCATTTTCCATTTCCCAGGGGCAGGGGTGGGGGAGGTATCCTTTGAAAAGTGTCATGTTTCCGTGCGCATTAAATTAAGAGAAATATTCTAGTACCCGAGCCATTATACCCGAGCACGTCCCCCCAAGTAGTTTAATAGAAAAATCTTCAAATATTGTCTAATTTTCATTTCCAGCGCTAATATCCAAACCTTTAAAGCTATATTTATAACATTTTAAAATGTTACTCATAAGCTTATAAACATCTGTCTAAAAGCATTTCTAGATAATTTTAACTCTCAACTACTTTTGTCTTCAAACCAAAAAAGATTATTTTTGATCACTCCTTTTTATTTTTCTCTGATCATTATAATTTATTTTTCCAACGATCCGTGGTGAATTTTACAAATCTAAAAATACGAACATTTTCTATTCGATTTTATCTTTCAAATAAGATCCTTGAAGAAATACTTTTGAGTAATTTTAAAGTCATTTGTTTTTTTTTTAAAGTAAAACTCATGAGCACTTTCAATTTTCAAGTTTTTAAATCTCCGTCTACAACCATTACAATTTTTAAGGCTTTGTACATGAGATTTACATGTTTTGTAAATGAGCTTTGTAAATGCAGTGTTATTGTTGAGGTTTATATGCTTTGAAGTGTTATTGTTGAGGTTTAAAATCTTTGTACATGAGATTTATATATTTTATTCTAGAGATTTAAAGTGTTGTTAATGAGGTTTATATGCTTGTATGTAAGGTTTTTATGCTTATAAACAGATATTTAAATTATTTTGAAGCAAAATAAAAAAAATTGAAAGTCACAGAGATTTAAAGTAGTAAAAAAAATTATGACACAAATATAACTCGAAAATTATTCTTCATGGATCTCATTTGAAAGAGAAAATCGGGTAAAAAATGTTCATATTTTTAGATTACCAAAATTCATTATGGATTGTCGAGAAAATAGATGAGAATGATCAGAGAAAAAATTAAAAAAAAAGTGGGTGAAAGGAATCTTTCCGTATTTAGCTTGAAAACAAAAGTAGTTACGAGTTAAAACTATACAGATTTAGAATTTTAATACTTGGAGATAGAGGTTTAAATACTTGCAAGTAGCATTGTAAAATGTTATAAACATAGTTTTGAATGTTTGGATATTAGCGCTGAAAATGAAAGTTAGATAACATTAAAAGTTTTTTCTATTAAACTATTTGAAAGACGCGCTCGAGAATTTTGTTTGAGGTGCAATTATGAGGCTCCTTAAATTAAACCCATTCCCTTCCATCAAATAAAGACTTGGCTGCTAAATGCCCATCACTCCATCACCCAGCCAATCACCGCTGCTATCTACTTCACTCTTCTTAATCCACGATTATTCTATGTACTTTATCCGAACTTTCCTTTATGGATCTTGTGTGGCGATGACTATGAGATATTATATGAACCGAATAGAGAAGTGCTGCAGTGCGGGTCAACATGATTCGTTTCGCATTTAATGCACCTTCAATTCATGGAGAATCACAGGGTTTCAGTAGGAAATAATATACTACACAAGTTTTTTTTTTTTTTTTTTTTGGAAAAACATATTGTGAAATTCTAAACGTAAATTCAAACAAAAAAATTTAAAACATGGCTGAAGTAACAAATTTTAATCAAACAAGAATAATTTACGTCGACTTAATCTTTTTTTCACTCTTAATAGCAATTAAAAATATCTTAGTTATTATAATAGCTGAAATAACTCAATATATAGTAAGTCCGGGGGTAGAATAGAAATCTTCAAGGAGGGGTGTTTAAAGTTCACAATATGTGGTGAGCAAAATTTAAATTTGAATTTTCACTATTACAAAAATAGTAATCTAATCACTAAATATTTGATATTTTATGAAAAAGATTGGACTATATACAAAATTAATTAAATTTTTATATATATAATTAAAATATTAAAATTATAGGGTAATTAAGCAGTCTCTAACTAACTCTTAGATCCACCCATGAGCAAGTCATTCTCTTTGCCGATTTTTTTATTTATATTCAAAAAATAAATAAAATTTAAAAGAATAACCAAACAATTGCTGTTTTTCCAAAACTATCCAAACCAAAAAAAAAATTCCGGTTTTAGCACCAATTATCGGAAAAAAAAAATTCTGGAAATTCATGTCTAAAACTGAAAAAAAAAATTCTGGTATCCAATTCCAGAAAAAAAAATTCCGGTTTTTAGTTCCGAAACCGGAAAAAAAAAATTCGAAATTTTTTTTTTTTTTATAAACTCATTTACATATATACGTATATTATATATGAGATGGGCTATAGTGAGTTGCTAAGTAAAGCGACTATTTTACTTCACACTCATATTTTGCGATTTTAAAGTTCAAAACGTTGATCAAAATTACTCAACATGATCTCCATATTGAAATGTTCCTGGAGACCAAATTTTACATTTTTTGAAATTTTTTTACTATTTATTAAGCCACTTTGAAAATCGCCAATCCGATGGTCCAGAAATTTTTAATGTTTATCCGGATTTTCAAATTTTCAAAGTCGCTTAATAAATAGTAAAAAAATTTCAAAAAATATAAAATTTGGTCTCCAAGCATATTTCAATATGGAGAACAAGATAAATAGTTTAGATCGGTCATTTGGACATTTCAATTTGGTCTACAAGATACTGCGTGAAGTATAAACGTGTTTTACTTCGAAACTCACCGTAGCCCATCTCTATTATATATACATATAAATACATGTATTATATTATATATACATATACATATATTATATTATATATACATATACATATACATATATTATAAAAAAATGAGTTTATAAAAAAAAACCCAAACGACGTTTATAAACAAAATACCGATCGTTGTATGTCTACAGTTGAATGAAAACTTAAACTGAATTTTTGAGGCACTAAATTTTTCCGGTAATTGGTGTTAGGATCGGAAAAAATTTTGCCAGTTTGGGTACTTTTGAAATTCTAGCCCATGTTTGGTTATTTTAAAAAAAAAATTCTTTGGATATAAATAAAAATTTTATATGTATAATATATGTATATGTATATCAAATTTGATACAGGGACCAAACTACAAAAGTGATTATACTAGCATGTAGAGCATTCAAAAATACACAGAATTGACATATATTTTAATTTATTTGGATTTTTCTATAGTTAGTTATGAATTTTCAAAGTTCAGCTTTCAAAAAAACTTTAAACAGTCATAACTTTGGCTAGAAAAATCGAATTTGGGTGTATGACCACTTTTCGTTCAATATTTTGTTTATAAACGTCATTTGGATTTTTTTTATAAACTCATTTTCTTTTAATGCATATATATATATATATACCCCATTTTCGATTTTTCAAAATCCAAATGGTCGATCCGAACTGCTCATCTTGTTCTCCATATTAATATCTGCTCAGAGACCAAATTTTACATTTTTTGAATTTTTTTTTGCTATTTATTAAGCCACTTTGAAAATCGCTGATCCAACGGTGAACCCCTGATTTTACTGTTTGGCAGTTCACCGTTGGATGAGCGATTTTCAAAGTGGCTTAATAAATAGCAAAAAAATTCCAAAAAATGTAAAATTTGGTCTCCAAGCAGATATTAATATGGAGAACAAGATGAACGGTTTGGATCAACCATTTGGATTTTGAAAAATCGAAAATGGGGTGGCAGCACTTCGGCCGAAGTGCTGCCGAAAGCATATTAGCCTATCTCTCTCTCTCTCTCTATATATATATATAGGATGGGCTACGCTACTCTTTGGAGTAAAACGCGTTTGTACTCCACGCCGTATTCTCATTTTGAAAATCCAAACGACCAATTCGAACTGTTAGATGTGATCTCCATATTGAAATGTACTTGGAGACCAAATTTTACATTTTTTGGATTTTTTTTACTATTTATTAAGCATTTTTTAAAATTTTTGTTTTACTATGAACAGTAAAATTTTATGGATCGATCGTTTGGATTTTCAAAATAAAAATATGGCTCATGGAGCATCAACTCATTTTACTCTATGGAGTAGCGTAGCCCATCCCTATATATATATATATGTATATATATGTAAATGAGTTTATATAAAAAAAAAAAGGGAAATCTCATTTTCGGAAAGTTTTTATTTCAGTTTTGGGACTAAAAACTAGAAAAAGAAATTTCAGAATTGGATACCGGGATGTTTTTTTCCAGTTTTAGATATGAATTTCTGAAAAAAAAATTCAGTAATTGGTGCTAAAAGGTGCTAAAATCGCAAAATAAAATTTCAGTTTGGATAGTTTTGAAAAAAAGCTGACGTTTGATTATTTTTTTAATTTTTTTTTTTTTGGATATAAATAAAAAAATCGGTTCTCCTTGAGTTGACTATTGGATAATTTGCTGAACTTATACATTATGACTTAATTTGAAAACATTAATTGTTTTATTATTGTGAAAAGGAGATTTGTCGTTATAGAAAAATTGTTCAGCAGACCAATGAATTTTGACGTGTATTTAGTACAATACATTAGTACAAATTTTGATGCGTTAAAAATTTATAAATACAGTACACATTAAAATTTATGAGTATTAAAGTAGATATTGATAAATTAAAAAAAAAAAAAAATAGGAGACATGATTCAAATTTGTACAGAAATTTTGTAAACGAGGATGAACAGATGAAAAGGAGGTATTTAGTAGCTATAGTGAAAATGTTATGAGCATAATTAGGAAAGAAAAGGGCAGAAGAGCAAAGCAGGAGAGGGCCGAGACTGAGTCCATTCCATTCCATTGTTAGACTTAGACTCACTCAACAAATAAAACCCCGAATTTGACCAAGTTTCCTTTAACTGTGCAACATCTCCTTTCTCAAAAAAAAAAAAAAAAAAAATCAAAAAATGAACGGTGTAAATAAGTTGAACTGAGAGGAAAGCAACACAATGGATGATTATTATGATAGCACGACCAGAAGCCAAACGCGTGCAGTGCATCTCTCATTCTCTCTGACCGAGTTATTTTATTTTATTTTGACGGAGTTAACGTAAGGATAATTATATAAAGTGGTAAACACGGGGCAAGGCTCAACTCGATCCATACCTATACGGCTATACCTGTTCCAGAGTGGCAGCAAATGTTTTTATTCTAAGAAGATAAAATGAAAGTTAGCAGTCTAAATTGAATTGATGACACCATATTGCAGCTTGCATCTGCCACACAGGATTGAACTCGGGATGAATCATGAATGGCATTGGCATTTGGCAGCCACATCACTGCCACTGGTCAAATCAAACCATAACTATCATGTAATGGTAATGGTAATGGTAACAGTAATAGTATCAATTTATCTATTTATTTATTTGTAAGCCAAGGCAGCCACCAGCACCAGCCACCAAGCCACCAAGCCACCAAGGGGTTAGGGGCAAGAGCAAAGATTAATCCATCCATCCATGATCCATCCATCCATCCATCCATCCATCCATCCATCCATCCATCCATCCATCCATCCTATTAATTACTTAATTATATTATATTATATTTCTGAAAAACAAAACAAAACAAAACAAAACAAAACAAATTGGTTCCTCCGACAAGTCAAACCTCGAATTCGTTAGAGTCATCGGCTGCCCTTTCTCCTTTCTCCTTTCTACTCCGATCTCTCTCTCTCCATCCAATTCCCAATTCCCAATTCCCAATTCCCAATTCGCTCGCACCGACCCATCCATGTCGTCGGAAATAGAGGAAGTAGACGAGTCCAAACCACCACCACCTCACCTTCAACCCGCTGACATCTCAGCCGGCGTCGGCGTCGGCGTCGGCGCCGGAGGAGGAACGACCGAGGAAGAGGCGTTGAAGAATGATGTGTACACAGCCGCAGCATATGGCGATTTGGAGAAGCTACAACGACTCGTACAGGGAGAAGGTCAATCGGTGGTCCAACCAGACGGGTTAGGCTACCACGCGCTGCAATGGGCTGCGCTAAACAATCGTACGGCCGCTGCTCAGTACATAATCGAGGTAACTTAGTTGTTTCGCACACCCACACCACAGGGCATAATCACATTTATTTAATTAAAAAAAAAAAAAATGTCACCCCACCAATTCAATTAATTGTGATTTAAACCTAATTACTACCTCTATCTCCCCTGTTAATTACTTCCAACCTTTTTGCCTCATATTTTTTGTATAGATTCAAAGTATTTGCCTTTGTATTACACTAGCCCAGCAACCCAGCAACCCAGCAACCCAAGTGGCTTAGACTTAGTTGCTCAATTCAAAAGGGTCATGAGCTGGATCATACCATTTCCTGTCAAAAGTTACTCTACTTGATGTTGTTAACATGCTTGTCTAGGCCTTTATCTTCACACTTCCATTGGTTCCAGACTCATGAGTTTTTTCTGGTAACTCATTT
Source organism: Carex pumila (assembly GCA_033356055.1). Lineage (NCBI taxonomy): Eukaryota > Viridiplantae > Streptophyta > Magnoliopsida > Poales > Cyperaceae > Carex > Carex pumila. The sequence continues at coordinate 87,084 of JARJHM010000319.1, read as the reverse complement.
TCTTGAGAAGCATGGAATAACACATTGATATTTTTTGGGACAGCATGGGGGAGACGTGAATGCGGTGGACCACACCGGGCAAACAGCTCTCCACTGGAGTGCAGTGCGGGGCCACATCCAGGTTGCCGAGCTTCTTCTTAAAGAAGGGGCTAAAATTGATGCTGCTGATTTATATGGCTACCAGGTTATCCTCTTGTCTTTATGCATTAAATAATTAATTAACTTATAACTTCTTTAGGGGAAACTTATAACAAGATTCCCAAATACATTCGTTCTCTACTTTTTCTTCTTTGTCATTTGATGCCCAAATTGCTCTCGTTTCTCACTTTTCTTTATTCTTGATTAAATGAGTAGGATAATTGCTTTCTTCCCTTCTAGAAAGTTACCACAATGTTTTTTTGGTTCTGATCATGCTCCATTTTGGTTGTTTGTTTATTTCTTTTTGCAGACTACACACGTAGCTTCACAGTATGGCCAGACAGCATATCTGTACCATGTAGTTGCCAAATGGAATGCAGACCCTGATGTACCTGACAATGATGGAAGAAGTCCTTTGCACTGGTACCTCGCTTTTTCTTTCTTTGTACTGTAGAGAGTGCCAAATGAAATATCCATCTGTCTAATTACCTAATCAGTCTACTGAACCTTGTGTATGGATATGCATTAATGAGTATGAACCAAGGGGGGTTGTTTCAGATTCAGTTCCTTCTTAGGAGATTGAAGTTAAAAAGATTTTTCTTATGCCTTTAGAGATCAATGGGGTATGCTAATTTTTCCACGTGTAAGGGGCATTTTTGTGCTTCCGCTGGGTTCTACAGGAAGTCACTTTATTCCTGAAGCTACAATTGTTTGCTTCAGTTTGATTTCTGCTTTCAAAATTTATAATTTGTAATTTGCAAATTGTAGGGCTGCGTATAAGGGATTTGGAGATTGTATACGTCTTCTTTTATTTCTGGATGCTCACAGGACTCGTCAAGACAAAGAAGGTATACACCATGCATAAACTCCATCTGCTTTAAAAGTTAGAAATTGAGATAAGTGCCTTGTTCAGGCTGTACCAGTTTTAACTATGTGATGTTCCTTAATTTAATTAGCTTTGCTGGTTTTTTATTATTATCATATTTGCAAAATCAAGGGTTTAAGCTAAGTAAGCAGTATCGAGGCTGTTTGAGAAACTAAAGCTGAGGTTAATAGAAGAATAAAGAGTTAATTAGGCTTAACCAGGACTTACTTGGGCAAAGTGTCAAATATCTGATAATAGTTTTAGGGGTAACTCTTTTTTATATAAATTATATCTAGATGGAGATAAAATATCATTAATCAAATTTCACTTCAATAGGATGCACCCCTTTGCATTGGGCTGCTATAAGAGGCAATCTGGAGGCTTGTACCGTTCTAGTTCAAGCTGGGAAGAAAGAAGATTTGATCATACAGGACAATACTGGTTTTACCCCTGCACAACTTGCATCTGATAAGAGCCACCGTCAAGTTGCCTTTTTCCTTGTAGGTACACTTACCTGTATTAGTACAACATTTGACTATGAAGTATGAACCATAGCCATAACATAATTAATTTCCTGTCAACTCCACAGTTTTTTTTCCGTTGGAAGTAAAAACTGTGTGAGTTAAGAAACATAACACTTTAAGAAAAGAAACAAAAAGATATAGCTAATTATGCTTAGTTGCTAAGATTCAAAACATTTTATGCCTTTCCAGGATAATGCTAGAAGGGTATATGAAAGAAGATGTGACGGGGTTACTCCTATAGGGAAGATAGGGAAACTAGGGCTGGCACCTCTCTTGTGGACAATTATTCTTGGCATGCTATTTACATACATGCATTCTGTTATCCCAGGTACTTCCTTTCTTTTTTTGTGAACAAATCCATTCATGAAGCATATATTGTCATAAGATTGTTCTCACCTTTTGATTTGTGTTTGTGAAGGCCTCTACACTTTGAATTTAGCGGCTTTCTTTGGGCTATTTGCTTGGTTGGGGGTTTTTTCGGCCAGTGCTGGTTTAGTCATGTTTTACAAGTGTAGCAGGTATTTGCTTATGACCTTCATTCTATGATTATACTAGCAGTGTTTAGATCAGTACTGAACCAGCTGGTGTGGTTATTAAGTACTAAAGTTACCATGAAATTTTGGTTGGGTAAAAGTTGCACAAGCAAATAATATCCTTGTAATTACTATTAGTCAACCTACATACCAGCACCAAACAAACGATAGCTTTTCAACAAGCTATGAGTAGGTATTCAGTTGACTCCTTTAAATAAGTTTTCTCTAGAAGTGTTTGTGGTAGGTACTGACTTTCATGTTGCATCCGTACAGGAAAGATCCAGGATTTATTAAGATGAATACACGGGATTCACAAAACATAAGAGATGATGTGAGTTTCATAGTTCATTGAGTTAAATATGGCTCAATAACTTAAACTAACCAATTATAATTAAACATGCTTTAGGAACCCTTGCTAAAGACGGAGCTAGAGAATCCAGCTCTTCTGGCTGGGAACTGGTCCCAGCTATGTATCACATGCAAGGTTCTCTCTCTCTCTCTCTCTTGCTCTCTCTCTGTCCATTCTCTCTATGAGAAGAGGTAAATTTTCTTCTGAATTACTGATGATATAAATTTCTCAGATTGTCAGGCCAGTGAGATCAAAGCATTGTTCTACTTGTGATCGTTGTGTAGAGCAGTTTGACCATCACTGCCCTTGGGTTTCTAATTGTATAGGCAAGGTATCTCATTGTATCCTCGATCTCTGATTCAATTTGGCACTTGTGGCTGTTGTAGTTGTCTAATTCTTTTTTGTACCCATATATTTGCTGATCTTAGTTTGGTTGTAATTGCAGAAAAATAAGTGGGAGTTCTTTATGTTTCTCATATTAGAAGTTTCTGCCATGATCATTACTGGCACAGTAGCTCTTATAAGTAAGCTCCTTTTGAGATCCTTTTTTCTTTACTTCTTTGCAATAGTTCTTGAACTAGAATTGCCATACCCGATCCTCATGCTGTTCTGATACTGGTATAAACCAAGCAAAGGTCTAAATGAAATGAAACATTGAGATCCAAAGAACACAAATTTGGTATCCCACTGTATTCATTATACATTATGTTATAATTTTGTTTTATTCTATTTTAATTTGGAGTTTCAAATTTTCTATTTTATTTGTTTATATTTGTTTCATTGCTTTTAAAAATAAGTAGTCTATGAAAAACTACTGGCAACAAAATAATAACAACAATCACAATAAAAATATATTATAACCCAATGCATGAAGTTAAAAAATAGATATATATTAAAATGATCATAAATAAATTTTGTAAAAAAATAAGTTAATGCCTGGTTTGTTACTGCCCCTTGTAGTAATATACAAGTCATAATCTGAATTTAAAGTATTATGTTCTGTACACTTACCATAGCATGTATTAATTTGCAAATGTTGCTATTGTCTGTATTTCAAAGGGATTGTGAAAGACCCAGCTGCACCTGGTTCATTTGGTACATGGCTGAGTTATTCTGCAAGTAACCATCCTGGTGCATTTTCCTTCCTGATTATGGATCTTTTTCTCTTTTTTGGTGTTGCTGTTCTAACTTTGGTCCAAGCATCCCAGGTAAGACATTCTTCTTAATTTGATTTTTCTCTGTCACTAGTGTGTTTATGTAATAAATGGTTTTGCAATAAATGGTCTTGTCAGTAATGATATAGTAAATTGCTTATGAGAATTGAGAAGTATGCAAGTGTTCCCTTTATTTTGCCATTAAAAAGCAATTGAGCTAGTGATTGAATCCTGTTGTTATGGGAATGGGGGTCATTTGAGTCCTCATGTTTTGCAAAATTTAATTTTTATTTAAAGTGATTCGTGTTTCTTATGATATTTTTAATAAATAGCTCTAATTTGGCCCCCAAACGATTTTTGAGCATTTTCCCAGATTAATACCATATTCATTTACTGTGTTATTCACGAAAATCTTAGTTCTAAAAGATTATTTATTTCTCTTGTACCTTGTTGATTCCATAAGACAAGATCTAGTCTCCACCCCTGAACATGCACATACTGATCCATTTATTAATGCCAATAAACAAACAAATATAAAGGAAAAAAAGAATCATCAATATAGAAAGAACACATAAATGCATAATGTCAGTGACTTCTGCCTAAATGTGTTAGCCAAACAGCACTAATCAACTTCTCTTGATCTAATGTTCCTTTGCTAAGGCTCCACTTTACATATGTCAATAAATTGATAAAATTTGGTCTTTTATGCCAGAGTGCTCCTGGCTTTTCATTTTCCTACTGCAGAATAATAAAACTTGTGCTCATTTGATGAACAGATTGCTAGAAATATAACTACAAATGAAATGGCAAACCAAATGCGGTATAGCTATCTACGTGGGGCCGGCGGAAAGTTCTGGAACCCCTACGACCATGGCATCCGCAAGAACTGCTCTGATTTCTTCATCAAGGGCTATCATGAGGACATTGAACGAGGACCCGACCACCGCACTGCAGGACCTGCCTCTGATGAGGAATCAACTGCTGGCATGATCCAGATGATCCACACCACCAACGGTGATGACCAGGCTCAGTTGCATCAACACCATTGTCATACGAATGGACATGGCTGTAAGGGCCACAGTCAATCAGGAGGGAAGGGGAAACCTGAAGCGGGCCATGGAGCCCCGCTTGGGTTGGGGTTGGGGTTGGGGCTTGGGAGGAATGGCGCAAGGCACCATGCTAGGTCGGCCCTGCCTGTATGATTTTTGTTTTATTATTTATAAATTAGGTGGGGTTATATTATTGGTTTTTGACCTAGGTTTAGATTGTCCAAGTATCACAGGATTTTTCAAATTGGTGTTTGTCTGCATCTCTTTTTCCCAGTTCTACTGAAAATTGGACACTATATGTTACTCTGATTCTGATGTCCATGTGTTTACAGCGGAAAATGGCTTTACTTGTGTTTTCTGCACAATATTTAGAAAAGATAGTTGCTTTTTGCATGTGTTCGCATTTAGTATTCATTGGTTGTTGTATTAACATTTATATTTCGAACAAAAATTTAGATATTTTAAAGCCAGATATCTAAGAAGCACCAGACAAGAGGTTGGTACCCCAAGGTGTATATGACATATACTTCCTAAATGCGAACAAGCAGTTCTACTACAGTCATCTTTGAGGTTGGTGCTGCTTCAGACTGTAACGAGCAGTGTTTTTAAATGTAGCCGTATAGACTGCATATGCGCTCCAGTATTCCATGCAATCCTTTTTATGTGATTTTCAATATGCAGACCACATATGCACTCCATGTGACTGTCTATGCAGTTGCTCCCGAATCTGAAAAAGGCCCATAAAAAATTGCTATATAAGAGCGGTAGATAACACAAATCACTAGGTTAGAACATTATTATACTATAAATTAGTTTTATTTTATGCATATTCTTTTAACAACTCATAGTAAAACTGCATATGTACTTCCGTATTAAAATTTGCATATGCGGCTGCATACTATATATGTATTATATAGTGGTCTTCCACATGCATGAACAAAATCGTACTTAAAGAAACACTAGTTGAAAAGTAGAGAAATCACTCATTTGTTCTTGAAAATAAATCAATTAGAAGACTGGTGTTTTTTAAATATGCTACATATTTTTTATTTCTCGCAATAAAGGACAAATTGGGTATTTATAAATTTAAAATAAGGTTTAATATAAAAGAATAAAATTAAGAAAAATTTGTGAGTTTTTAAAATTTAGAAGGATAAATATGATATTATGATTTTGAGAGGTGGAAATACCTATTTGAAGTTTTTGAGAATTATACATATAATTTCCCCTTTAATTATACTGTTTTAGAAAAGAGGAGGGTTTAAATGTACTCAAATTTTTGTTCATCCAAATGCATCCCATCATTTTTCTCCGTCTTCAAAGTTTGAATAGTCAATCCGAACCGTTAGATGCGATCTATATATTAAGATATGCTTGGAGACCAAATTATATATTTTTTGGAATTTTTTTACTATTTATTAAGCCACTTTGAAAATCGCTGATCCAATGGTCCAGAAAATGTAAAATCAACGATTTTCAAAGTGGCTTAATAAATAGTAAAAAAATTCCAAAAAATGTAAAATTGGTCTTCAAGCACATCTTAATACATAGATCACATTTAATGGTTCGGATTGACTATTCGGACTTTGAAAATGGAAAAAAAAAATTGAAAGATAGAATGCATTTGGATGCATTTGAACCCTCCTCTTTAGAAAAAATGGACCTGAAATAAGCATATAAAACTGTTTGCATATCAAGCTTTTTTTTTTATTTACCACTCTAATAAATTAGAATTAAATCATTACCATCTGATTAATCGGATTTAAGGTTACATTACGAATGCATACCTAGTATGAGCACGGATCCCAATCGGCACGTGGATTGGGTATGCGTACCGAAATTGATTTTTTTAATATTTTTTTTGAATTTTTTATTATTTCGTTCGCATATCTAGTATGCGCACGGATTTTTTTTTTTTAGTTCTGTTATGAATTGTTTGAAATTTTTTGACTAAATTTTTTTTTCTGTTATGCGTATATAATTTGTAGTATAAAATATTTATCAAATTAGTCATGTAATTTGTAGCGATTTGTGTATTAACTTAGTACAAAATGCTGCTCAAATTGTATGTATAATTTGTTGTACAACTCGTCAAAACGGATATAATTTGTATGTCGGTTTTGTTAATTGACGACCCGATGACGAGGTCTGCTAATGAGCGGATTTTACGTCAAACTCGGCCCGATTGGCGGCCCGTTGACGCGCTCTCTGAAGTGTGAGTCTGACCTGGTAAAATGAGATGAGAATCAATTTATTTCAATCTGCCCCGAATCACGAATCTCAAAGACTCTCTCTCTCTGTGTCTCTCACTACAATAGTGCAGTTGTGTTGGAGTCCCGCCGCCGTGTACCACGAAGAAAGCCAAAACCCTTGCTAAACCCTCTTCATCGGAGAAAGTGTCAATCGCTTTGAGAAGAGAAGAGAAGAGAGAGAGCATATCTATCTGTATAATATTATAAAAATAAAATAGGGAAAAAGGTAATAAGCCCGAATTAATGGGGATTTTCGAACCGTACAGAGCAATAGGCTATATAACAGCCGGGGTGCCTTTCTCCGTGCAGCGCCTCGGTACAGAGACCTTCGTTACTGTCAGTATTGGCAAAGCCTGGCAAATCTATGATGTAATTTCTTCTTTCTTGTTATCTTTATTTTACTTTATGGTGCACCAACCAGACAATTATATAACCGGTTCCTTCTTTCTCTTTTCTTTTCTTTTCTTTTCTTTTCTTTTCTGCAGTGTGCTAAACTGACCTTAGCTCTTGCTGGTAAGTGTTTATCTTTGTTTACCATTTCTATTATGGGTTGGGATCCATAGACACCTGGAATGTCATTTATACTACATTTGTATGAAATATGATGCAATTTAATGCACGTTTTGCTGTTTATCAATTAATTTCAAATTTGCAGCAGTTCATATTTGATTACCTATCATGGAACATCAAATCACACTAAGATTCACGAGAGTTGATACACAACCAAACTATAAGGCTAATTCATTGTCAATGGTTCCCAAATGTGTAGTTGTTTCTATCCTTCTGCTATTCACAAAAGGCTAATACAGTACCTTCGTACTGGTAGTTTTCATTTGGGTTAAAAGGGTGTGTTTTTTCAGGACCTCAACTGCCTAAGAAGATTCGAGCCCTTGCATCTTTCAAAAACTATACCTTTGCTGCATATGGGACCCAAATTGGAGTCTTCAAGCGTGTCCAACAGGTCAAATGCTATATTATTTTCCTTGATTATTTTGCTAAGCTCTTTTGTGTCATATATTGGTCATGTTTCTGTTATAATCTCTGTAACCTCTCAAGTTTATTACGTACTACCATGCCAAATCCCAAGCATATATATGGTAATTTGGGTCTTGGAGGGTTAGACATATTGTCTCTGGATTTTAGGAGGGCATAGCAACAAATTAATCAACCTATAGGCAAGAAGATGCTCTTCACAGTCTTTGCCTATTAACTAGGCTTGAAAGGCTTATTTTTTACACAATTGACACTTAGCACAACAGTTTAAAATTTATCAGTTTTTAGGTGTATAAGAAAAAAAAATTTCCTTTTTTTTAAAAATTTTTGTTTTTGTTTTTGCAATGATATTGCAGGTAGCCACATGGAGCAAGCACCATGAAAAAATTAGTTCTCTCTGTCTACTAGGAGACCATATTATGAGCTCAGATATTAAAGGAAATATATATTTGTGGTCATTTAAAGGAGATGGCTTAAACCTTGAACCTGTTTCACACATAAAATTGGAAAATAAGTTCGCGCCTACATGTATTGTGCATCCTGATACTTACTTAAACAAGGTACTTAAACTGCTTTACCTTTTTCGTTACTGATTGCTTCCAGGATAATCTAACAGATTACAATTGTGTAATGCTGATTGTTATATGTTATCAAGCCAGCCAAATAATCCCCAAAAGGAGTTCTCCTTGGACATAACAATGGTAGTAGTCTTGGGTACTGAGGGGAATATTTATCTGGCTTAGGATAATGTATGATGCTGTTACTGGACTGGAACGTTCAACTTCCTTATTTGTAGTTCTTTGTGATTGGTGAATGATTTGTGTTTAAGTAGGCTTCATTCTATTTGCCTGCTGTGACATTTTGCTATATCGTGTTAACTTAGTACTGTAAACCTGGCTTCTGTGATGTCTAAGAAATATGAATTGGAGATATTCAAGATGTACTGTCCAAGATTCTTGACCAGATTATAACCTATTTTTAGTTAAAAAAAAATCTCTAGTGGCCAACACACTTAAAGTTACTTTTTCAAACTATGGTTTTGCTTTTAAAACAGGTAATAATTGGTAGTCGAGAGGGACCCTTGCAATTATGGAACATAAGCTCGAAGCAAAAGTTGTATGAATTCAAGGGCTGGAATTCACCTGTGACTTGCTGTGTGGCCTCTCCAGCACTGGATATTATTGCAGTAGGGTGCGCTGACGGCACGATTCATTTGCACAACCTTCGTTTTGACGAGGAACGGATGTCCTTCTCCCATTCCATCCGTGGGGCTGTAACCTCCTTGTCTTTTAGAACAGGTATTGTTCACCCTTATTACAGTAGGTCAGTGCAAGTTTAGGGTTTATGTCCTGTGCCAATGGTATGACTATACTGGATGCTACTAACTTTTCCCTTCTGTTTAATACCTTTTCTAAATCTTTTTATTTTAGTATAGCTCTTTTGAACACCAATATATCACTAATACCTTAGAGAAAAAAAAAAAAAAAAAGGGAAAGCATAAACCTGGTGCCAAATGGTAGCCTTCTAGCACTTTAAGTGAGGTTCTATAGTGCTATGCACTATTGCAAGTTCTGTAAAGTATCTTAAATTTTCAATTGATGGCACGACAAGGATGGCCTTTTTCTGTGATTCCTCATGTAGTTGTTCAAATCTTTGTATTTGAGACTAAACTAAACCCGCCAACAAACTGCAAAAGCACACAAAGTGATTGATAATGTAACTTTTTTTTTCCTTTTTTGTGCTTATGCTAGATGGGGAGCCCCTTCTCGCATCTGGTGGTTCATCAGGTGTGATCAGTATTTGGAACCTAGAGAAAAACAGGCTTCAATCTGTCATTAGAGAGGCTCACGATGCTTCTATTGTTTCTCTTCATTTTTTCATGAATGAACCTGTTCTCTTGAGCTCTGCTACTGATAACTCAATTAAAGTAAGAAAAATATCTGCGCTTGTTTCCTTTTGGTTTCTGGATTTGCTTATTGCTCAGTTCTCAAATGGAGTTAAAAGAGTTTAAATACTTAGTAGATCATTATGAATTTTATTAAATGATAAGAATTTGTGTTTGAGGGAGTAAAACATAAGGTTGTTTTGGCCAACCACAAATAGTATAGGAAATCCAATGGAATAAAACAATCCTTGTGAAAATAAAAATGTGAAGGAGAATATCCTAAATGTTTATTTGGTAGCGCTCTCTTTTACAGGAAATATTCCCAAGGAATAAGAGAATTCTTGATGCACATTAGATTCGTGTTATTTTCTTTTCCTTCATAATATTATGAAACCAAACAGTTTAGATAGATAGGTAGTGAGAGCTATAAAAGACTCCTGAAAATTTTTTGTTCAGATTTTATTCTATGAGTACAAGTTCCTACATTTTAGTGGTGTAGTCAGTCATACAAACACGTTCTCTTGCAATTCTATCACTTTGGATATGTATGTCTCAAACGACTATTTTTTTTCTTCTGTAAAAGATGTGGATATTTGATAATACTGATGGGGAAGCGAGGCTATTGCGGTTTCGTAGTGGCCATAGTGCGCCACCTCTATGCATAAGGTGAGATCTCAATACAGGCAGGTCTGAATTACTAACTAATTGTATTTCACTGTAAATTTCTAATGTTTCTGAACCAGGTTCTACGGTAATGGGAGGCACATATTATCTGCTGGTCAAGATCGTGCTTTCCGTCTTTTCTCTGTTGCTCGGGTAATTTGTTACTACGTCTAAATGTAAATTTTACAAGATATTCAATGATTTGTGTGAGTGTGAGTAGTTTAATGTTTGACATATTTGTGAGGTCGTGGTTGAAGGAATTTCTGAAAATTATGTCTATAAAATTGTCAGGATCAACAAAGCAGAGAGCTTTCACAGAGGCATGTTGCGAAAAGAGCCAAGAGGATTAGAGCCAAGGTAAAGAATTGATATGAAATGGATTTTTACTGTTGTTTGTGTAAATACTAACATAATCTTCGTTATATTTAAAATAATGGATATTTCCCTTTTCCTATTCATCTCAGGAGGAGGACATCAAGCTCAAGCCTGTGATAGCTTTTGACTGCGGTACATTCTCTATTCTGTCTCTCTTTCCACTCAGGATATATTTCTCACAATTAATTGTAAAATTTCCAAATACTGTAGCTGAGATAAGGGAACGTGACTGGTGCAATGTGGTGACATGTCACATGGACACTCTGCAAGCTTATGTTTGGCGGCTTCAGAATTTTGTACTGGGTGAACATATTTTGACACCTTCTTCGGTACACAAGACACCGATCAAAGTATGCCATTTGACTTCTGTTTGTGGGAAAATGTTATTTTCTAATTCGGTCCGAACTTGGTCTTCCGCAAAATATCAAATACATTTTACTGTCATATTTTCTGAATCTCACTGTATTTCACTCCAGGATAATGTTCTTTTTTACACATGAAAGGTTTAGATCTGTCTGGCTTACAATTGCACTCTTTCCTGATAGAAGCAATAACCTTTATTTGCTCATTTAAGCTGAAAGCCATGATTCCCATGTCCTTGATATCTATATTCAACCCAGAAATTTTCTTTTATAAAGGTAATTATTCTTAGTTAACAGTTGCAACATTTTTTTTTTTTTTGACAGGCTTGTGCAATTAGTGCATGTGGTAACTTTGCAATAATAGGCACCGAAGGAGGTTGGATCGAGAGATTTAACCTCCAATCAGGGATTAGCCGTGGTAATTACATCGATAAATCTGAGGAAAGCCTGACAGCACATGATGGAGAGGTAGCAGGAATAGCTTGTGATGCAACAAATACCTTATTAATAAGTGCAGGATATCATGGAGATGTAAAGGTATTAAAATAATATAGATGGAATATCAATTCCATGGTGTATACTTACATTCATTTAGATGATTATTGCCACAAAAGTAAGGTCTGAAAAATAGTTTTGCTTCAATACACTTGTTCTTTGACAGTTATACTGTGCTTCTGATCCAAGAAACTCTTTTGCATGATATTTTTTTTTCCTAATGAAATTTGCATTTTGGTGTTAGAAAATAATGAAATTAGTTTTGACTTGTGTAGAGGTAATTAACTGGTAATTTCTGCTGCACATTGATAACTTTGTAGTATGTACCCAAACACATTGTTGGAATAAGTAATTATAGTTATTTGAATACTCTCCTGTTCAGCTATTTATCATATTCTGTTAAAGGAGTATTCATCTGCATATTACATACTGTCTATGATTTGAAGGATGCTAATCTGTAAGGATGATTTGGTTTGGTGTAGGTTTGGGATTTCAAAACTCGTGAAGTAAAGTCAATATGGAATGTTGGACGCTCCATTATTAAAATTGTGTTTCATCGAGCAAATGGTATTATGATCAGTTTGTTATATGTTTTTAGTTTCATGCAAACATACTGATATATGGCCTAGAATATATCCATCATAATGATCTGGCAAATTGTCTTTTCATTACTTTACGATGCTGAGATTTGTATTTCACCCTTTATCTCAAAAATGTATCTATAGAATAAATTAAAATGCGTCTAACGTCCAGAGCCTCAAATTATGGTATTTTACCTCTACAATTAATGAAATACCAAGGTATATCTATTCCCGTTATTTCATTCCTTTGAGACTCTTGGTAAGATGAGGTATCTGGAGCTAGGATCGCGCTTTGAAATTACTAAAGCAAACAATAGGCATTGTAAAGGCCGAACTTACATTTTAAATTGCATGCATAACAGCCAAATTTGTGATGTTCAACATTGTAGTATGAGATTCTTAAGTCTAAGAGTGATGTGTATTTTCAGCAAGAAAGATATGGCCCTCAAATCAACCGACCGTACTGTAATTTCTTTAAATTAATATTCAATCCCAGGTCTTTTGGCAACTGTGGCTGATGATATGGTAATCCGTCTCTATGACGTAGCGGGTCAACGTATGGTGCGGAAATTCGAGGGTCATACCGACCGCATCACTGACACATGCTTCAGTGAAGATGGGAAGTGGCTCTTATCTTCTAGCATGGATGGGACCCTCAGAATTTGGGATGTTATATTGGCCAGGCAGATAGATGCAATGCAAATGGATGTATCAGTGACAGCACTTTCACTCTCTCCTGCCATGGATTTGTTGGCTACCACACATGTTGATCAAAATGGTGTTTTTCTTTGGTATGTTTTCAGTTAAATAATTTTTCCCAAAGGAAGTTACAAAAATTTCCTTGTGATTGCTCGTTTTTTGGGAAAAGATTTCCTTCTTTCTATTGTGTTTTGAAAAAAATCCCACAGTTTGCCACACTAACGGTCACCAAGGGATCACAGCCCCCTCCATTCAAATGAGTTATATTTGATTAATATGGAAAGAAGCATATTTCAAGATTTATATATATTAGATAAAAAAAAACAGATATACTAAATCAAACGTTATGCCAGACTAGTTTTGATGATGTTTTAGCTCTCCTATTTTAGCAAAATATAATTCGTGTTGATTCTTATCTGTGCTTTGGGCCTTATGGTATTTTGTATCTACAAATATAGGGTTAACCAAGCCATGTTTTCTGGTTCTACCAATCTTAACAATTATGCTAGTGGTGGAGATGTGAGAAATGTCAAAATCCCGCAAGTATCTTCAAAAGAGGCAAACGACGGAGAATTAAATGATAAAGAATTAACGAATCAGCAGGAAATTAAAACAGAACCGATATTTGCGCTTCTTGACCATCAAATACCAAATCTAGTCACACTATCACTGCTTCCCAGGAGCCAGTGGCAAAACCTAACCAACATAGACATCATCAAGGTTTGTTTTATTGAACAATTACTTTTACTGCATTCCATGGTACCTCTACATGCTTGTTGGGAGCCAAGTTGGGTATTGTACCTAACATGTTGGTCAATGACATTTCTTAATATGATGTGATGCAAACTGAGGCTTATCTAGATAGTTGAATGCTGCTTCTTTCCTGGAGACTGTATACTGGTAAAGTACAGCTGGGTATTTTTCGGATTATTGTTCCAGCTTTGTTGTGACTTACTTGGTGTTTTGAATTTAGGATTGAGGGTTAGTTTTTCTTACTGTAGAATACCAGGGGTTACTGTGCATCTTGTAACTTACATACTTGCACATCTGATTACGGCTTAACAGCTAACGCCATTAATATTTGGATAAAAAATAATAACAGGCTCGGAATAAACCTGTCGAACCACCAAAGAAACCGGAGAAGGCACCATTTTTCTTGCCATCAATTCCCTCTGTCACTGGGGAAATAACATTTAAGACAACCACTGATGCTTCAACTGAAGGGAGTGATGGTAAAAGCAGTGACTTGAATATTGGTACCAAAAAGATTGATTTGTCTTCCCAATTTGTGAAGCTCTTACAGAAGTTTGCCGAGGAAAAGAACTGTAAGCTGTCTTAATATATTTTTATTTGTAATGCCCTCTTGACTTGCCTTTCATTTTCTTCTGTCAGCTCCTTCATGTTGTTAGGCCGTACTCTTGATGTATGTGGTTCAAATTAGGACTTAAAAAGAAAAGATATTCAATCAGTATCTGTAAAGTGTTGATTGGCATAGGCTTGTTAGTGTTTACTGTTAACTGATTATTCTTTTGCAATTGTGCTCTGTTAATTTCAGTCTCAGAATTCACCAGCTACTTAAAAGGGCTGTCACCTTCTTCTCTTGACATGGAATTGCGTATGCTACAAATTCTAGAGGAAGATGATGATCCCGAAGTCCTAGAGAAGAAGCCTGAATTTGCTTCTATATCTTTACTTTTAGATTACTTTATCCATGAGATCTCTGTCAGGAATAATTTTGAATTTATACAAGCCCTTGTCAAGTTATTTCTTAAGGTTTGATTCACCACTGTTGTTGTGTTCTTAATAAAAAAAATATATTTCCACACTACCACACACCTACACAATACTGCTTTTAATAATTTTAGAAGTGTGAGCATTAAAATTGAACATTTTCTTTAAATTTGTTAAAGAAATTCATTTCCAAAAGGTGCACTTGTGACATCTGTTATAAAGAACTGTCATAATAAGTTGATGGTTTCCTTGATAACTTGTGTATTATTTTCAACTTGGTTAAGCTTATTTCCATCGTACTTTGCAGATACATGGGGAAACAGTGAGGCGTCACTCAGAGTTACAGGAGAAGATTAAGAAGCTTCTGGAAGTTCAGAGCTCAGTTTGGCAGAGAATAGATAAAATGTTTCAGAGCACCAGATGCATGGTCACCTTCCTGAGCAATTCCCAATTTTAAATTTCAGGTTCCTTGTCCTCTTCTTTTTATAGAATTATTTGTAAAAAGTCAACAATCTAACGAGTAAAAGAAAGAAACTAGTTTATTATGGATCATGACTTGTTTCATATTATGGTTCAGCCTACAAAACCCTTTGTAAACGGAGAACTGAGAGAAGTATGGCATCTCTTGTTACTTGACTCTAATCCTTTTAAGGTCACTCAAACTGTATACTTTTTTTGTTACTGGACAATAGTTTATCCAAATTTAGGTCATAAACTTTTAATTTTTTTATCCAAATCAAGTCTCTGTTTCCATGTTAATTTCATATTACACACAAATTGTTACTTACCAAACGAATGAATGTATTCAACTAACAATATGCCTAATTAATTGTTATGTAATGATACTTTTAGAAAACATGCTGTGTAATCGTAGAGTTTTATGACTTGTAAAACTTATGATGAATCAAATATGATTTTATGTAAATTGAATTTGGATTGGACAATATGGTTCAATTTGGATAAAATTTAAGCTTGCCAATTAAAATTAAATAAAGGAATGTTCAGTAACCAGAATCAGGTACTGGTAAAGTTGAGTGACTTCTGGAAAAGTTTTTACCGCTTATCTGTAATGTATCATATGAAGATAGTAACTATTGTAGGCACTCACTGGTTATTCTGGTGAATAATCTTACCTCTAATACTGTTTTGCTTTGATTTCAGACTGAGAAGCTATCTAACTTGTATCACAGAATCTGAAGATAATGTATGGTGGTCTTGCGGCAATGCAAGAAAAAAAAGAAAGAGGAGAGAATATGGAATTGCCATAGTAGGCTGACTGCGCTGAAGTTGCACACAATTTTGTAGATTGGATGTTCCCAATTTTGACAGGCAAGATTATTGCTGTTGTTCTCCTAAGAGGAGACTAAATTATTGATTAGTTTGTTTTAACGACATTATTTTGGTTATTTTTTATATGTCCAAATTTTTGTGATTCCTTTTCCATTTCCTTTTCCATTTCCTTTTCCTTTTCCTTTTGGTTAAACTCCGTAATTCCATTAGTTACCAGTCTTCTATTTTATTTGTCATGCTAAAAAAATAATAATCTTGTCTAGACCTAAAAATTTGAACGCGATTGTCAAAATAATCTTGCACGACAATCTGATGTGAAATTGTGTAATAAAAACGGTGAGGAGAAAAAGGTAACATGCAACCTTTCTTTTTCAAAATATAGAACAAAATATTTCGTTTCAAAAATATTAACAAAATATTCGTGTGGACTCTACTTTTCTTCTCTCTTACTCTCTCTCCCACTCCTCTCATTTTACTCATCTTTAAAAAATTAAAAAAGAGGCTACTTCAAAATGTTTATTATTATGTTTTGTTTTAATTTGCGGATGCAGTTTTTATTTTATTTTTATTTTTATTTTACTATGAAGATAATCAAATATTTTCACGTTGTTAAGATTTAAAAAAAAAAAATTACAAATCACAGTTTAAAATCTGGAAAATAAATTTAGTATTCCAACATAAATTTTCTTCCAACGTTATTTTTTAGTGTATGGTTTTTCAATATTTTTTTAATAACCTTCATGAATAAACTAACTATTTTTTTTAGAAAATAGTTACTAAATTTGACTAATGATATTAGACATGACCAAATTATAATTTTATCAATACAACAAGAAACATCAATATCAATAATTTAATGCAAATTGAAACTTCAAACATGCAAAAGAGAGAAATTAAAATTTGATCTCCAAACACATTTTAATTTAGATATCATATTGAGTGATTCAATCTCCGCAACCGATGTATGTAAAACCGTATCTTTCACAACACATCATTGCTCATCTCATAGTTACTATTATAAAAAATATTGTTATGAATATTATTAGTTTGCAGCTGACAAAAGAAGCTGGAAGGGAATACCCGAGGGAAATTTATATACTACTCTCTTTTTTCAAAGCATAGAACAAAATATCATCTTCCGAAATTTTTTAACAAAATGTCCATGTGGACTCCACTTTTCTCTTCTCTTCCCCTACCTCCCACTTCTTTCATTTTACTCATCTTTAAGAATTTTAGGAAAGAGCAATTTTAAAATGTTTGGTAGTAGTTTTTTTTTTTTAATCATTTCATCTCTATAAATAACAATATTATTATGTTTTATTTTTTAAATTAATGGGTCAATTTTTATATGTTTATTTTTTTAATTTTATTTCTTTTGCATGTTTGAAGTTTCAATTTGCATTAATTTATTAGTATTGATTTTTTTTTTGTATTGATAAAATTGTAATTTGATCAAGTCTGATAACATTATTCACATTTAGTAACTATTTTCTAAAAAAATAGGTTAGTTTATTCATAAAGGTTATAAAAATATGAAAAAAATCATACACTAAAAAATAATGTTGGAAGAAAATTTATGTTGAAATACTAAATTTATTTTGCAGATTTTAAACTGTGATTTGTGATTTTTTTTTTAATCTAACAGCATGGGAAAATTTGGTTATCTTCATAGTAAATCAAAATTAATAAAAAATAAAAACTGCATCCACTAATTAAAATAAAACATAATAATATTGTTAATTATAGAGATGAAACGGATAAAAAAAAATTGCTAACAAATATTTTAAAGTTGTCATTTT
The DNA here is from genome assembly GCA_033356055.1 of Carex pumila. Lineage (NCBI taxonomy): Eukaryota > Viridiplantae > Streptophyta > Magnoliopsida > Poales > Cyperaceae > Carex > Carex pumila. Next base: position 69,347 of record JARJHM010000319.1, on the reverse strand, counting down.
TTTTAACTTTTTAAAGATGAGTAAAATGAGAAGAGTGGGAGAGAGGGTAAGAGAGGAGAAAAGTGGAATCCACAAGAATATTTTGTTAAGATTTTTGAGAAGGAAATATTTTGTTCGAAGGGCAAAATATAAAATTTTCTTTTTTTTTTTGCGCTTCTCCTTAACCTATTAGTTCTAACAGAGAGGCTAAGGTAACATGCATATTACATATTCTATTAAAAAAAATTTATTTATATAAAGGTCTGTAGGTTCTCCACTCACCCCACAATGCACACACTTAGGACTCACTCCACAAGTGAAATTCGATCCTATTTTAGTTATTTTGTTGGGTTGGGTTGTCTCATGGTATTCCACTTTCGAATTTTTTTTTTCTCACGGGATTAAGATGTGCCATGGCGTCCTTGACCATTACTGCCTTCTTGTTTTTAAAATTATCATACAGTTGTTCTTATTTTTAATATTTTTTTTAGTTTTTCTATGAATAAAAATTTCGGAGCAATATCTATTTTTTAAGTTCAAATAGTTATCATAAATTTAATATAAAATTTGGTCTTGACATAAAAATGTACTTAGATACTGATTTTTTATGTTTAGAATCTATTTTTTACCATTTATCTTAGAAATAATTTTTATTTTATTTTTTTAATCACTAGTTTCATATGATTCAGAATATTTAGATTAAGTTATTTTCTACATATCTAAAATAAAATTAAAAAAAAATGTAAAATTTAGTTTTAAAGTAATTTTTATATGAAGGTCATGTTTAACCGGTCAGATCAATTATCAATTATTTGAATTTAAAAATAAAAATATAATTATATGATTATTTGAAATGTAGAAATAGAGATATAAATATATAGTACGGATGGATATTATGATAGCTTCATTCTTACAAAAACGTGCTCATTAGAGGATGGAAAACATTCAAATTTTGTTCCTGCTCATTAGAAGATACGTCAGATGTGAAAATAAATTCGTCCTTCTAATAATTAATAATTTAATATAGATATTTTTTTTTAGTGGGACCGTCCGAAAGGAATACTTAATAATTGAATTGAATTGAATTGAATTGAATTGAATTGTTTGTGGTTCTCTCCATTTTCGTCGTCTCCTGAGTTGTCCGATCTACTAAGGTAACCCAACTTTTGATTTTTGTTATGTTGACCGTCCGATCAAAATTGGGGAGGTTAGAATTTGACGTGGATTCTGATGGAACAGTCCGGATCTGAACACAAAAATTTGAGTTACCTTAGAAGATCCCATTTTAATTCGTAACAGACAACTAGGGATTTATTTAATTTAACATGTTTGCAAAAAAAAGAAGCGAGCTGACAGCTGACGAAGACTTTTCTCCATCTCCATCTCCATCTCCATCTCCATCTCTGAAGAGACTCGTGCGGAATTTGTAGGAGAGGGAGAAAGAAAGAAAGAAAGAAAGAAAGAAAGAAATAAAGAAATATTCAGATCTGCATTGTTTCTCCAACCCTAGTCCAAGTCAAAGGTTTCTGCAATCCAACCTTCCTCATAAAGACTGAATCTCTTTCCCAAATATAGGTATCCTTTCTCAGATTTCCCCAAAATCCAACCATTTTGTATCTCGCAACACCCACGATCTAGTTGCCAAATGTATGAAACAACTAATTATAACTTTTCCTAGTCCTGCTACATTTTGCTACCCTTTTTTTTCTACTTACCATTTTGCATTTGCCGGAATCCCCCCCCAAGAAATCCATATACATATATTTTTTTTAATTTTCAAAAAACGAATAAAAGCCCATGCCAGATCTTCAATAGAAATAGCCAAAAATGCAAAACAATTACTCCTCAATAGAGCTTCAAAACGCTAATTCAAATCCTCCTGATAAAGACAAACCCGCAAAATTATCTCTCTTTCATGAAGACTTTACAAACGAATCTGATGAATACCCGCTTATTAATGGCGATTTCAACAAGGCCTCCTCCACAGAAGGTTCAGGCGTACCAGGTGCGGTATTCAACCTCGCCACATCAATTATCGGTGCTGGTATCATGGCGCTTCCAGCTACAATGAAGGTTCTTGGAGTAGCGGTTGGCTTAATTTCTATTGTAATAATGGGAATATTATCTGAAATCAGTATTGAGTTACTGGTAAGGTTTTCAGTTTATTGCAAGTCAACCTCTTATGGTCATCTGGTGCAATCGGCACTGAACAAGCCTTTCAGGATTGTGTCTGAAGTTTGCATAATAATCAACAATGCGGGAATTTTAGTTGTGTATTTGATCATAATTGGAGATGTGATGTCGGGTTCACCTAAGCATGAAGGAGTTCTAGACCAACTTTTTGGAAGTGGGATTTGGGAAAACCGAAAATTGGTGATTTTCATAGTGCTTGTTCTTTTTCTTGCCCCACTTTGTGCTCTTGAAAAAATCGATTCTTTAAGCTTAACCTCAGCTGCCTCAGTGATACTAGCAGTCATTTTTGTGACCGTTTCTTGTGTCATAGCCTTTGTTAAGCTTCTAATGGGAAAAATAAGTGCTCCACGGATGGGTCCTGATTTTGGGTCTAAGACTGCTTTATTGGATCTTCTGGTGGTCATACCTATAATGACAAATGCCTTTGTTTGTCATTTCAATGTGCAACCCATTTATAATGAGCTTAAGGAGAAAACCCCTAAAAGAATGTACAAGGTTGGGAGAATAACCACACTGCTCTGCGTGCTGGTATATGCTTCTACAGCTGTATCAGGCTATCTGTTATTTGGGGATGATACTGAGTCAGATGTGCTCACTAATTTCGATAAAGATTTAGGCATAAATTACAGCTCGATTTTGAACTTTATAGTGAGAATCGGCTATGTTCTCCATTTGGTGCTTGTGTTTCCTGTAATTCATTTTTCTCTCAGACAGACCGTTGATTCTCTGGTATTTGACCCATCAAAGCCGTCCAGTAGAAAACGATTTCTTGGCTTGACATTTGTTCTTCTAGCAATTGTTTATCTCGGGTCCACATTTATACCTAATATATGGATTGCTTTTAAGTTCACTGGAGCAACAACTGGTCTGGCATTAGGGTTTATGTTCCCGTCTCTTGTGGCTTTAAGGTTGGATAAACATGGCAAATGCTTGACAAATGTGGAGAGGTATTTATCTTTCACAATGCTGGTTTTGGCTATTATTGTTAGTGTTATAGGTGTAGCTGGAAACATATACAGCTTGAAGAAAAAATCAGAATAATTGTACTTGACAAATTTATTGATATTAATGCCCTCTGAATCTGATTGAGGTGATTGAATTTTTCTTTCTTCTTCTCTTTTTTGGTTGGGAGCAGGGATTGCCATTTAGTTAGCATTTTTCAGATTGGGATTTTTTGTTGTTGTTGTTGTTGAGATTAATTTTAATAATAATTTTTTTGAGTTTACTCTACTGATTTTATGAATACTTTTGAGACCAGACCTAGTTTGTCTCTTAGTCTCAGATGAGAAATGGCAGGCCATATTAAAGATCATTTTGTGGTTAAGCCAATCCTCGTATAGTCGTGTGTATATATATATATATATATATATTTTATTTTATTTTATTGAGGTGAATGGGTTAACTTAGATACCCACCCAGTGACAATCCTTGTAGTACTAGTGGGGCGTCTCTTATTCCTGTGATGGCTTTGCGGCAGTGGCGAACAGAGCAGAGCAGAGCAGACCGCTGACCACTCCCTTCCTTGGTATTCATCATTCATTCATCGTAAAAAAATACCACCATTTTTTGTGCCTCCACCTTACCTCTAAATATTTAATAACTCAAAATTTAAGTTATAAACTTCAAAATAAAACCGTTAGATGTGATTTATGTCATTTTATCTATATATCACATTTTGGTTTTCTTTTTATATGAATCAATTAGTTGAAAAATTAATGTCTAGAAATTATTCACAATAATATGTTTTTACAACCTCTTGATGATAACCAAAACAAAATTAAAATATCATAATTTTTTACAAGTACATAGATAAAATGATGTAAATCATATCAAACGGTTTTATTTTGACTTTTAAATTTTAAATTTTGAGTTATTAAAGTTTTTAAAAATGGAGGCATGATGGAGTCACAAAAATGGAGGCATTTGAACCCTCCTCATTTCTTTATGTGTTATTGGAAAAAAAAAATACTTAGATTTTGTGTTATTGATCCTGGTTCAAAAGACACTTGTAAGTAAATACAGAAAATATTGTCATCCTTCTAGTACATTTAATTTTTTAAAAAGTATCTATTTTTGAAAAAAAAAACTTTAAATTCTTTAATGATTGTTATTCAAAAAATAGATACAATTTTTTAGAAATTAAATATACTAGAAGGATCACAATATTTTCTGTATTATCTATAAGTGGTTTTTAAACCGCAATATTCAAAGCATATTTTTTTTTTCTCTAATAACAAATAAAGAAATATATTAATTTTTCTTATAGTCACGAAAAATCCGACCTGAAAAATATTGATCCGGGTTATTTGTCACAATTTTTCTAATAAATCAAATTATATTGTATTCCATCTATTTTTAAAGAAATATATTAAATATTTCTAATATTTCTATAAAAAATAAATAAATTAAAAAAATTATGTTTTGTAAAAAAAAGACACAAAACCAGTGAAAATCTCACCGATCCCAATTTGAAAAACCGGTGAGATTTTGATCGGTTTTGAACAATTTTTTAAATCCTACAAAAAAAAGTAGATAGAATTGAAATTTATTAATTTTTTTGATATTAATAAAAATTTCGAGGGTAGTTTAGTTTAGTTTTTTGAAAGAAGGTAAATTTGCTTTTCTTGACGGTCAACTATGTATGGTCAAAATGTTTCATGGTTGCTTTGTTTTTGAGTTTTAATTTTGTTTTACATTCTTATTTTAGTTTTTAAATTTCAAACATTTAACTTGACAGCTCAACATAATTTTTATATTAAAAATCACTATTTCATATTATTTTGGAGACCAAATTTTGTATTTAAAAAAAAAATTACTATTCTTTTGGACAGACAAAAAATCACTGTTTTGAATGATTCAAAATCTTATGAAAATAATGATTTTGTACCGATTTAAAAAATAGTAAATGTTTTGAAAAAAAATATAAAATATGATCTTCAAACACATTTTAATATAGAGTTTATATTAAGGAGAACTTTAAAAATAAAAATAAAAATGTGAAGCAGAATTAGAATTAGAGTATGAAACATTTTTAATTCTATTCGTATACAAATTGGACACGAAATATAATAGTATACGAGGATGGCGTGGACAATGTTATTGATAGGTGCGATTTGACAGAGTATTTGTGAAGCTTGCTTCTACACTGAGATGACAAAGACATTCATAAAATTAAAATCTAAGGAGTAAGGAGAAACACAACATCTTTCGCGGGCTAAGAACTAAGAACAAAGATTATCTCTCCGTACTTGGCAACCAAGTAGTTAGTTGCACATTACTTGAAATCCACGCCACGCACACCACACCTGTTATTTATTTAGGATGAGTCGGACTATTATTATTCCATTTTGTATTGGACTTTGTACATACTCGACCGAATCAAATGATCTCACCGGTTAGTTCTTAGTTGTTACAATTTTACAAGAAAACCAGAAGGAAAGGAAAGGAAAGGAAAAGGATAGCTGAATCCTCCCTACCCTACAACAAGGTCAAAAAGTAAATTATTCATCTTTACAAGGTCCTTTACCCAAAACCTCTACTCATCCTAAAACCCTCGTTTCTCCCTGCCGCCACTCCCCTCCCCTCCCCTCCCCTCCAAATTCTCCATGGAAGACATCCAGGAAGGAAAGGATTTCTCTTTCCCCAAAGAAGAGGAGCGTATCCTCTCCTTCTGGTCACAGATCGACGCCTTCAAGACGCAGCTCAAGCTCACTGAGGGTAAGCCTGAGTACATTTTCTACGACGGGCCCCCTTTTGCCACCGGCCTTCCTCATTACGGCCACATCCTCGCCGGGACCATCAAGGATGTCGTCACGCGCCATCAGACCATGCGTGGCCACCACGTCACCCGTCGCTTCGGCTGGGACTGTCATGGCTTACCTGTCGAGTACGAGATCGACACCACATACAATATCAAATCCAGGCAGGAAGTGCTTGACATGGGCATTCACAAGTCAGTCTTATCTTTTTACCCTGTCTTTGACTATAATCTGTTTAGCACAAATGTATGTATTTACCTATAGTGTACATATATCTACCCAGAACATAATTTTTTTGGACTCCATAGCTTAAGCTTAGGCTTGTTTCTGCCATTTTGTAATGCTTCCACTGTCAGTGCCACTTGAGAATTAATGAACCAAAAATGATGTTACAACTTTAAAGTTACTCATAACAATCCTTGTTATATTAACAGGTACAATGGCCTGTGCCAAAGCATTGTGACCAAGTATGTCAAGGAATGGGAACAGGTGGTGACACGCACTGGACGTTGGATTGACTTTAAAAATGACTACAAGACCATGGACCTGGGCTTCATGGAGAGTGTGTGGTGGGTCTTTGGAAGGCTTTTTGACAAAGGCCTTGTCTACCGTGGTTTTAAGGTTTGTTTTCTTCTCTTTATATAATGCAAAAACTTGAAGGTCTTCTGCGCATCACATTATGGACTCACAACTTAAACCCCCCAAAGTTGGTTCATATTTTCACAAGGATCTAACTAGCTGCTCCATTTAGCCTTAATTGTGCATTGGTATGTCTCTAAGATCAACATATGCTTTACTGAAACCTTCACTGAATTCAAATTCTCTTCTTTTGGTAGCAATTTGATTTTGGCTTTGTTTTCACCTCGTTTAGACAAAAATGCTAGTAAACAGTGTTGCAATCCTTGATAATTGATATAGTGGTTTTGTGTCTCTGCCAATTATTTCTCTTGCAGGTTATGCCATACAGTACTGGTTGCAAGACACCTCTTTCCAACTTTGAGGCAGGACAAAATTATAAGGTGCTTTGCTGCTGTACTCTACAGTTTCCCTTTCTTAAATGGTTGCTATGAAACAAGTGGTGCTTTATTCTAAAGAAACTGTCTGGATAGGAGCAGTAAGTGGTTATTGTATATTTTGTAGGATGTTCCTGATCCGGCAGTGATGGTGTCGTTTCCTGTAGTCGATGATTCTGATGGTGCGGCTCTTGTGGCGTGGACCACCACCCCTTGGACTTTGCCTAGTAACCTTGCCCTCTGTGTCAATCCTAATCTAACCTATGTCAAGGTTCGCATGTACTTAGCTTTTTTGTACACAAGAAGGTTGCATATCTGAAATTTTGTACCATACTAATGTACCATTCCTATGTGCTGTGGATTGTGATTTTGTTCATTCCCTAAATGTCTGGCACTTCAATCTTTCATTTTTTATTTATTTATTTATTTTTGGGGGGGGGGGGGGGGGGGAGCCGGCGGTGATATATGAGTAAACCACCACTCCTGTGTATAAGCCAAGATGAGCTGTTTTAGACCTAGTTGGTAATGTATACCTTGTAATTAGGTGCCTGTGAAAAGAGAACTGCTCGATACCATGAGCTGTTTTTTTTAACTACACATACAGTTTCTCTGTTGTGGAAATAATAAATTAGTATTTTTCAGGTCAGGGAGTCGGTTTCTAAAGCAGTATACATAGTTGCAGAATCCAGGTTGTCTCAGTTGCCTGGTAGTAAATCTTCCAAAGTGATTGAAAAATTCCCTGGTTCTAAGTTGAAGGGCTTGAGGTATCTTTTTTGGTCTGTTGGTGTATTTGTTTTACAGTCTACTCGTGGTTTTTAATTTACTTTTAGATATTGCCTATTGTTCTAGAAAAATGAAAATTTATTAGCTTGGTGGTACCAATAGTTGTTGTCCTTGTAGTTTTTTGTACTGTTTTTTTTAAAAATACTTGAGCTTTTGGGGTGAACTAGTGAAAATTAAACTGTGATTGTGTTCCATTGTGCTTCCCACCATATTTTCAGCGCTGTTATTGATGCTGACTGGCGCACCTCTTATGCTGACGTACTTGTACTGTTTTTGTAGATATGTACCATTATTTGAGTACTTTTCAGAGTGCTCAGATGTTGCATTTAGGGTAGTTGCTGACAATTATGTCACCGAGGACAGTGGAACTGGAGTTGTCCATTGTGCACCTGCGTTTGGTGAGGATGATTACCGTGTTTGTGTCGAAAATGGCATAATTAAGAAGGTTAGGCACTGCATAACATTGTGAACTTGAATGTTCGATTGTATTATTTTGGTAATTTGGCCCTATTGGTACTGGACCTTAGCAGTCAGAAACTACGTGAAATGAAGGATCAATTTCTGCTTTGGAATCAAAAAACAGAAAGAGAAAAAAGAACCAGGTCTTCACTGGTATCATGTATATGTGTATGTAGTCTGGAATCTGTTGTCTTTTCTATTGTATTGATTTTCAATTGTCATGTGTTCCCTTCCCCACATATTTGCTCTCTTACCATGTAGTTCCATGGTTCTATTTTACTCACACTTGAAGATGACATGTGGAGATTGAGACCAGAAATATTTTCCCCTAATTTAATGTAATTAATCAATGTTTAAATAATACAGGGAGATGACCTTGTGGTGGCAGTTGATGGTGAAGGCCGCTTTAAGGAGAAAGTTACAGACTTCGCTGGCCGCTACGTCAAAGATGCTGACAAGGATATTGTTAGTACTATTAAGGCAAGTACTTCTTCTGACAATTAATAATTGCAAATTGACAATTACATAACATTTTTTGTATTGTTGTTGCTTTTAACATTGTTATTCGGATAATGTTGATGGCATAGTTCAAAAAATCAGCCGATTCCAAGTCAAATTGGTCGATTCAACTCGGAATCGGACGGGACCGAGCCGATTTTTGCCCGATTCTCGAGTTTGTGCGATTTTTTTCAAAAAAATCGGATGAACAATGACGGAATCGGCCGATTTTCCGATTTTCCAGCCGAGTTACACCGATTCAAGCCGATTTAAAGCAAATTACACCGATTTAAAGAAAAATTATTTTCAATCTCACTAACCTGTGCCGATTCAAGGCGGAGGAGAAAGAGGAAATAAGGTCTATGCGATTCTTGGGTCTGTGCACTTGTGCGATTAGAGTGAAAGGTGAAGGAGAGAGAAATTCGCGTGCGCCTGTGCCATTTGAGTGAAAGGCGGAGGAGAAGTCACGCAAAATATGAGATTTGTGCAGGGCGGAGGAGAAGTCACGCAAAATTTGAGTGAAAGGGGAGGATAGCGCAGGGGGGCCAGTATTATTTGAGCTTTGAGATTTGTGCAGAATAATTTGATCAGTTTTGACTTTCCAACAGGTCACGCAAAATATGAGATATCTCAGAGGATGAGAATTCGGTGCCGGACCCGAAATTTTTATTCAAATGGGTTTAAATCCCTTCTTTTTTTATCAATTCAAAAATCAAAGTGTAGGATGAGTTCAAGATTCGTGTTGGGATTAAATCCAATGGTCCAAGCAATCCAGAACTTAATATGTATTCATTTAATTTATTAAAAATATGTTTTTGTCCAAATTTCGTATCGAAGATTCGTAACAATTTATAATTCGTACGAGTATTATTACGTGTTTATAATTTGATTTTTAGACCCGACTAATTAAATTTAAAGTAGTATATATATACACACACATATAATTACCAAATCAATTACTCTTAGTTAGAATTCAATTATTTATTTATTTACATGATTTGATTTATTTCCTTTCTTAGTTTCACAATTGCAACGAATTCTAGATTTACCAAATATTTACACTTTATTTATGGTGCTATATTTTATCTTATGTTTTTAACCTCCAATTTTTAATGTACGAATTTGATTCATTTATATTTCTAAATTTTAGATTCATTTTATGTTACTCAGATAAATCTGATCGTTCATTAATCTAATAAAAATTTTAATTAGGTGAAATGATCAACTTAATAATTAAATCATGTTTTAAAATTTTGGAATATAACACTTAATTAACATAGTTTTTTTATAAATTATTTTTATCAATTTTTTCCTACTTTTTGGCTACAAAACAAGACTTCTGCCAAAAAAACCCGATTTACCGATCCGATTTTCCGATTCCGGCTGATTTATCCGATTCTAACTAGGCAGTCGAAAATCCGATTCCGATTCCGATTCCGATTTTTTGAACTATGGTTGATGGTTATTATGCAACTGTTTCATAGAAGTAGTCTGTTCCTAAAGTGTGAAGAACTGTTGTTATATCCAATTACCATTGGTAAACATGTATAATAACTTAGGATATATGCTTTTTTTCCTTACTCCGGAATGTAAATATTTTATCATTGCAACAAGCTTGTTAAGATGCCAATTCTGGTTTTCGGCCACAAAGTGTACATTGTTTTTATTTACTAAATTTGAAGGATTTTATTAAAAAATCTGAATAGGGGAAAGGAAGGCTCGTGAGTACTGGTACCATAACCCATTCTTACCCCTTTTGCTGGAGGTCTGAAACTCCTCTTATCTATATGGCTGTACCTAGCTGGTAAGTAGCTTTCTTCTCATATTCTCCATTTGTATAGCAGAGTCACATAGATTTATCAACTTTTTCTCCTTAAGGTTTATTGCTGTTGAAACGATTAAAGATCAGTTGCTAGAATGCAACAGGCAGACATATTGGGTTCCTGACTATGTGAAGGTATGATATAACTTTTGTTATGTTCATCATTTCATTTATTATTTTTGTTCAGATTTGTACACTTTCGTATGTATGTCGAGTGCACATAAATTTAGCTTTTTACATTGATAATTTTTTTTTTTTGCTGTTATCTACATCGAGTAGTGGCCTTATAAGAACCTTTAAAAGAGAAAATAGAGTTAAAATTGCTTATATTGTCTCAATTCCATACAAACAAGGTAAGATTGATGCAGTGTTATTACTGTAAGATACCATAATACGGTACCCTTTCAATACATGGTACCTTCTATTTTATCTTTTAAGATTTAAAGTCATTGTCTCCTTTGCTTGTCCATGCAAGTTTAGGAAAGGCGATTTCATAACTGGCTGGAGAATGCTAGGGATTGGGTCGTTAGTCGAAGTCGGTTTTGGGGCACTCCTCTTCCCATTTGGGTTAGTGAAGATGGAGTGGAGACCGTTGTGATGGATTCTGTTGAGAAACTTGAGAAATTATCTGGCACTAAGGTCTGAATTTTGCTTCTCAAATCATATATTATAATATTCATCCATGCACCCCTCCCAAGCCTTTATATGCACTTGTGATCATGAAATTTATCTAGCTTTCAGTTTCCAATTGTGTTCTAGAATTTAGATTTACAGAAGTATTCAATGGTAGTTGCACGCAAAAGCATGATTTTTGGAGGGTAAGATATGAAACGCAAATATAGTGGATTGAGGTGGTTAATGATTAGTTATATAACCTTTGCAGTTGTTTGTTTTATCTTTCAAATTTAGGTCACTGATCTGCATCGCCACAATATTGACCATATAACAATCCCTTCAAGTCGTGGGTCTCAGTATGGTGTTCTTCGCCGTGTGGATGATGTAAGTTGACTGTCTGGTTTTTACATTCACTAGTATTTTCCTGAACTGTTACTTCATGGATATGATTTTGTTTATATTCTTTTCAGGTATTTGACTGCTGGTTTGAAAGTGGATCGATGCCTTATGCCTATATTCATTACCCTTTTGAAAATGTTGAACTTTTTGAGAAGAATTTCCCTGGCCACTTTATTGCCGAGGGCCTTGACCAAACTCGTGGATGGTGTGTTTTATTTTTTGTGCTTTTCCATATTCAATACCTTATAGTAACTGACGTAAGTGCAGACCAGAAACTTGTGAGGAAAGTAAAAATAATCTAGCTGAAAGGGTTTAAGATGTAACTGGCAAATTGAGTTTGCTAGATATTACAGATGTAATCAAGTAGGAGGTCTTTTAACAGATGTTTTAAGAAATGTCTTCTTAACTATGACTCTTTAACTGTGTTGGTGTAGGTTTTATACTTTGATGGTACTCTCTACTGCCCTGTTTGGTAAACCAGCATTTAGAAATCTCATTTGTAATGGCCTTGTGTTAGCTGAAGATGGCAAGAAAATGAGTAAAAGGTTGAAAAATTATCCTTCCCCTATGGAAGTCATTGGTGACTATGGTGCGGTAAGTTGCATGTTTAATTATTTCTGTCTTTTCTTGTTGTTAGGTTAATGGCTTCAGGTTGTTGCTGACCTTTTAATATAAACACCCTAATATTAACTTATTTGTAGTTTAAAGCTAATTTTTCCCTCAGTTTTGGTTCACAAAATTACAGTTGCACCATGATTAAAGTATGGGAATGAGATGTTTAAAAAATACAAGTTTCTCGTAAGCATAAATTGAATGATTGTTAATTGAAAATTTAAAATTTTATGCATGCAGGATGCACTAAGGCTGTACCTGATCAATTCCCCAGTTGTACGTGCAGAGCCTTTGCGATTCAAAAAAGAGGGCGTTTATAGTGTTGTACGTACCTTTTAGATCAGCACTGCAACTTTTTCCATATTATTTGCTTAAATAGATATTGGATTTTGCATAAAACTTCCATTACCTATCAGCTTTGCAAAATAACACTCATATACCATGAGGAAAAATAATAAGACTCAACTACCCTGACTTAAAATGCAGTTGTTGTACATGACAGTTATAGATGTCATGTTACGGTATAAAATAATTTCTCCTTGTTCCTGCTCTTTTCTTTGTCTAGAGCAATCAAATATTCCTTTGGAATAAATATTAAAAATCATCGATTTTGAGCAAATAAGGATTTGAAATACTGTTCAATAAAAAAACACTAAGCATGTTCCATCTCCAAATTGACTTGTAGGTGAAAGACGTGTTCCTTCCATGGTATAATGCATACCGGTTCCTCATTCAAAATGCAAAGAGGCTCGAAGTAGAGGGCCTTGCACCTTTTTCTCCATTGGATGTTGCTGCACTTTTAAAATCTTCAAATGTGCTTGATCAATGGATCAACTCAGCAACTGGGAGCCTTGTTAGTTTTGTTCGTCAGGAAATGGATGCTTATCGCCTATATACGGTAAAAATTCAGCAAATGAGCATATACAAATTTGCAAATGTAGGCCCTGAATTCAGCCAGTTTCAATCAAGTATGTGCACTCAAAAGTCACCAATAATGTTGGTAATAAAGATTAAAATGATACTGTCATGTGGGTTCTTTTGCTTCTTTTACTTCAAAACTAGTAAAGTGTCTACGTATCATTTTATAAATAGATGGCAATGAAATTCAAGTTATCAATAATAATTTTACAAAAAGTGCATCTCATTACCTTATATCATAAAGTAGTCAATTATAGCAAGAGAGAGACTATTCAACAAAAAGATAGGCGGGCGTGCATTTGGATTTTTACAGGGTTGGTGGGGGAGCATAAGAGAGGAAGAAGGCTAGGACTTGTGAGTGATTAAGATGAAGATGGATGGCCATGATGCATTAAATATTAAATCAAATTTAACATATTTGATGGACCAGATCGTCTCTGAAAATATGCCTTTGGTTTTGAAAGATTGCTCCTATTAGGAGTTGAAGAAGTGTGATAAGACCACCATACGCCACCTTAATTATGAATGTCCTTCTAAGTCTGTTATGCTGAAAATTTGTTTAGTAAAGTGGTTCTTTCACAAATAAAAAGGTTTTCTGTAATTTCTGTTGTAGAGTATCTCAGATTTGTCCGCAAAGATGGATGCCATGCATTCAAAATTGTTTAATACCATTGGGAAGTTTTTAGTCTTCACTGTTCTTTCTGCAGTTAGAAGCAATTTTATGTATGACCCTGGAAACTGGTGCCATGTTTGCCCATTGGGAATGAGAAATATCATGCACACCCTTCAAACACAACATCTCTAGTCCATTTATTAAAAGATGCCAGAACTATTTCTTATTCCTAAATGATTAGTCTCTACATGGAGTAAAAAAAATGCTAATTTTGGGTTCTTAGTGGAGGGATGTAGAACTATACCTTGTTTTAGAGAATTGGGAGATCTTATCTTTAATGGAATATACATGATCAATTAGTGTTTGTAGGGTGCATAAGTGCACTGTGCACATGAGTATTTCTAATAGTTAATCTGTTCAAATTTTAGGTTGTGCCGTATCTTCTCAAGTTCATTGACAATTTAACGAACATATATGTGCGCTTTAATCGTAAGAGGTTAAAAGGACGAACTGGAGAAGAGGATTGTAGGGTTTCACTTTCGACTCTTTACCATGTAAGCAATTACCTTGTCTTTAACTTTACATCAATAAAACTGTCAGGCTACTTTAATATTGTTCTTATATAAAATGCTGAGTTTTCCTTGTTTGTTTTGGATGTAGGTGCTTTTAACGACTTGTAAAGCAATGGCACCTTTTACGCCATTCTTCACAGAAGTGTTATATCAGAACTTGAGAAAGGTTTCAGATGGCTCAGAGGAGAGCATTCATTTTTGTAGTTTCCCTTCAACTACTGGCCAGGTAATCAATATCTTATTTTTAAGGTATAGTGTTTTCTTATGTAAACACTCCCAGCTTTTCCCTTCTGTTTGCTAATTACCAATTTTTCCCATCTGGTGTGTTGAAACATTTGTAATTACTTGTAATTGCATCCAACTATTAAAACTAGCTTGTATCAAGCAAACATAAGTAAGTTTCTCTATGCATTCTTATATAAACATTTTCACATTGCACCAAATTTAATAGATGACCTAGCTAAGTGATGGAGAATATTCTGCAATTATTTTTTTCTTGGATTTTGACGAGTGTTGATGTGGTTGTTCTTGGCTGTCAAATAAGATCTTTTCTTTTTGTCAATGCAACCTATCCTTTTCTGTATTAACTTGACAGAAAATCTTATACCCAGCTGATATAAACCCTGACAAACATGTAGAAATCCCCACTTGGTTATAGATAAATTTTGAGCATAGGAGCAACCAAATACTAGAGTATTGTAAATGCTTAATAGAGTTTCCCCTTATCAATATATCATGCCAATTTAATGCTAGTATATGTTCTCTAGAAATGTTCCATGTTGTTTGCAAATTACAACGATAATTGGTTGGTATCAGAAACTATGGCACCATGTGTTCAACTTGCTAACTCATACTGATATATTTATTAAAATTATTGACATGTGTTGTCTCTCTTCTAACCTGTGAAATGTCCTTTTTGGAACTTTTTAGAGAGATGAGCGCATTGAACAAAGTGTTACAAGAATGATGACTGTCATTGATCTTGCACGGAATATTAGAGAAAGGCATAACAAGCCTCTTAAAAGCCCACTCAAGTATGTACCCATTTATTCTAACTCTTGTGTTCAGTACTTAAAGTTCTTTGATAATTGATGAATGTATGTTTTTTTTTTTCTTTTTATCCACAGGGAAATGGTTGTGGTGCATCCTGACAATGCCTTCCTCGAAGACATTACTGGAAAATTAAAAGAGGTGCTTGTATTTAGCCTGATTAACACTAGCCTTTTTAGTCTATATTGCAATGATAATTAGTCTAATTTAGTTCATGCACCATTCTACTTTCCTAACTCTATTAACGAAGTGTCATCATCTTAATGCAATTGAAAAGAACATCATTGACTGTTTATTTGTAGTATGTTATGGAGGAGATGAATGTTAAATCGGTGGTCCCATGTAATGATCAATTGAAGTATGCTTCTCTACGTGCTGAGCCTAATTTCAGGTACTTCAACAGTCACTAGAACTCAAAGAGCCTGTAGCACGTTAAGTTTGATCTACCTTTCCTTGAATGCTTCTTTTTCTCTCTTTAGCGTGCTAGGTAAAAGACTCGGGAGAGATATGGGAGTGGTTGCAAAGAAGGTAAAGGAGATGTCCCTTGATGATATCTTGGCTTTTGAGAAATCTGGAGAGGTGGTCATTTCTGGGCATAGTCTGAAGCTTTCAGATATCAAGGTATATATACATTTATCTTATGATAAGTTGCATAATCAAATATTGTAAAAAGACAAAAAATTGGTAAATTCATTTGTTGATTTTACACCAGAAATTAATGTTAAGGCAGTTAGAAGGCAATTAAGTATATTTTAACATTACAACACGATTATTGGAATTCTTTGTTAGCTTAGCCTCTTTGTTAACTTCCAGGTTGTTCGTCAATTCAAAAGACCTGATAATGTTTCTGATAATGAAATCGATGCTGCTGGAGATGGTAATTGTTTATGTATTACCTTGTTCGTCCATTGTACATTTAGCCTTGTGTGTAATATGAGTTTAGAAAATTCATTTTCTTTGATTTTTTTTTATCCAGGTGATGTACTTGTCATATTGGATTTACGGGCGGATGAATCATTGTTTGAAGCTGGTCTGGCCCGTGAGGTAACATCTCAAGTTTTAATAATGTTAATTCTAATTGACTCAAAAGATGAATATTTAGTATTGCTTTTATGACAACAGTTTGTTTGAGTATATTATATATTGTAATTACTGATAAATTTAACAGATTTATGTTTACGTACCAGGTTGTAAATAGAATCCAGAAACTGAGGAAAAAATCTGGGCTTGAGCCAACTGATCTGGTTGCGGTTTTTATTAAACCTCATGATGCTGATAAGGAGAGCTTGGAGAAGATACTAAACTCTCAGGTATATAAAATAAAGAATACTTTTGTTTCTGTACCTGTAAAATGTCATAATATAAGTATGTCCATGGTAAATGAAAAATGTTATTCATTGCCTAGCATAACTTGGGATATATTCTGGATACCTTACCAGTGTTGAAGGAGATGTATATTTTGTTTTACATGTTATGCATGATACAATTGATTACTTGCAGGGTAGTACATTGTGTTGGCTATATATGTTTTGGTGCATTGACTGAGTTTATATATATATATTTTAATTTTAAATTCATACGTTACAGGTACAGTACATTACTGATGCTCTAGGCTCTCCTCTTCTCCCATACACACTGGCATCACCAAAAGCTGTAAGTAAACTTGCAATCCATTTGAAATGTTAGGTCTCCTTCCATCAATGTTAATCTTTAATAATGTGACTAAACCTTACTGTAAATTGTATTTTCATGTTTTATCTCAGGTCATCGTCTGTCAGGAGGAGTATACTGATGTGTGTGGCAAGTCCTTTGCCATCAGCATCGCAAAGCATACTGTAGTTTTTGGTGATGCTCTTATAGCTGCTTGTTCAGGTAGTAACTGAAAATGACAACCGCACAATTTGGGTGATAGTTTATTGAAATTAGAATCTCCTTTTAACAACTATTTGAACGACGTTTCACGCACACATGGTTCAGCATATTGCATATTAAATGGGTAATATTAATTTTCATACATGGAACTTCATTTTATGGAACAGTATGGGAAGCAAGAATATTAGTCTATGAGTAATTCATAAATATTCTGAGCAAAACTACTGTTGGGACTTGGCATCCTGTTATTATGTAAAGCTTGTAGATTTCAGCTGTTGGACATCTCAGCAATGTAATGTCTTAGATGCACAATCTGTATAGATATCTGGTTTATTTGATCTAAATGAAATTTTAGGTTGTATGTTGGAATTGACAGAAACCAAAATATGCATTTTTTAATTTTTTGGAACAAATTCCTTTCCGAATGGGAGCTGCATTTTTTTTGTAAATGATAAGAGTTATTTTACTTCATTTATCCATTGAAAATATTTTTAATGTAGGAAATGAAGAGCATGCAGAAGCTATTCGTGTGTATCTCCTTTCAAGAGATCTCCAGAGCTTGAAATACGAGGTTCAATCAGGAAACGGCAAGGTTAGTTCTACACCTGTGATTGTTGTATTTATATTTCCAATATTTTGTTTGAATGAAACTCTTACTGTTTGATCATTTCCGTTTTGGTTGGATTGGACTTGTGCAGATTAAGGTGGATTGTCTTGATAGCTACCCCTCGGTTGAGCTTCAAGTTGGAAAACATTTTTTCTTGAATGTTGGTGAATCTTATTTATCAACAGCTTAGTCATTTGAATTTCCTACGAGCAGCATTTTTTTTGAAATTTTGATTGTCAATTTTGTTATTGTTGTTGTTGTTGTTTATTGATATTGTAATACAGCCAAAAAAAAAAAAAAAAAGATTTTGAAGGAATATAAAATGGTTTGTCTTTGAATATAAGAACATCGGTCACATATTTCTCAGTTGTATTGTTTTGAATGTCTTATTTTATCTTTACGTAACATTGCATGTTTTCTGTTGGCTTATTGACTCCAATATACTTGCAATGGATTGGGCCTAGTGGAAAAAACGCGCCTGGTCTCGTGTCAATATACTTATTAACATTGCTTGTTTTCTGTTGGCTTATTGACTCCAATATACTTGCTTGGTCTCGGATCGTGATCAAGTGAACAGTGATCTGTACTGTGTCTTGATTAAAATATTAAGGGATGGTTATGGCACGCAAGTCATGCTGTGATTATTCGCATGTTGTGTTCAAATGTAATTGATTGTGTTTATCACATTTAACTATTTTTTTATAATTTAAGTTAGTTTATTCGAGATTCACAATTTGATTAAGATCTAACGGTCTTAATTACACATGACTTTCGTAATTACGTGTCATGTCATGACCGGATTTTTTACGTGCCATGATCAAAATATTAAGGGGTGGTCACAATACGGAACAGTAACACGTGTCGTGTTGTAACGGTGTTGTAATCATGCCGTTTCATGATAGAGCCGGCTTTGCTGTGTCATTTTTCCCACTCTAATTAGACCGGTCCAGCATTTTACTTAGGCTAGGTTTATAACATGTAGCCACAGATGGGTCAGGATCCCCTACAGTAACCCAATCTTTTGGTTTTGGATCAAGACCGTCCGATTTGAATCTGTCGCTCGAGATTGCTTGGCGATTCAAATTTATCTCTCTGGATTTGTGCGCTCCACTTCGAATAGATTATCATAAATTCAAATCGAACGGTCCCGATTTAAAACCCAAAATTTGAGTTATTTCACTGCATCTGAACTCGCCACAGATTACTGGTACCTGCAACAAAAAAAAAATGTAGTTGCGGATTTTCTGTAAGCAAGGGATATATATATATAGGAACATGCTAGTGTGCTATGCATAGCATAGAACCCCTCTATGCAACGGCTTGGATTTTGAGTTTTCAAAATCCTAATGATCGATCCGAACCGTTCATCTTGTTCTCCATATTAATATGTATTTGGAAACCAAATTTTATATTTTTTGGAATTTTTTTACTATTTCTTTAGATTTATTGAAAATCGCTGTTTTTTTATGGTACAGATTTGCTGAAAACAGCGATTTTCAATAAATCTAAAGAAATAGTAAAAAAATTCCAAAAAATGTAAAATTTGGTCTCCAAATATATATTAATATGGAGAACAAGATGAACGGTTCGGATCAACCATTAGAATTTTGAAAACTCGAAATCCAAGCCGTTGCATGGAGGAGTTCTATGCTATGCATAGCACGCTAACATATTCCTATATATATATATATATTTCCAAAATAGGCCTTCCGCTCATAACTGTTATCAACTGTCGTGTTCCTACGAGTTATACGGAATAAAAAAATAAAAAAAAAAAATTATCAAACCCACTTAATTAGTTTCGTTTTTACAAAATCAGATGTCATTTTGGTAAAACCCACTTAGATTGGAGATGCCAATTTGGGCGAGATCGATCTGGATCATTTTTCTGGCAACAATTGTGGGCGATAAGGCACCTATTCCAATTAGGAGACGGCACCACTACCTCCAAGATTCTTCTCTTTATTGTTACTGCATGAGGAAATTCTTACCAGGGACAGCATGATCGCAACAAGCTATGAGAGGAAACATACGAAAGAAATGGCTCAGTTTATTTTTCTGTGCAAGTTGGAATATTTGGAAGAAGAGATGTGCAGTTGTCTTTCAAGGACAACAACTGGATCCGATAAGGCGCTAGCTGAGACTCAGAGGATAGTTAATGAATGGAATCAAGTTGTGGTGGTTATCTTATTACAATTTCCTCCTCAAACTTTTAATTTTAGAGAAATGTTCTTGTACCCCGAGCCATCAAATCCGAGCCATCAAATCCGAGCCCGTCCCCAAACTGGTTTAACTGGGTTTAACCGTCAACTAATAACGGTAATTTATTAATTTTCCATTAATTAACGAATTATTGTTTTAACGCATTGCAGTTTTACATTGATTGCTTTAAACGTTAGCTTTGCATGCTTTTGTCTTGTGCTTTAATTTCGTGGACAGTCTGTTAGGAACAGTTGTAATCACCAATCACCAAATTAGTCCCCCAGATTGTTAACAGTCCTCTAATCATTAATTAACTACTTACTTGAACGTACTTTAAAGTACTTTAAAGTACAATTTAAACCCAATTAGCTCGGGGACGCGATGGGGGATTGGTTCTAATTTTAATTATGCAAATTAACAGTTTTTGATATTTAATAACTAAAAACACAGTTTCTATTTTGAACAAGTAATCCATTAAATGAAGATTTTTCAATGTTTGTAAACACAGGTTTATATGCTTTAAAATGTGTTTGTAAACACAAGTTTATATATTTGTAACACAGATTTTTTAATTTTTGTAAACACAAGTTTATATGCTTTAAAATGTGTTTGTAAACATAGGTTTATATGCTTTACACACAGGTTTATATGCTTTAAAATGTTGTTTTCTTGTCAGTATATATTGGTTTACTTGCTTTACACACATGTTTATATGCTTTAAAATATGTTTGAAGAATAAGCTTTAAAATGTGTTTGTACTTTGTAAACACAGGTTTATATGTTTGTAACAAATTTTTCAATGTTTGTAAACATAGGTTTATATGCTTTAAAATGTTGTTTTCTTACCAGTATATATTGGTTTACTTGCTTTACACACAGGTTTATATGCTTTAAAATATGTTTGAAGAATAAGCTTTAAAATGTGTTTGTAAACACAGGTTTATATGTTTGTAACAAATTTTTCAATGTTTGTAAACACAGGTTTATATGTTTTAAAATGTGTTTGTAAACACATGTTGTTTGCTTCATGCACAAATTTTCAATACTTTGTTTATGTTGTTTGCTTGCTAGTACATATTGATTTACATGCTTTACTTGTTCACATGTATAAGAATTTAACTCATTTACAACGAAAATTAAACACTTGAATTAAATGCAAAAAATGTTCAGCACATCACTCCAAGCAAAATGGATAATTAAATGCAAAAAATATTGTTAGAAGGGAAATTGAGCAGAATTTTCAGCATATAACAGTGAATTCTGAATTGGAGAAAATCGCTATGGACAATGCTCAGGTAATTTATTTTGTCATCTGGAATTCATTACGATAAAGATAATTGTATACGAGTAATTGAAGAGTATATGATATGAGAGTTACTATTTCTGTACTGCATTATAAACATTCTAGACGGATGGAGTAAATTTGTGCTTAGCAAAGGTTATATGCAAATTAGAAATCATTACCTTAGCAGATTGAAGTTACCCTGGCATATTTGTTTTATCTTACTTAACTGTTATCTATTAATTGAAATTAAAAAATAAACAAAACCTAAGAGGCAGCACAATTAACACATAATTATGTAGAGTACTAAAAATTACAGAAATTAACACATAATTATGAATAGTTCTTGGGTTTCTCCCCCTTTTTTTCTAGTTGATTTCTGGTACTGATTTTGGCTCTAAATCTCCTTCTCAGTCTTAGGTATAGATACGGCTGATTTCTTGGCTCTAATTTTTGTTACTGATTTTTTTGCTGGTTCTTGCTGATTTATAAGAACAGATATGATCTTTAGCCTCTTTTTTTACTTTTCTGTTATGGGATCAATTGATATTGATTCTTTGGCTTTGCTGGTAATTTCTGGTATGGATCAGTCTTTGCTGATGTTCTCTGGGCTTTATGTTATTTCCTAGTGAAGGGTTTTCTAATATAAATCAGTATTTCCTGAATTTTCTGGTATTTACTGGTAAAGTGACTTAGTTTTTTTTTTTTTCTACTTTTTGGTGACTGTTCAAACAGATGCTATGTAGTTTTTGTAACTGAAATTTTGCTAATTGTTTATGTTATTAGTTTCAAATATGTTAAACTAAATATTGTGCTACCTCCTAGGTTTACTTGCCAGTATATATTGGTTTACTTGATTTACACACAGGTTTATATGCTTTAAAATGTGTTTGTAAACACATGTTCGTAACACAGATTTTTTAATTTTTATAAACACATGTTTATATGCTTTAAAATATTTTTGTAAACACAAGTTTATATGTTTGTAACAAATTTTTCAATGTTTGTAAACACAGATTTATATGCTTTAAAATGTATTTGTAAACACAGGTTTATATGCACAAATTTTCATTGTTTTGTTTATGTTGTTTTCTTGCCACTATATATTGGTTTACTTGCTTTACACACATATTTATATACTTTAAAATGTGTTTGTAAACACAGGTTTATATGTTTGTAAACACATATTTTTCAATGTTTGTAAACACAGGTTTATATGCTTTAAAATGTATTTGTAAACAGAGGTTTATATACACAAATTTTCAATGCTTTGTTTATATTGTTTGCTTGCTAGTACATATTGGTTTACATGCTTTACTTGTTCACATGTACTGTTCCTGACACATTCTGCACAAATGAAGAAAATTTGTGCTGGGGGACACCCTCGGGGATTAGTACAAATTTAGAGGTGTAAATTTCGTGCTCGGGGACGCGCTTAGGGATTGGTTCCAGTTTAGATCTGTAAATTTTTGCTCGGGGACGAATTCAGAAATTCGTTTTTGTTTTTAAAAATGAAAATTTAACTTATTTACAATGAAAGTTAAACACTTGAATGCAGTAGATTAAACGCTTTTCTTTGTATGTTTAAATTATATGATTGTTTCGCTGCATTTGGCAGTGCTTTTGTTAAATTTGTTTAACAAAGCGTTTTTCTCTTCATGCAGCGAAATTCTATACAATAAAGAAAGATTGGTACTGTTATTGCGCTGTATGAAGTAAAATCTAATCTTATTGTTGCCGATATTCTAGAAAGTTGGGGGACCGTGCACAGATACTTTGTTTGAGGTACAATTATCAGCTTCCTTAATTTTAATAATTATCCTTTCAATCTTTTAATGTATCACAATCAGCCCCCCCCCCCCCCCCCCCCCCCCCGCATCAATTTGACCGAATGCAATCAATTTTGGATTGATAAATGATAAAGGTACCTTAAACTTACAAAAGTTAGATTACTAATAATTTTATGTTTCTTAAATTTGAAGGCAAAAATATATCTTATTTACAGAAACAAATTAGATAAATTAATGTCCAATATGTATAAAAAATTAGCTTCTATATATATGTTGCATTTCCACACAATAAATTTTATTGTATTTTAATAAAACAAATTGGTATAATTGACTGTAATTTTGATATACAACTAGAAGAATATTTGTTGTTTGTACTTTAAATAAAAAAACAAATCCAAAATTAATAAAATAATTTCAATAAACACTATAATGCAATGATATATTCGTCATTTATGAACACTAGCTAATGATGTTAACGATTTAAAGAGTGATTGTCAAAATGAAAAGTTTAAAGGGGTGATCGTCACAACTTCAAAATTTGGGGATGTGGTGATATTTTCTCATAAAGAAAATCATGAATCTTCTGCGCTTAACATTTTACTTAATTATAAAATGTTACTTTGTAGCTAAGAATATTTTTTCTGCCCAGTGATTTACAACTTTTGGCGCATTGCTTTCCGTAGTTATTTTTATGCGTACAAATTTGTTTTTTCTATAACCCCAAATCCTGACACTACTGTTAATTTTTTTTACTAGTGTGTTAATTTTATAATATTGGAATGTTGGAGGAAACAGAAATAGTAGAAGTATAAAAAAAAATGTTAAAATTAGATTAGATTAATTGACCATTAAGTCTTAATATGCGACGCATATAATATGGTAGAGAGAAAAATGTGGGCAATGGAGGAAGTGCTTGGACAGGATTTGATGAATATATCGTTGCCGCTAGAGTCTCAGTCTCAGCTCAGGTTAATATGTCCGCAAAATGTTGTTAAGTATCAATTCTTATGATGTGATAAGTATTAGCGATGTATTAGCAAAATGTTATTATAATATTATTCCTGAAAAATCAGAAACTTTTGTTGTGCAACACATTAAAACTTGGTTTGGGCATATATATATAAATAGCCTAGCAATTATGTTTTGTACAATTTGGGTATCATTTGATCATGTATAAAGAACCATTACTTTCAGACAATTAAAACTTCATGTCCTTTTTAATGTATGGTGAAATATTCTCCAAATTTTAACATTTTTTTTTTATAAACACGTTATTTGCATATATAAATGACATCTATAATATGTTAGAATTCAAATTCAAAACTTTATTTTTATATATTGTCAAGATTGTAAAAATTTACAACCGTCAAATAATCACTCCTTAATTTTAATATCTCAAACATTATTACGTAGCAATAAAAACAAAGCTTATAACACGTAACTGTAGAAATCCCTAAATTTATTAGTTGGAGAAATCCCTTAATTTTAAATGTATTTTTACAAGGAATATTAGATGAGGAAGTACATGAATTTACCACCTGGTCATAAAAATGAAAATAATAAAAGTTTAACATGTAGATTGCACAAATCTATTTATGGCCTCAAACAATCACCATGTGCATGGTATGCTAAATTAAGTTATGCACTTGTAGAATTTGGTTTTACAAAGAGTTTGACCGATTCATCAATGTTTGTTAAGTTAACCAAAAATTCAACCACAATTGTATTGGTGTATGTAGATGACTTAATAATCATTGGTAATAATGAAAGTGAAATTGGAGCAATAAAACAACATTTAAAAAATAAATTTGATGTTAAAGATTTAGGCCAATTAACATATTTGTTAGGAATTGAATTATCAAACTCAAGCAAAGGCTTATTTCTTTCTTTGTGAAAGTACACATTAGATTTATTAAAAGAAACAGGAAAATATGTGCCAAGCCAATTAATACTCCAATTGAAAGTAATAAAAAATTAATCCGACAATACCAAAGACTTGTAGGCAAGCTAAATTATCTAACCGTCACTAGACTCGACACTGCATTTGCGGTTAGTGCGGAAAATCAATTTATGCATGCCCGACGAACAAGTCATATGAATGCTATTGTTCGCATTCTTAAATATCTTAAAGGTTTACCCAATAAATTGTATAATATGTGGTGTGGGATTCACCCATCCATCATCCATGTCATGTGTTTGCAATTGTTTTTGTGAGATGCATATCATGCATGCTAAGGAAAGAACCAGGACGACATGTTCACCAAATCACCTCGCAGCGCTGCTTCAGCTCTCCCATTCTTCATGTTGTACCTACACAGCGGGTATTCATAAATATCATCTCTATCCCTTGGATATAGATAAGCAATGAAGTAGATGCTCTCTCCTTTTAATCCTTCAAATTCGCTTGCCTTCAAAGAAAACCCGATTGTGTCATCTAAAAACAAAACTCGGTCTCCTATGCTGTCGATTCTGACCCATTGAGGAACCTTCTTCTTCTCCTCATCATCCAGCCGATACACTTCGAATTTGGAATCTCTAACAGTTTTAGCCCATTTACTTCGGCAAACTCCGAGAAGCTCTCCGCTTGATACAATGAGATAGTCAAGGCGGCGCGGTTCTCCAGTGATTTTAGAGATAACTAGAGGCGGTATAGTTGACACAGTGGCGCCGGTTTTAATATCCATTACTTTTGTTGTGAGAGTTTGTTTCTCATTTACATAATACAAACCTTTGTAATATGTCTGCCCGTTCGCCCCTGAAGGAATTTGAATTTTCTTCCATTCTCGATCGCCAGGCTGGCATAATCCAACTGTACGAATGCCTGATGAGTCCCAACAGACGACCACATCATCCCCACTTAGATAGATGGGGCGGTGCCAGTATGAATTGGTAGGTGGAAGAGGGATCTCATTTCTGGTAATTGGATTCACAAGTGTCAAAAGACAGCGCTTGTGGTCAAAAGCTAGCATGTAGTGGTGAGAAGAGCCTAATAGCCGCTTCCCCTCAGCTTTGGAAAAATTGATGGAATAGAATTTGCCGGAGGAGAGAGAGAAGAATCGAATGGTGCTTGGGAGGCCTTCTCGGGTTGTAACAACCCAAGGCAGCTGACGAGGTGGATCGGTGACAGGAGCTGCAGTGTGCCATCTTTTGCAAACGACACGGAAGCGTATGAAATCGGAGAGATCAGGTAGTTTTTTGGAGATGAGGTGGAGAAGATCAAGAGGTAGCTCTGGCCAATCCATGCATGCATGTGTTATGTGTACCAGTAATTCAACAATAAGTTGAGTGCAACGCCTTCTTTCTTCTAATTTGGAAGGCTAGGAGTGGCAGTCAGCAATTTCCAGATGATTATCACTTTATATATATAAATGCTGGATTCCACATGGGATGATTGGGACACAACAACAACAACCACAACAACCACAACCACCTCATCAATTTGATGTTTTACTTATTTTATATTTGTATAGTTGTAGAATAAAGTATGTAGAAAAGAGGATAAATTTTATTACCGCTTTTCTAAGAGAGAAGAAATCTTCATATCTTTCAAACCTTTTTTTTTTAAAAAAAAAAAAAAAGATCTGAAACTATGTTTAGATGATAAGAAGTGAAGATAAAAAGCAAGAATTAATCTTTTTATCTAAAAATAGCTTTCGGATTAACTAAGGCTATGCATTAATGAAATTTCAGTAATGTGTTATCTCAATAACTGCATGAACTGAATATCGGTAAGCATACAAACTACACTTATTATATGAAAATATGTTGATTTTTTTTTTTATTTCTTTCGCTTTTCTCTGACATACTCATTGCACAAGCAACATGAACAAGATCAATTTCAACTTAAAATATCTTTTTTTTTTTCTAATATTTTTTATATGCTGGATTAGATATTTGAGTCAAATAATCTTATTCTTGTGGTTCTGGAATACAATAAACAGAGCAATTTGACGTACTAAAGAATTAAAAAGAACATTAAAATATTACAAATTAAATTGGAATCCTAGATACAAAGTTTATCATATTAATATTGTACCATTTTCAGTCACCAATAACAGTGTAATTTCATCTTTCAATTTATTTAAATTTTTTCCATAGAAAATTAGCAATTGGACTCTTGGAGCTGATGGGAATTTTGGTTTGTTTGTGTTGCATTGAACTTATTAATTTGATCATTGATCCCTTGACGCAATAGTTCGATATTTGAATACGCAATGTCTTAAAATATTTTTCCTTTTTGACGCAAAAGCGCAGTCTTCGTTAAATTATATTTTTTTTAGAACAAGCAGGAAAAAGAAACTGACCTTGGGAATGTGAATGTGGCCTTGGGCCGTGTGCGTTTCCTCTGAGATATCTCAACCTTGGGCCGACGTGTACGGTGACTATTCGGGGATAGCGCAGGGGCCATTATTAATCCGATTTTTTTATTAATAGAAAATAAATTAATAAAATATTGAAACAGGGG
Source organism: Carex pumila (assembly GCA_033356055.1). NCBI lineage: Eukaryota > Viridiplantae > Streptophyta > Magnoliopsida > Poales > Cyperaceae > Carex > Carex pumila. The sequence continues at coordinate 41,845 of JARJHM010000319.1, read as the reverse complement.
ATTGCTTTTGATTTTTGTCGAGAAATAGACAGAACGGGTTCGTTTACCCCGTCCGATTTACATCCCTAATTAACCTCTTAATAAAAACTTAGCATTAAAAAAAAAAAAGCCGGACTGTATAATTAGACCCGTCCGGGGTTTAAAAAAAGAAGAAAAAAACCGGACGGTATAATCAGACTCGTTCAAGGTAAAAAAAAATGCGGACGATATGCTCATTCCTGTCCGTGTAAAAGGCGAACTAGAAAAAATGAAGGGTTTGGACGGGTTTATTTATATCGTCCAGGTGTGCTACTTAAACCGCCCACGAAGAAGGCTTCAAAGCAGAGGCAAAAGGCTCATATGGAAGTAGAGATAGGAGGCTCAGACAGATAGAAGGCTTAATAACAGATAGAGGTGATTGTTGTCGATAACGAAGTCGAATTTTAAACATGTAACTCCTTAATTATATTTTCTATTGTGTCATTTAGTAACTATTGTAGAATAATTTAATTAATATTAGTTTTTATTATTGTAATAATAATAATATGTAATTTATTTATTATTGTGTAGGTTAATTTATAAAAATAATTAATCATGTTAATGTTGAGGTAGGTGATTCTCATACTGATGTTGATGATACGCCGCAAAGTGACGACGAAGATGATGCTGACTCATGTGAGGATGACGCCGACTGGGATGATGAAGCTGATTCAGAAGAGGATGTCCTACATGATACCTCAACATAATCACATCAAACACCACATGTTCAGGCTGAAAGTTTTCTCATATATGACCGTAGTGTAAGTCATCATGTGACAAGCTTCAATGACACCTCAGCATTTCAACCTGTAGATGTCAACTTCTTCGGCATGCCCCAACATCTCCATGATACACTTGCTATAGTAATGAGTTCTCTTCAAAAGAGGTTCTATGATTGAAAATAAATACTTATCACATCAAAAAAAATATTGAAGTAAAATATATGCAAAGCAGTGGAACTAGCATGGTAGTTAATTGCAAGGACACCAGGTGTGCATGGCGTTTGTATGCCAAGTATGGATTATTTTCATCTAAGTAGGAAATTAGAACACTTTCAAGACCACATACATGCCATGCCGATGCTTCTCATATTGATAATGCACAATTAACTACAAAAATGGTCGCTGATGTTATACGAGAAGATATTAGGGGAAACGTTACCTTAAACATTAAAAGCGTTAAAGGGCTAGTCCGTAAAAAATATAAGAGAATCACTCCCAAATATAACAAGTTGTGGCGTGGCCAAGAGCTGGCAATCGCACAACTATATGCCAAGTTGGGGAAAATCGTACAACCTTCTCACTCCACTGTTGGAAGCAATTAAAAGAGACAATCCAGGAACAAAATACGGAGTTTCGCATGAACCAATGAGAGATCCAACATAATGGTTGTTTAAGGCAGTTGTGTGAGCTTACGGTCCGTGCATTGCTGCAGTGCCTCATCTCAGGCCAATCATTAGTATTGATGCATGCTTCCTTTCTGGTAGGTATCAAGGGAGATTGCTGATAGCATGCGATTACGATGCTGAGAACCAGTTGCTTAATCTGGCTTTTGCATTAGTCAGGGAAGAGAATTTCCAGACATAGGGATGGTTCATGAGGTGGTTGCGTATGGAGGCAATTGGTAATAAGTTGATGTGCGTTGTTTCTAATTCGCATATAGGGATCAAAAGTATTCACTGATAGATATGGTGGTTGGTACGAGAATGGTGGCAAGTGCGTTCACAGATTGTGCTCACAACACATTGCTGAGAATTTGATGAAAAAAATACACAATAAAAAACTTTGTGACCTATTTAAAATACTTGTGAACAAAAAGAAGCCACAGAGATTTGAGGAGTTCTTTCAAGTATTACGAAAGAAAAGTCTAGATGCAGTTGCGTACTTAAATAATGTCGGTAAATATCAAGATACCAATCATAATGAGATTCCTAAACCATGGAAGGTGTGATCAATGCATGGACAACGGCGCTCGTTGGGAAATTATGACCACTAATGGATTTGAATCATTGAATGCGGTATTCAAATATAGCCAGAGACTGCCAGTCGTTGCACTTGTGGAAGACACATATTACAAGTGTGTTGCTTGGTTTAGGGATAGATGAGAGAAAGCAATGGATCGCTTAGCCGGTCATCAACTTTGGTCAGCGCGAGTTGAAGAGCTATTGACAAAAAGAATAAAAAAGTGTAGGGAAATGAATTCCATGCCACTCGGTGTACACGGTGAACACGAGGTCAAGGTGAATGATTGATAAGCTGGAATTGTATCTATTGAAACCTAGGGTTTGTTATGTAAATTAAGCCAAGTTTTGATTAAATTAGGTTTAATTAGGTTAGAAATGTCCAAAAGTTTAAGTTACTGCCCTAGTTATGTTTGTTCTACAGGTAATTGATACCACCTTATTAGACCTATTATTTCGACTTGTTTCCATACAAAAATATGTGTTTTGAACCAACAAATAGTGCCTTTTACATTGAATATCCATAGAATGTGGTACTGCTTTGTTTTGGTTCTTACTTTGCAGGAATCAGGTGAAATCGGGCAAAAATCAAGCAAATAGCAGACTTCAGGAAGATTTGATGTGAGTCGCAGTACCCATGATGAGAGTCGCATCAAAGCCCAAAGCGACCTGCGATGCGACCCTCACTCCTGCCTTGAAGACGAGATGATGCGAGTCGCATCACTTGTTGCCGCCCAATTCAAATTAAACCTGACAGGCCTCAAGTCAGATCTGTTGCCTATAAAAGGAGGTCCTTGGCCAGAATTTCGGGAGCTTTTTTCCCTTTTACATTCCAGATCACTTTGAGAGCAGAGATCAAGAGAAAAGCGAGATTGGAGATTGCTTGGAGAAGAAGAGAAGATTACAAGATCTTCTTCAATCCACCTTGGATCTTCAAGCTTCATCATGATCTGCTTATTCTCTCCCTCTTTTATGCTTTCTTTTACCATGATTGAGTAGAACTTTAGTTCCTAGGGTTAGGATGTAGTCTCTAAACTTTGCCTTTGAATTGCATGTTGTTTTGATCTAAGTTTGAACTTGTGTGATTCTTTGTTTGAGTATTCATTGATTGCTTGATTTTGATTGCTTGATTAATTCTTGATTGTCTACTGTTAGATGTCTATAGCATCTCTTCTAGTAATTTGACCTTGATGTTTCTTGCAATTGTGATTGAGCACTTGAGGTAAATCTAAGATCAAAAGTAATCGAGAGGTGAACTTTTCATTAATCGAGAGGTTGTGGATACCTCTAGCAAACCAGACAACTAATTTAGGTTAGATACCAGTAGGTGAGAGCTACAGGTTGAAGCCTCGCACAAGAAATCAACTTAGATACGAACACATGTCAGCTCAGCTCGAGGGCAATGCGACCCTCATCAGAGATGATGCGAGTCGCATCATACGGGTCGCATCAAAGATGATGCAAGTCGTAAGATAGGTCCAGAGAGGGAAAAGTTTGAGATGAAACCTGAAACCCTGGGAATGCCTTTTATCATTGTTCAAAACCAAAACCTTTAATTGCTTTCATTTACTGTTAATTGAATTTTCACTTGAAATTAGGAAATATAAACAAATCAAACCCAACTTTTCACACTTCTAGTACATAACTTGGATTAGTAAGAATTTAGAGTCGAATTATACCGTCCCTGAGGATCGATACCTTATTATACTATATGGATAGGATTGTGCACTTGCAATCTTAGACAAGAGTAGATTCAAGGTTTAAACTGGTACAGCTAGCTGTACCTGAAACTTTGTAATATACTTTTGTGCGAACAGTAATCAAGTGTTTGGAGCTTAATGAAGCAAAACGGGTGAGTTAGCACGGAGATTGGAGCTTCTGCCAACATGCATTGCGGCCCGAAATGGATCCTTTGCGGCCTGCAACCAAGCAAGCCAGAACCAAGCAAGTCAGAGCATTTCTGCACCTTTATTGCGTCCCGCAAGGATTTTTATTGTGGACCGCAATGACTCTTCAGTTTTTTTTTCTGCGCAGTCTGTTAACTTCCTCCATGCACTGCGGCCCGCAATGAATGTATTGCGGCCCTCAATTAGGTCGGTTCAGAGCCCGAATTTGCTATTTTTGGTTGGTTATTTCTAGGTTTTTGAGTTGGGTATAAAGAGGGACCTGTAGAACAGATTGGGTACGTTTTTAGAGAGTTAATTTCTGATTTTGAACAAGAAAGAGCAAGGAAAAGCAAGAAGAGAGAAGAAGGGAGAAAAGAACATCATTGATCAACCGGTTTTATTATTTTCTTTCCTTTGGAACTCTTTTATTCTTTTGATTTGATTTGTATCTTAGCCATGGCTAGCTAAGGGCTTTTCTAGGGTTGATTAGGGTTGTACTTGAAACTTTTGTTATAATTTAGTTGGTTTTATTTTATATATTCTTGTTCTTTGTTATGATATATTCTTTATTTTAATTGATTGTGAGGACTTAATCGAAATCACATGAAACCATAGGATTTAGTATTTGCAATTGAAAAATTGAATATTAGATCCAGACCATAAGGAATAGAGTATTTGATAGGCTAAGTACCGAGAGGTGACGCTTGTCTTATACGGGCTTCACCTAATAGTTTAGAAAATTGTGCCAAGTACTGAGAGGTGAAAGATAGTTTTCTAGATTTATTGGGACAGTAAGAACTTAATGACTTTAGATTAGGGTAGCCAAGTACCGAGAGGTGACGCTTATTCTAATTTAAAGATGGTATTAATATAGAGATATCCATTTGTACCTACAACACTCAACTGTGCCTTTATAACTAAAAGAGCAAATTTAATAAACCAATTAGTCAAAACACTAGTGGATAGGAACCCTAAGAAATCCTAATTTCTCATACTTGTTAAAAATCAGACTTTGCTTTAAAGACTTTAGTTTAATTCAATTTAATCACAATCAAACCAACCTTTTGAACAAACAAAAACCTTTTTATTTTCTTTTACTAAATTAAATTGTTAGGTTAGATTTAATATTCCAACTTGTCCCTGTGGAGACAATCCCTAAGTACTACTTGACAAAGTTGTACACTTGCAACCGAATTGAGTATCAACTAGGATTTATTACTTGTATTGTAATAATCACATCAATGATGAGAGGGTTGTGTACAAAGAACGAGACAAAAATTTTACTTATAAAAAAGAAACTTTCTGGTATAAGGTCATCATAAGTGATGGAAACATAGCACAATGTGCATGTCTCAAACCACAACTTACAGGTATACCATGTGTTCATGTACTTGCCATGTGTCAAGACCGGAGATACAACCACAATATATTCGTGAATTATTTGTATTCCGTGAAGATTGATATCTCCATATTATATCTAAATTACAGCCCTGATTTACACTGGAACCTGTGCTTTAAAGCCTATAAATGTGGACTTTTTACTTATATTTCGATGAAATGTGGTACTGCTATGCTTGTTTGGTATTTTGTAGGAAAAAGGGCGAAAAACTAGATCTGACTACTTTTCATATGGCCCGTATGACATTTTGTACGGCCCGTACAAGATCTGCCCAACTGCACAGAAGGTTCCACAACAGAGGCACAAAGTCTCCAAGACAAAGCACAGGCATACGGCCCGTACGGCGCTAAATTGGAAAATCCAGCTAGAATATGAAATCAGCTTAATTTAAGTAGGCCGAAAAGGAAGCCTTTTGAGGCGCGATATGGGGCATTAAATGAGATATTCCACACCAAAAAAAAGGGGAATTCACCACTGGAACTTGGACAACTTTTCTTGGAGCAAAAGACAAGAGGAGGAAGAGAAGAAGAGAAGGGAAAAACGCGAGTTTGCAACGGATCTTCGGATTTTCCACTGTTTTGTCATGAACTCTTTCATTTCTTGTTATTTGTGTTACCTTGTGAACATGAGTAGCTAATATACTTTGTTTCTAGGGTTAAGATGTAGTTTGTAGTTTAGTTTTGTTTGCATGCTACTTGGATTTGTGTTGAATGCTTTGTTTTTACTTTGTTGAGTAGTATTTTGATTGCTTTATTTGTGGTTGCTTGAATTGATTAGTCATCCCTCTAGATAAATGCGCACATCTATGTGTTAGGAGCCAAGTCTATGACATTTAATCCAACCGAATAAAGTATATGAAGTAGGGTGAAACCAAGGAGTACCCGAAAGGCGAAACTTTCCTTGAGGCGAAAGTCCTTGGATACTTTTAGTAAACCAACAAGTAACTTAGATAAATTAGGCCAAAATGCGAAAGTTGAGGTTTAACGCATCTAAGAGGGAAGTATTTGAGTCCGGTAATTGGGTGCTAAGCCAAAATGCGAAAGTTGAGGTTAGGCATCTAGATCTGGTCGATAGAAACCCTAAACATTAGCACCAACACAGAAAACAATAGCTGCTGCATTAACTCGGGGTTCCATACGGACCGTATGGGAAACCTTACGGGCCGTATGCCTCGGGACTGAACAGAAATGAAATCTGAACCCTGGAAACGCCTTTTTATCAATTGAAAACAACTTTAATTCTTTTTATTTACTTTTAAACTTGTCATAAACTATTAGAATTGTTAGAACAAAACCAAACCAATTTCTCTCACTTCTAGAATCTTAAGTAATTTTAGGATAAGTCCGGTTATTTTCTTCCGTCCCTGTGGATCGATACCTGAGCATACTCATTGATAGGATAGTACACTTGCTATCTGATTTGACAGGGTATAACAAAGGTTTAAAAGGTATAGCTTGCTATACTGAAACTTTGTAGCATATATTCTGTGCGGAACAAAGATACTTGCCGAAACTTGGAGTGGCCAATTTCACGGCTATGGCAACCAATGTGAATGAACACGTTATGACGGACTAACTATTGTTCAGGATAAAAACAAAATCAAGAAGGGTAGGAGAAAGCACGCTCGTATAGTCATGACGATGGACGAAATGCAAGGAAGGAGAGTGGGACACCAAGCTAAAACGTTCGACGTCCGACAGATGTGCGGCAGGTTGGCTGTATTATTTTTGTGTCATTCTCATTTGAAATATATGTACATAATATATTAATGGCCATGTTGTTGTGTTATTGGTTTAGAGGCTTCCTCTAGTAGGACAATAGGACAGCAAGCTAGACGTTCTACATTTGACATATATGCAGCAGGTTTCTTAATATTTTAATATTGATTAATTTTTTTTTCTTGTCCAAAAATTGTGTATTTTAATTAATGCTTTTAAGTCAGGAACATCTTCTGGTTATAGTCAAAGATGAAGTTGTACGTTCAAGACTCTTTTTAAGTAGTTTATTTTTGTTATTTGGTTTGTCATTGGAGATTATGTTTGTAGTTCATTTTAAGTTTGTCGTGGAGTTTGTTATTTATTCTTTCATTTGGAGTTTATGTTATTTAGTTTGTTATTTATAAGGTATTTTTGTTATTTAGTTTGTTAAAAAGTTAGAAATAGTTCCTGCCCAAAATAAAATTAGTTCCTGGGCAAAACATGGTATGTTCCTGGCTGAAACAGAGCTGATCTTGGCAAAAACAAAAATGTAGAAATGTGCTTGGTTATGGAATGGCCGAAATAGACTATTCCTGGCCGAAACAGAGGCCGAAGCAGCCTATTCCTGGATAGAACAGAGATGTTCCTGGTAGAAACAACAATGGAGAAATGTGCTTCGTTCTGGAATGACCGAAACAGAGTGTTCCTGGCCAAAGCAGAGGCAAAAAACAGATTTTTATTTAGTATAATGTTGTATAACTTAATTTTTTATTTGGAATTCATGATGTATAATGTTTGTTATTTTACTATAATTAGTCAAGTGCCCATGCGTTACGATAGGAATTGAAATATTATTTTGATCACTTTTTTTAAATGTGATTAATTTTCATAATCAAGCATTTTTTTAAATTAATACACTCATAGTAAAAGATACAAAACTATCATAAAGGACAAAGTGAAAACATGTTAAAATGATAATTCAAATGAGTTATTTTGAGGAAAAATAAAGCAAATAGCATCAAATGAGTTTAATATAATATGTTTTAGTATAATGTTGTATAATTTAGTATATTTTGACATTTGAAGAGTGACCAAATAATAAAAGAAAAATAAAATAAACAAAATAAGAATAAAGTAAAAACAAAATCAAAACATTCTCAAGTAAAAACAAAATAAGAATAAAGTAAAAACATTCTCAAGTAACAAAAGTTAAAATAAGTAACAGTCCATTTAACTAATAGTTCATTTAAATATATTTTCACGTACCACAAACTAACATTATATTTAAGTAATAGTTCATTTAAATACATAATCAAAAGTGAACAACTCTGGTGCTCGACACTTGTTTTGGGTATCTTTGTTCTGGTCTAGCTTTTTATTTGTCCACTCTCTTACACCTGACGTAAACATTATTGTACGACGGGAAAAAGTCCTGCACTGCTTGTGTACATGGCATAACGTCCTGAGTTGGTCCTATGTTGTCTTGTGCACCAGTGACATCTAGCGGGGCCAACCCGATATGATCCGAATCCTACAACAATCATTTTAGTATTTAATAAACATAATCGACTATTATTTAAATAAAACTTACAATTTTGAAATTATTACCTGATAGACCGGACTAGGTCCTGTGTGACCCATGTATTACGCATCCTGAGGATAGGCTTGATCGTATGTCTGGTCCCAACTGACAAACGCATTCACTCCATGTGATAATTATTTTATTATTTGTAACAAACATAATAAACGATTGTTTAAAATTTATTTCAAGAGAAATAAAATTACCTGATAGACCTGACTAGGTCTTGTGTTGTCTTGTGTGAACGTGATAGGAACCTCTGATTCCTATAATAATTATTTTAGTACTTAATAAACCATATCAACGATCATTAAAATTAAACATCATAAGTGATGAAATTATTACCTAATGGACCTGACTAGGTCTTGTGTGATGAACTGGGGTGTACAACGAGTTGCCCAACAACTCTGACATGAGCTGCCCAACTGGGTCCTCCGTTCTCTATAAAAATAATTTAGTATTGTAATAAACAAACTCGACGATTATCACTAATTTCTTATAGTATTAAATAATTACCTGATAGGCCCCAACATCTCCTGTGTTGTCTTGTGTGGCTGTGCCTTGATCCTCCGTTCCCTATAATTAATATACGGCCACAATCCTCCGTTTCCTATAATTAATATTTTACTATCTTAATAAACATAATCGACAACTTTCATAAAGTATTTTTTTTCTACTTACCAGTTCAGCCTGATTAGGTCCAGTTTGAAAGCTTCTAAGATATTCATTTAACCTGTCATTTGTTTCTATCCATCTCTCATGATAGTTGGGATCTAAATCTTGTGGTAAGTCGGGGATGGGTTCTGGATTATCACCATCTGAGATGTCATCGATATTGTTTGGAAGATCGGTTGCCTTAAACATACTTTGTAATTTAGCATCCATATCGTTATTTCTGAGAATGCCACAACTTGCTTTGAGAAAAAATTACCCTATACTGCTAATATTATCTTTATCCCTCGTAATGACTATAAAATAAAAAAAAAGTGGTAACTCCACTGAAAGAATAATATCATCTCATAAATATTTTTAATTTATAAAACTTACATCACGTGTCGATTTCGGGGCACCGGAAATGTACCTTATTTTTCGCCAATCTCATCTCTGTATTCTGGAATGGGATCATCAAGACCCTCTATACACTATTTTCCTAAGAAGATATTGAACATGCCATTATCTTAGAACCAACTTTGATATGACAATATGTCGTAATGACTTCAATACCCAGTTGTAACTGTTGGGTTTTGACGGTTCAAACCCATTGATTAAGTATGTTGGGGTTTTGACGGTTCAAACCCATTTATTTGCTTAAGGTGCGGAAAGAGTAAAACAAAATTTTTACATCTAACTTAAGCTACAGATTAGATGAGGTATGTCAGGAAACTTTCCAAGGCGGTCCACCTTCAGTATTCCTTCGGCATCAAAACCTCATTTAATTATTTTACAGATCTACTCCACAATTAATTTCTAAAATTTTAATCTACTTACCAATTAAATAGATTAATATAACAATTTATACCTTATTTCCAAATCACAGTTGGAATGCAGATAAGCGAGAAGAGCTACACCAGGGAAGGAATCGACTCGGAGTATCACACGTGTGATACCTCTATTAGTTATCCACCAGGACTAACCAGAGAGCGGTTTATTTCTTTTGCCAGAAATACTATAAACCGCGGTATTCTGCAAAAATACTATTCACCAAAAATTCGTTTCAATCAGATTTGCTAATTAAACCAAATTTGAAATACCGCGAAAATTCGGTAAAACACTATTCACCAATCGAAAAACCGTAAATAGAGAAAGAGAGAAATTCAATTAACGAAGTAATCAGATTAACACGTGAATTAGTGGTTTTTCTCTTTCACCTATGCCCCTCTATTTATAGGCAAATGAGGAGGTTCGTCAAAAGACCGAAATACCCCCGTACTTGACAAAATTACATTTTTGCCATTTTGGATGTGGCATTCAAATTTGATTTTGCAACTTCATATTGGTTAGATTAGTTTAATGGATTCTAAACCCATTAATCCAAACCCACTATGAATAGTAAATATCCAAATCAAATATGTATAATTGTCATGTACAATTATATTCGTTTACGGTTTTCGTTTGGCAATTTTTATACAACATGTCAAACACGTTTATAAACAAACCTGTGTTTCTGTTTGTCATTCTAAATGACGTACAATTAATTTAATTAATTATACCAAGTATAACTAATTATAACCATTAGTTTTTGCTTTGTCATTTTTAACATGACAAATATAATTTAATTATAACACGTATAATTAATTATAATCATCTTAATATTGATCATAACTAATTTATAATCAATCACAATAAGATTCTCCGATTAACTCCTATATGGCGTGACCCAATAGGATCTGTGTTATGTTGGTAAACAGAGTTAAAACTGTTTTAACTTCTGTAATCATGAGCGGCATCTGGCAACACATTATGACTATCCAATTACACAGATGATGCTGTACTGTACAATATCACGATCCAGTAAACAATTTATTTGTGTCAGTTCTTCTGTCTCATAGCTATCAGATCAGTTTCAAGGTAGATGTGTGTCATCCTTGGTAACTGTATCTTTTTTCTTGATCTTGAGTAGATTATCAAATATAATTACTCTTGTAATTATACCGCATGCAGATAATCTAACTCTACCAAGGGGCCCAATGATGCTATAACTCGTATAGAGATACGAGGGACAAATAGTATTCTTGACAGACTATCACTTCCTCAGCTAAGCTATACATATCGAAATGCTACCGTTATGACTGTTTTTTACGGACAGCGTTAGATAACACTCACACATATATATTTCTTAGTGGGAACGATAAATACCTCATACTGTAGAACTTTGACACTGAATGAAAACATAAATGACACGAACACAATTCTATTTAATGTTTCATTCGGGGTCTGTCAAATACCATGTTTCTAGAACATGTATCTATGTGATTAAAATGACATCTCGTGTCAGGTGGTTTGTAAAACTTAACCATCTTTTAATCCACATACTAACCTTATAGCGGCAATTAGTGTTATTGCTAATTACCTTGGTCAGTGACCTTTTAAGATTAAGAGTATATATCATCTATATTATGGAGTTTCACAATTTCAATCATGAACTCGAAATGATCCATAGATGCAATAATACTCAAGGCAACAAAATGATATTAATCATCCAATTCATGAATAAAGCTTTATGATAAATTATCGTATTATTGACTTCTAGATTATTACAAACTAACAGTAACAACTAAGTGGTTTTCTAGATTAGATGCCTCATTTATGTAATCCTTGTGCACATTAGACCAATTTACTAGCCCCGCATTAGCAATGTGAACATATTTATGTAACCGACGTACTTCTACCTCGGGGAGCGATAGTGGTGGAGGGATGGGTTGTGCATATCCAAACTGCCACATCACATGATCTGGGCAATAATGCTCAATTATCCAAAAGTGCAAAAGTGACACACGAGCTAGCCATACACCCATTTTGTCAATAACTCGTGATGGCAGCTTACACGGTATTTGATTTAACATTGCGTTGCAAGGCTCCTATTTTACCATGTAATCTTCAAGCTTCTGTAGTTCGTTGCGGAAGTAACTAACTCCACTCCGATAGTGACCTTGGCGATAATCATGGAGACAACCCACTTCTCTTCAAATGCTGGACACCCTTGTTGATTTGGATTGCTCCAATTTGGACTCCAATCATGTAAGAGCATCTCCAACAATGATTGCTTATGGATTGCTTATGCTGATGTGTCAATTGTTTTTGTAATTGCTGGGTTGTATGACTATTGCTTATTTAGCAATTGTTGGAAATAACTGCTTAATAAGAAAACCTTCTAAATATGAGTTGGCCAAATGTTTAATTCTTATTGGTCAAATGTTTAATTCTCAATTGTTTGATTGATTGCACCAATATAAGAGTGGATTACTTAATTTTAAAAATTTTCATAATTGCTAATTTAGCAATTAATTTCAATTGCTGGATTAGAGATGCTCTAAGGGATGAGGATGACTGGTCGGTAAACGAGACCAACACCAATGTTGTAGAAGCACAGTTGGTCCTAACATAAGCTTTGTTTTACGCTGAACCGTAACACAAAGGCTCTTATAGAGATAAGCTAGAATAGCCCCACCCCAGTTGTACTGTTTCGGGAAATCAAGATTTTGTAGAAATTGTAAATACATTACCAGAATTGAATCTCCCGACGAATAAACAAAAAACATAGACCCGAACAAATCGAGTACATACGCTCTTGTGTACTAACGTACCTGCTCCTCTGTAGGCTCACCCAATTGCGTGTTTGGCATTGCAGCAAATTGATTACACAATTCCTTCAAATTTATAGCATACCCAGAAGTCGTTCGAACCGCTTCCTCGTAGTTTGGCCCTAATCACGTTTTCTTTTTAAGCACCGCACTTGCAGTCCCATTTCCAAGAAGTTGATCCACTATGATAGATCAAGTACGGTCTGAAGGACCCGTCACCGGTAACCCTATGATTGGCAGCGCCCAGAGACAAGAAACATCCTACAGTGTAATTGTCATCTCTCCCACGGGAAGATGAAAACTGTAGGTCTCTGGTCTCCATCGCTCCACGAGACTAGCGAGGAGTGATGGTCAATATTTATGTTATCCATTTGAGAAGCCTGATATAAACCGAGTCTAAGCAATAATGGTTTGCAAAGGTTGTGGTACGCAATCCCAGTCCGGAGATGTCGAGGGTCCACTTCTATATTTCTGTAATCCTGTCAATGTTATACAAATTGATTAAAATAAAATATTGTAATTCAAATATTTATATCATTTTATAAAAAAATATATTATATGATTCTTGGAGTAACTTGCATTATCATGAATTCGTGAGACCTTATGTTGGCCATGCGGCATCCATAATAAATTGCTAAAATTATTTGCTGACCATGTCAAATCAAAACCAAAATCATCATATGCAGCTGTAGCATCTGAAGAGCCACATGGATCATGACTGCTTGACATTCTATATGCACATAGTATTTTGAAAGAATTAATAACAATCTAAATTTACTTACCACTCATATTATTAAATTAATTACTAAATTAAACAATTACCTATGAACTCTAAAACTCACAAGAATAAATAAATTAAGAAATAAATAAAATACAAGATGAATAAATTATTTAATTTATCACTTCTTGCAAAATACACTTAACAAACTAATATAATGAAATCTAATTAATTGAATTCATTTTCATAATATCTACATTACCTAAATTACTTGCATTACCAAAAATTCAAAATGAATTAACTATGAACTATGAACTTTACACTAAAATATTCTCAAAATAATACTATAAATTATTAATATCTAATAAATTACAACTAATCTCAACAATAATTAAAATAATGATATTAACTCTCTCAATTATATGCTATGAACTAATTTAAATAAATAAATTAAACGAAATTAATTATACCATATCAACTGAGTCCAAAAATAAATAAATTTTTCTAAATCTTAAACCCTAATTTATCAATTCTTTTAAAATATAATTAACAAATTAATAAAATTCACTAATTTGATAACAAATTAAATTAAAAATTATTATCAATCAACTGATTTCTACACTAATTTATTTTAATTTTATATAAATAAATAAAATACCTTGATGAAGAGATGGGAGGGGCGGGTCTAACAGTGGAGAGCGAAATTTGCGGATCCGGATGGGTTGCCTTGTTCTCTCATACAGTAGGCATGTGTGATGTGGACCCCAAGTTGAATTCATGTTCGTGGGAAGCGGCACCGTGTGAAGGTTTTTTTGAGTGAAGGAGGGACAACGAGCAAGAAAAGAGAAGGGAAGGGGCCAAGGGGTCGGGATGACTTATCTCGTCCGTTTTTTTTTTACCCCGAACGGGAATGTTGGTACCGTCCTGGTTTTTTTTTTTGACTCTGGACGGGAATGTTGGTACCGTCCTAGTTTTTTTTTTACTCTGGACGGGAATTTTGTTACCATCCCTATTTTTTTTTCACTCCCTCTCCGCTAATTTTAGTTGTTAATGAAGGGGTACGTGTTTTAAGTCGGACGGGATAATTTGTCCCATCCTTAGGACGGGATAACAAACCCGTTCTACCTATTTCTCGACAAAAATCAAAAGCAATCCCCCTATTTTGATATTTTATTAATTTATTTTCTATTAATAAAAAAATTGGCAGTATTATTTGTGTTTTGAGATTCGTGTAGAAAGTATTTGAAGGATTTAGATTTACCAAAAAAACACTCAAAGTTCGAGATATTAAGGGATGAGGCTAGAGTGGGGAAAATAGCATGGCGGAGCCGGCTCCGTTACGGAACGGCACGACACATGCGTCAGTTACGTGCCGTGACTTGTGTGTTTCATGTCATGATCATCTTTAGAAAATTTGACACGACACGACACAACACGCGAAAGATTAGTCACAGCACGGCATGTAGTCACGTGAGTCACGTGTAATTAGGACAATTAGATATTGACCAAATGATGAATCTTGAATAAACTAATCTAAATTATGATTAAATGGCCACGCGAGTCACGTATGATCACGACACGCTTATACACGGTGTGACTCACATGACATGACTATTCACGTGCCATGAATACCCTTGATATTTTAGTCACGACAGAGCACGACATGTGAAAAATGAACTTAATCATGACACAACATGGTACAAGACCAATGTTAGTCACGATACGGCACGTCATGATATGTTTTTCCCACTTTAGATGGAGCGATGAGGGCATTGGCTTCTCTCCTAAGTTTGCAGGAAAGAAGGTACAGAGAGACCGACGATTTGCATGTGCAAGTGCTGGCATATAAAGAATCTCTCAAGGGGCAATATATATATATTTATAAACAAGAAGAAGAAAACATTCTCTCTTTCCATGTGATATCACAATATTAATCCAATCACCAGATAACCCTAATCAATACCACTGTAACCCACTGTTTCCCAAGCAATACTACTATGGAGTAATTAATGTCAAAGAATACTTCACCTGTCAAGTGCAAATTTATATTAAAACAAAGTACCAGTCAACAATTAATACAAAATATATGTATTTAGCATAAGAAATTAATATATCCGACAAATCCAGCAATCTAGTTGTGTTCGAATTAGATAAAAATTAAAAAGGAAATGAAGATGACTGCAGTTTTGTAAGGACATGATAACTTTGCATTTCTTAAAAAAAAAAATGATTTCTCACCAGTGAGTAACAGCTAAAATGATTGAAGACGATTATATCGTTCGAATGGTTACGTCATATGTGTTCACATCATGACTTAATCACATTATATAATAATGCATGTATGATCATTATTTTTCACGTGATGTGATATAACATGACTAAAATAGTGAAAGACAGTCAAATTACGTAAATAGTCACGAATGTGACTAGCCGTGGTTAATCTTTGATTTTTTTTTTTGTCAGATTTTACGTTAGTTCATAGAAAATAAAATAAAAAGATGCTAAAAATAATGAAAATATTGCAAAATAAATTTAAATAAAGAAACAATATTGAAAAAATTAATAACATGATTACGTGACATACTATTTTCGATTGAAGAGAGACGTCATGTTACATGTAACATGACTTATTTCTTTCACTGAGTCCGACATTCAAATTAATTTTTTTGAAAACCCATTACAAATACAAAGGGTTTTAAAAGCTCCAGTTGGAAATATAATTAAGAATTTGTGAATTTTAAGCTTTGAGAATTGGAAGTGTAAACAAAAACAACAATACCGCAATTTGACCATCTATATGGAATTGAGGCGGAGCATGAAGGCGACTAAGGAGGCGACCAAGGAGGCGACACAAGAGTGGACACTAGTCAACCGCCGAAAGAGATCCCCCACCAACCACCAACCAGCTCCGACTATGGTGAACCCCTACACTCCCTACCTCCCAATCCCCTCCTATGCTCAGGTTGTCTCTTCCCCAGCCAGCCCCACCAACACACAACCTTCCACCACCCCAACACCTCCAGACCCACCTCGCCTTCTACACCCCCAGGAACTCACTACTTCATCTCTCCACATAGCCCTTCCCTCCCTCTACGGCGTATCCGGAGTGGAGGGGTCGTTGCTTTCGTTGTTCCCGGCCCGGCCATACCGCTTCCAAGTGCATGAACTCCAAGAAATGTGGGTTATGCTGGATGGATGGCCATATTGCTAATAGCTGCCCCAATCCAATTTTCAACCCAGTGGCTAGGCCAACTAACCCGATTCTGCCGCCGGCAAAACCAAGTGCTAAGGAACCGAGTTTTGAGGAGCTCCTCAATCCCTGCAATCCCGGGGTTCACACCGCATTCCCGACCCCCTCCATTCGGAAGTCTTACTCCTTTGTCAACAGAGATGATACGTACTTTGATGAATTGACCTGTCTTCAGAATGCGGTCATCGTCTACACTGAAGGTCAAGAACCACCAGTTTCGGCTGAGCAGTTTGTTGATATGGCGGTTGACACCAAACTAGTTGAACCTAAAGACATCGCTATTGGTGCTCTGACTAACGAGATATTTCTACTCCATTTGCCTGCTGGAGTTGCAGTTGAGACCTTTATTAAAAAGACCTCACCGCAGCTATGGGATATGGGTATCTTCTTTCAGCAATGGACGCTCATTGAGGATGCTTCGGTGAATATTCTGCCATACATAGTTCTTTTGGACTTCATCGGAATCCCGGTACACCTGTGGAAAGATTCAGAGGTCATCAGAGCAGTCTCCGGTTTTGGTGTTTATCTTGGCCGGGTTCCGCCTAAGGAACCGACGGATCTCAAAGTCTGGAGAGCAGCGGTGGCAACTGAGGAGCTAGAAAACATTCCACCGGTTATGACAATGGTAGCCGGCGGTCTTGAGCATGATGTCAAGGTCTCTCCGGTAACCTGGAAGAGAGAACCCATTTACAAGAGATCGGACCTACCAATGCTTCCACCAATCTTCAAGAAACCTCACCCACTCTCTACTTCAGAAGATTCAGATGAAGACATGTTTTCAATGTCTAGGGAAGTCCTAATAGAGCTATGCTGTGATCGGGATCCTGAGTCCCTTCCTTTGCTGGTCAAGGCAGCGCTGGGGGAAAAAAATCCATGGGGCCTTTCATGAAACAACAAAGTTTGGCCACAGAAAATCCAAGTGTGAGAATCCCAGTGTCAGTAGCCACAGTGCCGCAGTTCCAGAACCTGCCCATGGTACAAACTCAGAATCAGTCGACAAATTCCTCTGCGCGCATCACCGCCCAAACTGGTATAGAGGGTCGGAATGAGTTTGGCAACGTGACTTTGTTGACTAATACACAGGGAAGCACGCCACAAAGAATCAACGAAGGTGCTAATTTGGAGGCTTCCTTGCCTCGTGTTCCGAGTAGTGTACATGGCCACGTGGGGGATCATTCCACATCTAGGTCCCCCTCTAAACGAGCAACGGGAAGTGGTTGGAACCCTAGAGCATGGCCTCTGAATGTAGCGAGTCAGAGCAACTCACAAGTTAGACCCGTTACACCGTCATCTACAACTAGCAGCAGAGGCTCCCAGCACCTTGGTGATTTTTCTGGGGATCATCAAAAGAATAAAGCAGCAATCACGCTTGCTCCCAGTGCATCGCCAGGTTCCCGAGGACAAGACAACCACCAACAAGGCGCCACGCCATCACTGTTAGCCAGGACAGGTGTTAGCAGCTCAGAGAAGACTCTCAATGAATTCAGACAAGGCATTCGGCTCAAGCGGAAAACAACTTGGGCTTTCAAAATGGGCCGTGCTAACGGAAGTGGGCCTTTCAGGCGCCCAGCTAAAAATAAGCAGGCCGAGAGAGTGCAAGTTAACCTTGACCCACAGGGCTTTTATACAGTCCAAGTGGATTATGCACATTGCTCAAAGCTAGCAGAGAAAGCGGGCTTAAGCAGTGATGTGATTATTCAAACGATTGAGGAAGATAACCGAGAAAGGCGACTTCATAGGCTTAACCTTGCTGCTTCACTTTCACAGGCTTCCCTCCCGCCATTCCAAGATCATGACATGGAAGAAAGGGTCCATTTGTCGGATTCTGAAGATGACCTGGGATCCCAGGATGAGGGAGTTTGACTATGCAAGCTCTCAAAGTAGTTGAGTTCATGTTGTCTAAAATTGTTTCCTTAATAAATAGACTGAGAAGAATTAAATTTTTGTCTTGGAACATCATAGGTTTAGGACATAAGGATAAGTGTGGTGTGGTTAGAGATCTAATCAGGTCTTCTAGATGCCATGTTTGTTGTTTACAAGACACTAAGTTAAATGCATTGGATTTAGCTTATGCTTCTCGTTTCATTCCTTCCTTCTTTCAAATAAACTGTGTTTACCTAAATGCTAGCTCTAGTAAAGGTGGTATGCTAATCACTTGAAAACGAAATTTCACCCTGGTCAATTGTTTTGTAACATCTCACACCTGCTCAGCAGTCCTTATCCAAAATAATAGTGGAGTGCGCTTCACAGTCAGTCAGTCACCAACACATATGGGCCTCCAATTGATAGCACCCCAATAAAGCTCCAGTTTTTACAAGAGCTTCAAAACCTTCAAAATATTGTCTCAGGCCCGTGGGCTCTAATGGGAGATTTCAATGTGCCAAGGTGGATGATCGATAGGTCCGGAGGTGTAAGAAGTTTCAGAGTTATGGATAGGTTCAATGAGGTTCTGGATGACCTTCAGGTCCTGGAAGTCCCCCTTAAAAATAGACTGTACACATGGTCCAATAAAAGGCCTGAACCTTCCTTCTCAAAGTTAGATCGGGTGTTCTTATCCACAGAATGGTCTTTGCAGTTCCCATCTCTAAGCCTACAAGCTCTAGAGTTGTCAGCCTCTAGAGTTCCCATCTCAGGAGGTCAAAGAAGACATACAAATTCGACAAATCTTCTTCAATGACATGAAGGCAGTACTTGGTACTGAGGACCTGGTGCTTGACTTTGATGTTCACTCTCTGTACCAAGATACCCATGATCTTAACCATCTAGCCGATCCTTTTTCAGAGCAAGAGATAGAACAGGCGGTTCACAAACTTTTGGCCACTGCTAAAGGGGGATGTGCTCATGGCTTTTCACCAATTCTACAGTGGTAATCTTGACTTAGTTGAGATTAAACGAGCTAATATTATTATGGTCCCAAAGATAGACTCTCCCTCAATCTCATCAGATTTCAGACCCATTAGCATCATCAATTTAATCCCTAAACTCATCTCCAAACTATTGGCATCCCGTCTCTCCTTGGTCCTGCCAGACATGATCTCTGCCAACCAAATGGCTTTTATGAAGGGGAGGTATATAGTAGAAAATTTCATTGCTACTAGAGAAACTCTACAGTACCTTTCTTCTCATGGTCACCAAGCCATTCTAGCAAAAATTGACTTCTCCAAGGCCTTCGATTCCGTAAGTTGGGAATTCCTCAAAAGGGTGATGCAAGGAAGAGGTTTCCCTCCCAAATGGATTGACTGGATCTGTAACTTGTTGCAAACTAGTTCTTCCAGAATTGTGGTCAACGGCAACTGCATTGATTTCTTCACCCATAAAAGGGGCCTCTGCCAAGGAGACCCCTTATCACCTTTACTGTTCATTATAGCAGTGGATGTTCTGCAGAGGCTTGTTCTTAACTTCAATCATTTGAACCCACATTCCTTAGCGCCCAAAATTAGCCAACCGATGGTGGCCCTGCAATATGCGGATGACACCGCTTTTGTACTAAGTGCTGATGCTTAGACAGTTGCCACCTTTAAAATCTTGTTGAGACTGTTCTCCAAGATGTCGGGTTTAAGAGTAAATTACTCCAAGAGTGCCATTATTCCTTTCAACCTACAACAACAACAAACGGAAATGATTTCTGCCATCACTGCCTGTGCAGTATCACAGCTGCCAATAACTTATTTGGGACTCCCGCTTACAGTTAAAAAGCCTGACAAACAATCTTATATGAAACTGGTTGAGAAGCTCCAGTCTAGACTGCAGGGGTGGCAAGGAAAGCTGCTAAGTAGGGGCGGTAGGCTTCAGTTGCTAAATTCAGTCCTATCCTCCATCCCCATCTACTTTATGTCTTGCTTTTGATTGCCAGATTGGGTAATTCGGAAAATTGACAGAATCAGGCGAGATTTCCTTTGGGGAAAAGACGGTGGCAGAGGCATGTCACTTCTTAACTGGGATGCCTGTAGACTGGGTAAGTCTCAGGGGGGTCTCGGCATATCGGACATCCAATTGCAGAATCTGGCTCTTTTGCTGCGGTGGTGGTGGAGATTATACCAACAGAAAGAAGAACTTTGGGCAAAAGTTGTGCTGCAATTACGTGTCAATCTTGGCACTGATTTCATTACGAAATGCGGCTCCGATACTGTCAATCTTGGCACCATAAGTCTCGCACTACTTCAGCAATCAACAAGATGAGCTGCGCTGGATTTTGACCAACTCTGGGTCTTATTCATCTAAGTCCATCTACATGGTATTGAGAGATGGAGGCAAAACAGGCTGGCATGGAAGATCAATTTGGGCTGCAAGTGTTCCTCCATCTGTTAGATTGTTGTCGTGGCGACAAATGTGTTCCCAAAGTAGAATGGGGAAGAAAGAATGGCAGATGCGTGTGCTATGTGTGTGCTGGTGGGTGTGGCGCAAAAGGAATGAAGTGGTGTTTCATGGAACTGGTAGAAGTGCTAGAGTACTGGGTGATAAGATTGTGCAAGAGAGTACTCTGTGGTTAAAATACTGTTAAATATGGGGGCCTAATTGTAATTTTACCCTCTTTGTTTTCCCATTGACAGCCACTGTCAATGTATTTCAAAAAAAAAAAAGAGAATTGGAAGTGTCAGTGCAGCAGGTCTGGATTGACTCCAAGGAAAATGATGCAAGAAGGCAGCAAGGGCCGCGCATGGGTAAGTGGTGTATTTTATATATGTGTAATTGTGTACCTGCTTAAACATCGATCTAGAAACGAAGAAATTAATGAGGTGGTGTTCAGTGGGGTCATGGGATAATATGCAGGAAGGTAAAATATATGTACTTAATTGCCTCATTTAATCCCTCCTCGTTATATAGGTACATACAGCCCAGACCCCTCTTTAACATGCATGGTTGTAATTTTCCTTGTTCATAATAAATCAACTTGGCAGCCCCTGTCAATATTTCAAAAGAAAGAACAAAAAAATAAAAACTAAGGTTCATGAAGGACACTGTTACTGATCTTGTCAGCTGTTAAGAATCTTGTGTAACCAGAAAAGCAAAGAAAGAAAAGAGAAACAAATTTAATTAGTATGTTACGGACAAGTTAACAAGAAAATATTTTAATGCCAACACTGCATGCATGCTAGGATTGAACATTTTAAATAACAAGGTTAATTAAATTTGAAAAAGAACCTTAATTCCCCCAATGCATCATCAGACAACTGATTACCAGAAAGAAGGGAAAAGACGAATCGCCCTGTAAGTTCCTTACAAGTGGTCTGACAACAGAAATTTCAAGATTTCATTAGTACATTTATAAAATATTTACAGATGATATATTTTTCCAACAAATTGAAACTACCATCTGGCATAAAATTCGCCACAGAAAGACTGATTTTTACAGGAACTTGTACAACCAGTCTGAATACCATGTAGGCATCCGTGTTAAAGTTTTTGCAATTTTTGATCTTCAGTGAGTGAGAGAGATTCATGATCATACCATGAGGCCCCATCTGCTGCTACTGTTGTGTTAGGACATCGGAGCTTATAATGCAGACAGAAATTTTATTGGATGGCTCAAGATTGATGATGACATTGACAGCACCATGCCATCACAATTAATTATAACAGCAGATGTGGAGTAGTTATCATGGCACAATTATCATATTATTATCAGTACCATCACTGTCAATCTCACCAAACCTCGAAATTGTAGGTTGAAACTCCTTTCGTGGCAAATCCGAGTCCGATTTTGAAGGCTTTATCATTTTCCTTAACAAATCATTCATTGTTTTAGCCTTCATGTTGGTCTTCAAATTTGCATTGCCTTTTAGTGACACTTCGCCTGAATAGGCCGCAACATGTTGATGTCGTACCAATTTTGTAGCAGTTCCTCTGTGAAGCTTGCACCTAAATGAGCCCGGGTGTGTGGTGGGTGCACAAAGACAAGTCTTCTTAGATAATGAAGGAAAAAGATGAGAACTTCTCAAGGAACCCATGTTAGTTACAATTGGAGGTGTTTTCTAAAATATGGAATATGTCCAACTACTGAGTTAGAAGAACCAAGGTGAATTGACCTGACAATTATGATGTAATTATAATGCTTTTAGACTAAATTAAGCAAGTGGTTAAAGGCCCCTGGTGCATTGATTGACACTTGTAGTGTAGTTTTGTGTTCAAATAGTAGCCAACAATATTGCATGTCAAATATAGAACTGCCAATTAATAAGAGGTCTTATTTTAGATAATATAAAAATAATAAATTTTCCTTGCCAGCTATTCTCAGATCGTTTCCACCAAATTTACTAAAAAAAATTACTTGAAACGTATTAAGATTCACGAATATTACCCGAACACTTCGGAAACATTTGGTTTTCATGAATTATATATACGGATGAATATATAGGCGTTAAAATTATTTAATTATTCTTTTAGAAACAATACAACTAATAATACTGCCAATTGTTGCAGATTATAAACATAGTTCACTGTAAATTTTGCAAATTGGAGATAAAATTGTTTGAGATGTTGGAGAAACTTTTTTAACTGTAAAACGCCAAATTTAATCTTTTTTTTTTTACTTAATTGGATGTATTTTCTCTTTCAATTTTTCAATAAATTACCTTCAACTTCCAATTGTGCAAATCAAGTTAAAACAGATTCTGGGTTAGGTTTTAAAATATAAACTCGAACGCAAATCAAACTCCAATTAACATAAAATAATCTATACATCTCATCTATAATGCATAATACATAGATGCTTGTTTTTGTATATTGATAATCTCAAAATCACAAATTAATCCCCACTTACATTCAATTCAATTCTTTTGATAAAAGGGTCTATTATCTAGCCGTTCAAATACTTTACTGTTCTTCCTGTGCCGTCTTTCTCTGCCATATACAACCCAGAATATCAAAGACAGCATAATAGCAACTGACACTACTAACAAACCCACATAAACATAGGTACTGTACCGGCCAAGACCCGGGCAGTTGGTATCACTTAAGTACTCAAAAGTTTTCCTCACAAAACTGCAGTCCGCCAGATCTGACAGGTACGGCCCGTAGTGGTACAACCCGAAAGTCACATTCACAGCAATGGTCATTTGGTGGTAGAATGCTGGGGTTAACCGGCCAATGGTGGCACATATCTCAGAACCAGATACACTTGTTGTTTCACATACATATCCATTCCATACCTACATTTGTTCAAGTATTAAAGGAAGCATTTAAAAATATTTTCAGATCGATGGAATTGGTTGTTACATTATAAGCCTAGAGAAATCAAACTTGGTTTCATTTGTGCTGGACAATATGTCGGTTCATTTGCTTATGAACAAACCGCCATACTTAAAGAACATGTTTTATGTGTACCTGTACTGCATTATGAAAATTGAGCTCTTCAGTGGCACAGGTATGGGGATTCAAGTCGGCCAAGTATGGATTGCATAGCTGTGGAACCAACGGCCCAGATTGGTTGTAGTACAAGGGGATAGATTGAGGCGGGAAATCCCTATTGGAGACGTTTGTTATAATGCCATTCAGCATATTTATTATTTGGTATGTGACAAGTTTGCTCTGACCAATGGCTTCGGTTGTCATGGCGGGGTCCACGCATGGGAGGATGTCGTCTAAGGCCGTGTGCCCTTGTGGTTGTTGTACCCATTCATTCATGGCCAGGCATGTGTCTGAGACTATACTGCTCAAATTAAAACAATTAGAAACAAATATTTCATATATATGCTTCAGTTATATTTCACAATAGGATATCAATTTGAAGCAATTTATTAGGAAAAAACTATTTAGTTAACTTACTTGTGCAGGAGGAGGAAAACACCAGAGAGTATCAATGTACCCGCTATGAAAATCCACCCGATGAAAACCAAACTACAAATTAGATAAAAATATATGAAGATGGCCACATTGCAAAATTATAAATGGAATAACTGATAAATCATGCACCGATGCTTACATGTAAATAAGAGTTTGCAATCCGCATATAGAAAGCACTGCAGGAAGAAACACAAAAGGGTAAGATATATAGTAAGAAATTGTTGGATAAGCTATAATCATAAATGTACTAATTTGGACATCAGAATTAAAGTGGCTACTATGAATTTCACATGTCTTTTGCGAACTCATATTTTTTTAGCATAACAATTCAAATTTAAATTCAGATTCATCTGATCTACATCACAAGGCATAAACATAATACTGGTAACGTTTGGAGTTTGTTTTCCAGATCAAGATATAGAAAAATCAGAGGAAAGCTCCTCATGATCTAGTTCTTTAATATGCATGTATAACTTCTGCATAGAACAAGATAAATGATTCAATGCCATTTGAATCTTATTTCAAGGTAATCAAACTCTCATTTAGTAAAAGAAAAAAAAAAAAAAAAAAAAAAAAAGGGAATTTCTTACAAAATCCAAGAAAGGTTAGCGATAACATAGCAGCTGCCACAATGATTAAAGTCATTCTCCTGCAAGTTCAACAGTGATAACAATAATAATTATAATAATCATAGTAACATTTTTTTTTAATAATAATCATGAAAAATATAATAAAATAAATTTTGCTTCATATGGTTGAATATGTACAGTACAGTCATCCTCTTGTTTTTCTGAAGGGAAAAATGTTCAAATTCTAACATATTTTTTGCTTTCTTGACAATTTTAAAACTTACACGGAATTAATCACATATTCTATATTGTGGGAATTGGTAGATGTTTGCGAATCTAGCTCATTGGCTGACGCATTAATTCTGTTCACAATGCTATCAATCTTGAGTTTTAAATCGGAGGGAAGAGAAATCTGATCTACACCAACAGATTTTGCAGCATCCAAATTGTTTGAAAGAGTTTGTAGATTTGACACGGTGTCATGAGCTTGCCCCAATATGTAATTCGTTGTACTTGTTATGCTTTTATGAAATTTTTCCTGTCCGCCATATAGTACAATGCATCCAAGTCTAAAATCATAACAAATTAACTTTATGTGAAGTATATTGAAAATCAATTTTATTTTATAACTATGACAATCGATCTGAATGCTTACATGGCAGCAATGGTGAAGGCAATAAGAAGAGCAAGTGAGCAAGCGTAAGCTATTGGAGAATAAGAAGCAGAATAATTTCGACCGGAACAACAGCAGAAGCAACAAACTAGAAAAAATAAAATGATTCCAAAAATAACGATCCAGCCTGCTGCAAATGCAAAGATTGGTGCCGCACTGAAACCAACTGACTGCAAACAATAAAAATAAACTGAAAGGTAAATGCCCGGTACCTTCTTGGATTCCCCTAAAATTAAAGAAAGAAAGAAAGAAAGTATAATTAATTAATTCTTACAGCCCAATAGTGGTCATTGCTAATATTCCAGCCTCCAGTGTAAATTTTAAAGCCATTCAAAGGGTCTTTCCTCTGTGTTCTCTTCGCAGCCAATATATAAGATGAATTGCTTTCAGATATAGCAAGTGATCTCCTTTCTGGAATTTCAAGATTCAACTTCCACTCACTTCTCACATGAACAACCCAACCTTCTTCCCCTAAACCTACATTAATTACAAAATATTTAAAATATAAAACCACACACACACACACACACACACACACATATATATTCCACATGCTTAACTACATATATATTACAATTTTAATGCATTTGAGAGGTGCTATATATTCAAATTCAACTAATATATATATATAGAGAGAGAGAGAGAGAGACAGGCTAATACGCTTTCGGCAGCACTTCGGCCGAAGTGCTGTCACCCTATTTTGAATTTTTCAAAATCCAAATTGTCGATCCGAACCGTTTATCTTGTTCTCCATATTAATATCTGCTTGGAGACCAAATTTTACATTTTTTGGAATTTTTTTGCTATTTATTAAGCCACTTTGAAAATCGCTGATTCAACGGTGGCTTGCCAAACAGTAAAATCAGGGGTTCACCGTTGGATCAGCGATTTTCAAAGTGGCTTAATAAATAGCAAAAAAATTCAAAAAAATGTAAAATTTGGTCTCCAAGCAGATATTAATATAGAGAACAAGATGAACGGTTCGGATCGACTATTTGAATTTTGAAAAATCTAAAATGGGGTGGCAGCACTTCGGCCGAAGTGCTGCCGAAAGCGTATTAGCCTGTCTCTCTCTCTCTCTCTCTCTCTCTCTCTCTCTCTATATATATATATATATATATATATAGGAACATGCTAGCATGCTATGCATAGCATAGAATCCCTCCATGCAACAGCTCGGATTTCGAGTTTTGAAAATCTTAACGGTTGATCCGAACCGTTCATTTTGTTCTCCATATTAATATGTGTTTGGAGGCCAAATTTTACTTTTTTTGGAATTTTTTTAGTATTTCTTTAGATTTATTGAAAATCGCTGTTTTTTATGGTACAGATTTGCTGAAAACAGCGATTTTCAATAAATCTAAAGAAATACTAAAAAAATTCCAAAAAATGTAAAATTTGGTCTCCAAACACATATTAATATGGAGAACAAGATGAATGGTTCGGATCGACCATTAGGATTATGAAAACTCGAAATCGAATCCGTTGTATGGAGGGGTTCTATGCTATGCATAGCATGCTAGCATATTCCATATAGGAACATGCTAGCATGCTATGCATAGCATAGAATCCCTCCATGCAACGGCTCGGATTTCGAGTTTTGAAAATCTTAACGGTGCTATGGATAGCTAAGAGGCCTTCCGTTCTACGGCTCAATATTCGACTTTTTAAAATTCTAACGGTCGATCCGAACCGTTCATTTTGTTCTCCATATTAATATGTGCTTGGAGACCAAATTTTACATTTTTTGAAAATTTTTTACTATTTTTTTAGATTTATTGAAAATCGCTGTTTTTTTAGACAAATCTGGACTATAAAAAACAGCGATATTCAATAAATCTAATAAAATAGTAAAAAATTTCCAAAAAATGTAAAAGTTGGTCTACAGTAGAGAATATTTGTAGAACAAACCTGAGCCTTGTGCAATGTGTAGCGTATAAGCAGAGCATGAGAAGGCCGACAAAATATTTTGAAGGGAGAGAAACAAAATCAAAGGTCTCTTATGCAACTTCATTGCTTAATAATTTCTTGTAATATTTTTGCAAAAGAAACGAGATAATGGCGGGTCAGGGTGCCTATTGGCTTTTGGGGAATGCATGTAGATAGACAAGACAAGGTGATGTTAAATATATGCTATATAATATTTATTTAAGCCAGCACAAAGTCCTCAAGACCAAACAGCTTGGAATATTAAAAAAATAAAGTTTTTAAAAAGTCTTTGAGCGGAAGAACATGCGATGCGACTATGCGAGTTGTGTTACAATCTGCGCGCGACAGATTTATATATGTAAGATGACGTTACTTTATTTTTATTTTTTAAGAGTAGATAATTAATTACTATTCGCAAGAAAGAAAATAATGTTTATTTGACACATTCAAGGTTTACATGCTTGTATATATAGTTGTATAGTAGCTTTAATTAAAAAATAAAAAAAAGTTTCCTGATGGGCACACTACAAACAAGGGCGAATTTAGAAACTGTTATATGCCTGTAAAGGGTAATAACAATACAATTTACTTTCCGTGAGGCTATGGTAATATGCATAGCATGGATTGGTCCGTACTACGGATTAATATTTTTGTTATAAAAATTTAACAGTAGATCTGAACTGTTTAACATAATTTCTATATTAATATATATTTATAAACTAAATTTTATATTTTTTAGAATTGTTTTACTATTTTTTTATATGAGTAAAAAATCACTGTTTTTGGATGATTCAGAATTTTCAAATCAAGTGATTTTCTACTCATCTTAAAAAATAGTAAAACAATTCTAAAAAAATATATATATAAGAAATTTAGTTACAAGAACATATACATATGAAAACTATGTTGAACAGTTCAGATTGACCGCTCCATAGTACGGGCCAATATGCACTATGCATAGTACCATAGCCTCACTCATTTTCTTTTCACTTTAGACCGGTTTTTGCTAGCATATATTTATACTGGTGTTTATGATTATGATGTACGTATGATTCAAGTCATTGTGAACCAAAATTTATATGTTTTAAATAAATAATTCCAAGTGATGCAAACGTTGTGTATTCCTTCCAAACTTAGCAAAATATTAAAAAAAAATGCATGCCGACGTCAATTCGCAAGATGCTCAAAACATTACAAATGTCTTATAATCGAAAACCGCTTCCAGTTTTTATTGGAACATGTTATTTTGTAAACTATATATCTTTAGAATTGTACAAGTATCATTCAATCACTGGTCATGTGAACGATTCCATTATTCTAATAGGAAAATTAATAACCGTTTAATTGTTTCAATCACGTCGTCTGCACAACTGTCTTTCAAATTAATATATGCACTAGAGACTTTCTATTAATCTATTAACCTGAGATATTCTTGGAAAAGAGAATCACGACGTCCCCAATTATACCTGTTTATGTACACTATAATATGTTTCTAAAATATTAAAATAAAATATAAATTCTGTAAAGTATGTCTTCCAGTTGATTTTATATTAGCGAAGTGTTGCATTCCTAGGAAAGAAAGAGGAGTACGTCTTTCCCTTTCCCATTACCTTACTGATAAAATCATAATATCCCCAATACCATTAGTGATACATTTATTATTATATTCAAAATATCTAACATTTTTTTCCCACAATAAAAAAAATTACATAATTTTTTTCATTCCGGACAAGGCTAAGCATGTCACCCAAGCAGCACAACCCAACCCAGAGATCTAGGCTACCTGTGTAGGTTTTCAACTTTTTTATATGCCTAGCTCAGGTTCAAATTACAATCCCAGATCAAACCTAGTAGCACCTGGTTTTATAGTCTAAAAATTAAGTGTTTATAATAAGTGATTTTACTGATTGACTCCCCTGAAAAAGAAAAAGTAGCAGACCAGAAGATTTTAGTAGCGAAATTTAATCTAAGCAACAGTAATTTACATATCTAATCAACAATAACACTAGACCATCAATTACATATCTACGCAACAACATTGCAACGCAACACAACAATATATACACATCTATTCACTTATAGTTTACAACTGCAGCACATGCCATCCCCCTCTAAACTACTAGTCAGTGAGTTAAATCCCAGCCTCAGCCTCATACAACTCATCGCTGTATTGCTCCAGAAGATGATCACACAATTCCAAGAGTTGATCGGCCAGAGGAGGTATCCCTGGATTCCTCCCATCATTGTACAGGTGTGCATTGACTGTTATCTGTCAGACATCGTGCCGAAAGTCCTCATGATCCTTATACTCCAGCTTACGCACTTTTTCTCTGATGGTTGAGAGGTCCATGGGATGCTGCACTATGTCGAAGTAGTCTGGTGCCTCTTTTTTGGTGACCGGCTTTAGGAAGAGGTATGAGATGGCTTTGTGCTCACGTAAGTTGGCTACTATTTTTTCTAGTATGTTATTCAGCTCCACCTAACAATATTGAAAATTAGTCTTTGTTGTTTTGCTTATTTATTTTTTTGAGGTTACAGCCAACCCAAGGTTTAAAGGAGAAAAGAGAAAAAAGAAAAATCACAGGAATTCCCATTTACAATGGAAGCCCAAAAAAAAAAGAACATGGAGACCAATTTATGTATCCAACCTGTCTGGTCTAAACACTGACTGGTACCTAGCAGTACCATACCAATACTAAAATCTGAGATGCTTTTTTCATGTACCTCTCCACCCCTGCGTCGTTTAGCTGATGACCCATGCTCGACTAAGTCAACTACAGCCCGTCTCTTGGCAGGCCGATCCCTCTCTGATGGGCCCAAACCCCTTCTACTCTCATTCTTAAAAGTTCGATGCTCCTTCAAGTAATCATCTCCTTTAAAATCGTGCTTCTTTTTTTTCTTCTTCAACTTTCTCCTCTCCATTTCCTCTTTTCTCTTTGCTTCTTCATACATTCTTGCCTCATACAACCTCTGCTGCTCCTCTCTGTATTGCTCCTCTTCTGATATGGGATCCTGGTTCCAACCCAACCCTGATCCTTCACTATAGTAGTCGGCAGTTCCTCAATGTTGGTCTCAGGTGGTGCCAGTTCAGCAATCCGTTTTATTTTCCTGACCTCATATCGGGCTGAGCCTGAGGCGGTATGGTACTGGTCCCGGGGTTGTTTTATTATGATCTTCTTGCGCGGAGACCACTATCAAGGACATCAGCAGGAGCTGGGGGGCGGATTACGATGCTTGGCCTCGGGCTTTGCAAATCTTCTAGTAGTTTGGGCTTATTGGATATTATTAGCTTGTTAATTTTTCCTGAAGGTTTATTAATCTCTGAACTTGGATCTGCCAAATTTTTGTTGTCTGAAACTACGGTTATTGAAAGATTCCTTTCAAGGGACTTTTCAGGTTGGCCCAACTTGAACTTCACAGGCAATGGTTTCACCCTCTCAACTCCTTCAGACAGTTCAGCAGTGACTGATGTTTTTGAGGACAGTTTTCGAATCAACTTCTTTGTGGTGGTTTTTGGCTGGGATGGGCCTGCCACATCAACCAAATTGGGTTGTGAAGATGTTTCTTCTAGTACTTCATGCTGATCTTCTTTATCTTCACCGTACTTGGGACAGTTCTTGTTGGTACGCATGTGTCCAACCTGACAACAACAGCAAAAGCATTATAGAATAATCACAAACATAAAAATTGTTTCAAAGGAAAGTTCATATTGGGTGTATAATGTGTCTATTGTTTTTTGAAGGTGACATGTTCTACAGGTTAGATAGCAAAACTTTAAACAGAAAATGTATGCATCTTTGTAATTGCTGACATACAGACATTATCTGTTGTAGTTTAACAATGATTACCTGGTAATTTAGTTTCAAGCTATTTTAGAAGTCATTAGTGCTTCCACAATGAAAAAGAAAATTCTACAGGTAGTCTCACCTGTCCACATGCCCCGCACACAATGCTTTCTCCCCTCGGCGTCTTTTCCTTGTAAATCTGTTGTTAATAAATTGACAGATTAATATAATAAAATATAATATTAATTAGCTAGGAGAGAGAGATAGATAGAAGAGTCTTTTTTATAATTAACCTTAGTTCCATCTTTTCCAATAGTATACTTCTTCTTAACAGGCACAATAGGACTGTCTTCATTTACAACAATGATTAAACTGAGAAAAGAAATTAGACTAGAGTATTTATTCTTTTTCTACTATTTTGTACCCCCTTTTTTGAACTAGGATCAACAATGATTCATTTTCCGGTTCATGTTTCGGCCCTGTAAACAAATATCTGTTATTTTTTTAACTAAGTTTTTTTTAACAATAAGATCCCTTAAAGGTCTGCATGAACAGGCAAAGCACTTTATCAAAAATGAAATTGGAGCTTCAAAATCTCCCAAGAGATGAGAATTTACCTCTTTTGATTCTTTATAAGCAGATTCCCTTGAGAAAACTGAGCCGCCTGGACCAGGAGTAGTGGCTAAAATGTCTCCAGCTTCTGTCTCAAATTGAGAACCACGCACTTCTATTCGAGTCAGCTTCTTCTTCTTTCCTCTACCATCCATTCCATCATCTATATGTACAAACAAAAATCACAATATGAGACGTACCCCGTCTGAGAATAACATTTGCCTCCACCCTATCATCTTCAATCTCCTGCTCAGTCTGCAGCTGAGACATACCCCGTCTCATCTTGAGCCCGCCTACTCTGAATCACCCCCCCCCCCCCCCCCCCCCCTCACTGTCCCTTCCATCCCCAGCCTCCTCTCCTTCCTCAAAATCCAACAAATTCTCTAGATCCCCAGCAACGGAGTCCAGGTCATTGTTCACTACCTCATCATCAGTGTCTTCCTCAGGAACTGCAGAGAGGCTCTGGGCCTGACGGTCCCAGATCTCTTGGCACCTTTCTTTTACTTGTTGTGGACTTGAGAAAAGCTCATGCGCTGTCCCCGCTCCCCACGTGCAAACTTGCTGAGAGCTGCCGCATCAACCTATAGCTTGAGAACGTCAATGGAAATTTTGACCAATCTTGGAAGTGTTTAGGAACTATGAAGGTAATTAATATAAATTGACGAGGTCAGAATGATAGTCAGAGTGGTGATTGCATTTCTTCGAAGTTTTGCTATGGAAACATCCGCAAATCAAATCTGAAGGGAATGTTCCCTCAGAGAAGGAACTTCAGGAAAGACCATTCAAATTTCAGGACATTTAAAAGACGGGAAAGACCCTATGCATAGGGCATCTCACACCAAGTCTGGATCCATTGCAGTCAGGTTCTAATTTTTGCATCCTTCATGGATAAAGGATATAGACATATGAGTATCAGACACATTAACAACCCAGTAGTATCCCCATAATATGCCTACTGACTCAATTATGTGCTCTAGCTGACAAATAACCTTCAATAAGCACAAAAAGGGAATTCTTTATAAGCTTAGCATATCTATATATGATATGTGATAGGCTCCAATCTAACGTATTTACATCATACCTGCAAACCCGATGCGGCTTGCTCGCTAGAAATTTTCCTTATCAAAGCGATTCGGTGCCAAGTAGTCTGTTTAGCAATCTGCTCATCTGGTATGTTGAACTTTAACAATATCTATAAATGAAAAAAGTGAATTAAAAACAAACAAATGTATAACAAGAGTAAATAAAGTCCAGGACTCCATACTGATACTAACAATTGCAGCATGGAAGTAAAAAAAAAAAAAAGTACTATTATGTTTGTTTCAAGAAAAAATGAGAATACTTTTCTATATACAAAACTGAGGTGACATTTATATCAGGCCTCAATTACACATCAATCATACTTCATCGTGCAAGTAAAAAATCAAATAAAAGTGGAAAAGAGAAAAAAAAAATACTAGAAACATAAAAAAGGATATACAATCTAGTTGGTAGCATTTAGCCTGAATCCAGCACTGCCTAATACATTCAACACCATACTGGTAAAGGTTGTTCATGGCATCCCATAGTGGTAAAATTTGTTCACCAACACATACCTCTCGTGCTGCTTCCATGCTTAATCTGCAAAGATCGGCATCTGTTCCTGTCACTGTAGTATTCTTTGCAGTAATAACCTTCTTTTTTAGATTTGCATTCGAGACAGGAGCCTTTGGTGCCACTCGAACATAGCTGAACCCCAAGCCACGACCTGATGGATCACCAACACCTGCTATCTCTAGCCGCTCCAGATTTTCTCGATCCTTGAACAAGACACATTGCAACTTGTGGCTTTTTTCAGGTGCATGTGCAAGTTAGAAGACTAAAGCTGACTAGGACCAGTGACTAGTTATTATCAGTGCTTTAATTCAATTTGGGTTCCATCCCATCATTTGGATGAACTTATGGAACCATAGTTACAGGTGCAGAGTTGTTACATTTGACTAATAAACTAGTTAATCAGCTGTTGCATTCAACTAATAAACCAGTTGGGCTCACTGCTAGTGCTTACTGCAACAAACCAACAGTAGTTGCCTACCCAATTATAAGATTGATGGTTTGTTGTAGCTTCCTAAGTACATGAACAAGAGGCCTTGATGTCTGAAGCCTACCTTGTTCAGAAGTATCCATAGTTGCTGGAGAGGCTTTAGATAACTATCAAATAGATGAAATGTAGGCATTAGTAAAAACGATATGGAAAGAAAGAACCAGATAACAAATAAAAATGATGCATAATTAAAAGTACCTCTATTTCGGTGAGAGATGGGCCCAACTGGTCAACCAAGGCAAACAGATGCTATTTTGCATCCTGGAAAAACAAAATAATTTAACACTCAAGATAAATGTGTGTAGTTTTGGATTAACAAGAGCAATTTCAACAACTTAATAAAATCTACAGCTAGTGTCAATTTTGAAGTCTTTTAGTCATTTCCTCAGAAGGAAACATACATGTAGAAAATAATTATACCTCATCAAGATAGTCTGCATCAAGGTCGCCAGAATTATCAACATTTCCAAACATAAATCCCAATAGGCTATTCCCTCCATTTGGTTCATCATACTCTTCATCATAATCGTCATCTAAAAATAATAATAAATCATCACATACGATTTCAAGTGAAAAAATTCTTCTGAAAAAGGAAAAAGGTTGCAACATTTAAATTTTGTTGTCAAAATGCCCAACTTTTGAGAAGAAAAGACAATCTTATTGTTTTCGCCAAGTATAATTGGATACATTCATTAGAACATCTGTAAATGAAAATATATATGGAAACCAGTTTGACAGAGACTCTTAGCAATAATCATTCGCTAAGACAGAAAAAAAAATAGTCTTTTAAACCTACTAAATTTTAACTGACTTCTATAACATAATCATTCAATGCAAACTTGAATAGCTATTTGAACCTGTATTAAACCCTAAACCTTAATTTAGTATTTCATCTAAGCGACAATATGTATTAGTAGATTTGCTAAAATAACCAAATCAAAGATTGCAAAAGTCAAATTAAAAATTGCAAATCAAAGTGCCTTGTACTGAATTTATGATTTCCTATAATGCTTTCCTAAACTTGTATGATTGGATTTTTAAAAGAAATTACACTAATCCCAAGTTTTAATTTGTTACTGGGGTCTAAATTCCTCAATATCTATTGATAAAATCCAGATTTCAGTTCATAAACGTAAAAGCCCAACCGTACAGATTTGGTTTATTGAAAGGAAAAGACGAAATTGTGATCTTTAATCCTTTTGAACTGCAGACCTACCTACATTTCTATCCTGAAAAATAGACAAACTAATCACAGACTCCGTAAGCCTTAAAAAGTAACAACACAAGACTCGGGAAAATTACCGTCGATCACTGAAGAAGGACCTGGCAGAGTATCCGCCATGGTTGTCTCCCCTTTGTCTCGAAACTTAGGTTGGAATCATAGGCAAGAAGAGAAGTTTTACAGTGAGCAATTGAGCATCCGAGCAAGAATCCGACTAGGGAGTATGTACGAAAGAGAGGGAAAGAAAAAAGAAAAAAGAAAAAGAGAGAATTTATCAGGAGGGGGGAGGGAGGGGGAAGAGGGGAGAGAATCAGAGAACGGGCTCGCTGGGTGTAGAGTATTTATACTGGGGCGGGTACGGGTACCCGGGTATACCGACTCGGGTACGGGTATACTCGGGTAGAAGGGTATTCGGATACGGATATGGCGGGTGTAGTTTTCAAAAACCATATCCTACCCGCTCTATATTCTTATCCGTGTACTCTTGACGGGTAAGACAGGTACGGGTACGGATAGGGCGGGTACGGATTTTTTTTTTTTTTGGTTTTTTTGTTTTTTTTTTTTTGTGCTGCTTTTTTTTTTTTCTTTTTTTTGCTGCTTTTTCTGATGGTTTTTTTTTTTTTGGGTTTTTTTTGTTAGTTTTTTGTTGCTGTTTTTTTTTTTTTTTGCTTTTTTTTTTTAACAATGTCATTTAAATGTTATTATGTGTTTATAATTCGACTTTTAAAATATGAATAATTCAATATCAAATAGTGTGTGTATATATACATAAAATTATCAAGTCACATCTTTATAATTCCTAAATAATTAAAATTTGTAACTTATATATATAAATTATTCTTGCCAAAATTTGTTTGTTTAGTCGCCTAAGTACAAATGTATTTATTTATTTCTTTACACGAGTCATTTTATTTTATTTTTAAATTCTCGTTCTAATTATATAGTTTCATAATTTATTTATATCTCGTAATTTTTAAAACAATAGAAGTTACACTCCTCCTTTATTCCGGGCTTGAGACCGGCTATGTAAAATAACGTAGGCGGAGTTCTAACTCTTTTTTTGTTAGTAATTATTCTTTAAAATGAATAATTTAAAAACTAATTGAAATATTTAGAAATTTATAATTTAAAAAATAACAATAAAGACTAAAAGAGGTTAGAAATTTATACCGACACTACCTATCTAGAAGTTCTCATTTCTATACCAT
Organism: Carex pumila; assembly: GCA_033356055.1. Classification (NCBI taxonomy): domain Eukaryota; kingdom Viridiplantae; phylum Streptophyta; class Magnoliopsida; order Poales; family Cyperaceae; genus Carex; species Carex pumila. The sequence continues at coordinate 5,174 of JARJHM010000319.1, read as the reverse complement.
TCTTCGCTCTCTTCCGCACCGTCTGAATCCGAATTAGCCTGGTGCTGCGCCTCGGTACCACTTTCTTCAGTGTCGACTTCGGATGATGATGCTTCAGGCACATGTTGCCTGCGCTCTTCAGCTTGAATCCAATCTTTCAAGCACACAAGTCTTTCAAAGACATGTGGACCCAACTTACTACGTTTATCGGAGAGGATCCTGTTCGCCGAACTGAAACAACTTTCGGAAGGGACGGTTGACACGGGCACGGCAAATACATCGCGGGCCATCATCGCCAGTGTTGGAAAGGCCCTTTGATGCCTCCTCCACCATGCCATGACGTCAAGTCCATGTTCACTTTTGTTCATCATCGATACATAAGTCACTAGCTCGCTTGTTGTTTGTGGTTCTATCTCCGACTGAAAATCTGCTAACAAACCACCACTGCTAGTGCTCCTGGAAGTGAAACTATTAAAAAATTTAAAAAAGTTAGTGGACAAATAATGTATATATTATAAATAATAAAGATTAAAAAATACATGTATATTTATATTCATACCTACGGGTGGCACGGGACGAAGACGGGTTTTGGTTGGCACTCATTCTTGAGTTGTATATGTTAAACATCTCTTCGAATTTCGAATCCACGTATGCCTCCACCCTGGTACTATCTAAACGTAGATTATTTTTGTACCTTTGAATTACTTTGATCGTGTAAAACTTCTTGTATGCCGGGTTGAGGCAGTTCGCAATAATCGCGACGAGCGGTACATCTTCCCAATATTTGAGAAACTTTTGTTTCATGGCATCTACGATTGGTGTGAGAGATTTATCGTGGATTTTAGCTTGTTCCAAATGACAATACACCTTGGAGATGTCATAGAGATGTCTGAGCAACTGAAATGACGTCGGTGAGTATGAGCAGGATAGTTGTACGGTTGCTGTAAAAAAGGTTTGAAGGAAATTGCATAGCCTTTGTAGTTGCTCCCATTCTCCATCGGTGAGTTCCAATTGTAGTGCCTCGGGGGTGGAGCTTCTCAAAAACTCCCCTATGACAGCTTTGTAAGGAATGCATCGGTTCAACAACCTATAGGTAGAGTTCCAACGGGTATCTATATCCCAAGGTACTTTCAACTTATCCAATCTATATTTGACACACAGAGCCCCAAACTTTTGTTTTCTTTCTTGGTTTGAAACAACGTGGTTGAGAGCATTTTTAAATTTAATTATCAATAGTTTTACGTCTTCTGTTTTAAGACCCGCCTTCACAACGAGGTTAAGTATGTGGCACGCACATTTTTGGTGAAACATTTCACCATTCATGATCGGGTTTAGTGACCGTTTAAAAATCTCAATGGAAGCTATGTTGTTGCTCGCATTATCGAATGAGATAGAAAAAACCTTGTTAGCCATATCCCTCTTAAGGTTATATTCTTCTAAAACGGAAATAATGTATTTGAAAATTACATTTGCAGTGTGCGGGGAATCTAGCACTCCAAAACTTAATATCCTTTTTTGTAATAACCAATGATCATCGATCCAATGCCCGGTAACACAAGAGTACCCAAGTCCATGTTTACCGGCAGTCCATATATCGGATGTAATCGAGACCTTATTATTTTGGTATGCAAATAGAGCTTTGAGGTCATCTTTCTTAGAGAGAAACTATTTTTTTATTTCACCAACCATCTTTTTATGATGCATCCTCTTGTACATTGGTTGGCCTAACCCCCGAATGCATAACTGGGAAAAACTCATGCAACTACCCATACTTATTGGTTGTTCTTTGTGGGTAATGTACCGAGCCAATTCACTAAGCATTTTTGATTCATCGAATTTTGGGTTGGTTCTGGTACCATCCGCGTTAATAAGGGTTTGGATTATTTTCGGTTGAGCATCTGCACTTGGTTCCTCATGCTTTTTTTTCATGCATTTCGGAATGTCTTTTAAAGCTGCTCATACCACTACCTCCTTTATACTCAAAATGTCTATTGCAATTTTTTACCAGACAATCTAGATATGTCATAATACCTCTTTCATCTCTGGTAATATCATAAAATCTCGCCCACGGTTGATTGTAATCGAGAGGAGCTCTTTCTCTTTTAGTCTTCTTTTCTGTTGGTGCTTCTGGGGGTCTACTTGTCGAAGGAGCGACAACTTCTTCTTGAATTTCAGGTTCAGCTGTTGAAGGGGCAGTGTCAGTGAATTGACTCGATGCTACAGAAGAGCCCATGCCTCCATATGTATACGATGGTGTCGGTTGAAGTGATTCTTGTGGAATGAATACATTTGGATCGTTTGAAGTATAATACGATGGCGGTGCACTCATTTGTGGGGGTTGTTGATAATTTAAATCTAGCATTTGGTCCCTTCTTTGATAATTTTGTGGATAATTGTGTGGATAATTTTGTGGATAATTAGGTGGTGGCATTTGGGAGGAAGAACTATCAAGATAATTAGGTGGATAATTTTGTGGATAATGAGATCGTGGCATATCGGGGCCAAAAAATGAGGCCGACAATCTCGAGGCAAAATCTTCTTCCCCGTCCCGAGGAGGAGTTGTCATATTTTAAACCTATTCAAAAAATAGAAATAAAAAAACAAAAATTAGAAAACAGAAATAAAAAAAAAGAAATTCAAAAACAGAAATAAAAAAAAGAACTAAAAAAACAGAAATTAAAAAACAGAAATAAAAAAACAGAACTAAAAATAGAAATAAAAAAACAGAAATTAGAAAACAGAAATAAAAAAAAAGAAATTCAAAAACAGAAATAAAAAAAAAGAACTAAAAAAACAGAAATTAAAAAACAGAACTAAAAAAACAGAAATTAAAAAACAGAAATAAAAAAACAGAAATTAAAAAACAGAAATTAAAAAACAGAAATTAAAAAACAGAAATTAAAAAACAGAAATAAAAAAAACAGAACTAAAAAAACAGAAATAAAAAAACAGAAATTCAAAAACAGAACTAAAAAAACAGAAATTAAAAAACAGAAATCTAAAAAACAGAAATCTAAAAAATAGAAATTAAAAAACAGAAATTAAAAAACAGAAATAAAAAAAGAAATTCAAAAACAGAAATAAAAAAAAAACTAAAAAAACAGAAATAAAAAAACAAAAATAAAAAAACAGAAATAAAAAAAGAACTAAAAAAACAGAAATTAAAAAACAGAAATCTAAAAAACAGAAATAAAAAAACAGAAATTAAAAAACAGAACTAAAAAAACAGAAATAAAAAAACAGAACTAAAAAAACAGAACTAAAAAAACAGAAATAAAAAAACAGAACTAAAAAAACAGAACTAAAAAAACAGAAATTAAAAAACAGAAATCTAAAAAACAGAAATTAAAAAACAGAAATTAAAAAACAGAACTAAAAAAACAGAAATTCAAAAACAGAACTAAAAAAACAGAAATTCAAAAACAGAAACAAAAAAACAGAAATTAAAAAACAGAAACAAAAAAACAGAAATTAAAAAACAGAAAATAAATCTAACCTATTCAAAATAAATCTAACATTTTCAAAAACAAATCTAACATTTTCAAAAATAAATCTAACCCCGATTTTTTTATTTATATCCAAAATAAAATATAAATTTCAAAAATTAACCAACTAGCTAATGAAATTGCAAAACTATCCAAACCGGTTAACCATTAACCGGACTCAAATCAAATTTCCGGTTATTGGTTTCCCGGATCCATTGAAATAGTCCAGTTAACCATTAACCGAAAATTTGATTTGAGTCCGGTTAATGGTTAACCGGATTTTTGCATTTTCCTTTTTTTTTTTTTTTTTAAACAGAAATTTCGAATTTTTTTTATTTTTTGTATTAAAATATTAGAAATGTTGAATATATTTCTTTGAAAATAGATGAAATATAATATAATTTGATTTATTAGAAAGACTGCAACAAATAATCGGAATCAATATTTTTCAGGCCGGATTTTTTGCGGCTGTAAGAAAAATTAATATATTTCTTTATGTGCTATTGGAAAAAAATAAAAATGCTTAGATTATGAGTTATTGATCCCGGTTCAAAAGTCACTTCTAGGTAATCTAGAAAATATTGTGATCCATCTAGTACATTTAATTAATGAAAAGTTGTTTTTATTTTAAAAAAAATAAAAACTTTAATTTATTTAATAATTATTTTTCAAAAATAATTCTCAAAATAGAAACAACTTTTTATTAATTAAATTTACTAGATAGATCACAATATTTTCTAGATTACCTAGAAGTGACTTTTGAACCAGGATGAATAACTCAGAATCTAAGCATTTTTATTTTTTTTCCAATAGCACATAAAGAAATATATTAATTTTTCTTACAACCACAAAAAATCCGGCCTGAAAAATATTGATTCGGATTATTTGTTGCAGTATTTCTAATAAATCAAATTATATTATATTTCATCTATTTTCAAAGAAATATATTTGATCGGCGTAAAGCGCAACGCAAGTTTCGGTACGCTTGGGAGCGTACCTTTTAAACCTCGGTTACACCTTCCGATTAGGGTTGCAAGTGCACAACCTTATCGAGGAGTATAATCGGGTATCGATCCACAGGGACGGTTTCTTTATCTAGAATTTTACTTAGCTTAGCCAAAGACTAGAAGTGAGAAAAAAAGGGTTTTTGGTGTTTAATTTTCCGAAAGAATCAACTCAAGCAATCACACAATGATATAGAATAGTAAATGTGCAAGAAAAGGTATAAACTGTGTTTTGATTTGGGATAAAAGGTGTTTCAAGGGTTTCAGACTTCATCTCTGATTTGCCTCTAGTGGTACGGCCCTTACCAAGTTGGTACGGCCAGGCCGCACCAACCTAGTAAGACCAAGCCGTATGGGGCTTGGTACGGGTAGGCCGCACCACTCTTGTAAGGGCCGTACTGGTTTACCAGAACAGAGCTTACAAGTTCGAGTTGATGCATTTCTTGCTGGTACCTCGTATTAAACTCTTGATAAAGGTTCAATTGACCATACCTAAGGTTCCTAAACCTCAACTCTCGTTTGTTGGCTCAAGATCTAGGTTTTGGAGTCAATTCTTCACCTTTTAGGGTTTCTAAACCTCAACTCTCGTGTTTTGGTCCAGATCCTCTAGTTGATTGATTGGAGATCTAAGGTAACCTCTAATCTGTCGATTAGAGGAGAATTCAACCTTTCGGCTTCAATTCGATCAAGTCTACCTAAAGGGATT